>JAQQAC010015366.1:13363-115547 GCA_029783875.1 Phataginus tricuspis
GATCACTGAAGCAGAATGAATGGCTGGGAGAGGACTGTTGGGGGGTGAGTCTCAGACCTGGGTTGAAGCCCTGGCTCTGCACTGACTATAGTTCTGAGCCCAGCTAACACCGACTGTCATCAGACACAGGCCATAAGCTGCATGCAGTGCACCAGAAGTCCTGTCTGCACCCACACTCCCCACCCCCTGCAACCACTGCTGCCCTGCCGGCTTCCATCCCCTGTACAGGACTGAGTATCTGGACCTTTCCAGCAGTCAGGCTGCTTCAGACAATGCTGATGCCCAAAACAGTATCACCTCATTTATTCCTCAAAACAGCCTTTGAGATGGACAGAGGCAGGGAGAAGCTGACTACCTCACCCACGGCCAGACGAGCAGTGAGTGGCAGACCTGGGATCAGAGCCCAGTCTAACAGGACAAAGCCCACTGTTTTCTCCCACACCATGTTCCTTTCCCCTTTGCTACAGTGCCTCCCTCCACCTAACAGGATGAGCTTGCCCAGGACTGATGGAGTTCCCAGGACGAGGGATTTTCAGGGCTAAAACTGGGGAAGTTTCGGGCCAACTGAGACAAGCCAGTCATCCTAAAGCCTCAGCTCTCCCCAAATCCCTCCTCCTGGTGCTCTGCCAGGCCCTACCCACTGCCACCTAAACCCACCCGGACCTTAGCCCCCCAGGAACCCAGCTGCACCCTGTAGCCCTGTAAACGGTGCTGTCATTGCTCTCCTCAAGGACACAGTCTGTCCTGCCACTTGGACAGTCATGCTCACAGTCTAGTCCTGGGACTCGCTGAGCCACAACCACGTGGGAGCTAGTTAACAATCCTGCTTCCTGAACTCCAGCCCCACCAAGACCTCCCAAAGCAGAAGCTGGGCCTAGCCAGGGAAACTGAGCTGCTCACCAGCCCTCAGGTGACTCAGTTGCCCAGGCTGAGTGACTGCCCTGAGCTGTCAGCTTCCTTCTGGTGCTCACTAAATGCAGGGCTGTGATTAAATGCAGGGGCTTCCACACCTGACTGATCGCACAAATCACCCAAGGCTCGACTTAAGGATGCAGATCACCCCTACCATGGACCGGGGACCCACCACACCAGAGCAAAGCCTGGGAATCCACAACGCCCAGGCTCCCTTAGTTCAGGGTTACTCTGCACCTGTCCACAGACCAGCAACACTGGCATCAGCTGGGAGCTTGCTGAGAATGCAGAAGCCCAGCCCTGCCGCATCAGAATCCCCAGGAGGGTGGCCCTACAATCTGGGTTCTAAGAAACTGGCTTGGTGAGTCTTGGAGCCAACAAGTTTAGAAAAGTATTAGTGCAGTAGAAAGAATAATGGCAGTAGAGTCGGAAGTGGCTAGAATCAGCTCAGGACGTGTCCAAGCCTCGTCTGCTCATGACCTGGCTGAGCACTATGACCTTGACCCTGTTCCTCATGCAGCTGTGATGGTCAGTCTTGTATAAGTTCATGTCCAGAAAATGGCACACAGCACAAGCTCAAGAAATGCTTGCTCATCCTTTTTTCCTACTGGCACTGTTTTAACACCTGTGAAGTCAGGAAAACTAAGGTCTCAGAGGAACAAGTGTTCGCACAAGGTCACTCAGAGGGCAAATGCACCTGACCTCTGGCAGGCTTCTGAAAGGACTGCTTAGCTCTGACACTTGCCCCCTCTGCTATGCTTGATGAAGAGGGAAGGACAAAACAGGAGGATGACAGGGGCTGTAGCCCCACAGTTAGGTTTCCTGTGGCTGTGGCTGCCTTTATGTGTTGCGTGGCCCTCATCTAACCCATGCTTCCTGATGGAGTGCACAGTTCCAAGCTGGCCTGGCAGCTGGGAGTGCCCCAATTAGAATGCCTTCAGCAGCAATAATGACTGAACACCACTCAGTATGTCTTCAACAAGAAGGTATTCATTCTCTCACACAAAAGGGAGTCCAGGGGGGTACCGCTCCAGGCGTGGAGCCATCAGCACCTCAGTGATGTCATTGGGAGTCATGTTCTTGTGTCCCTGCACTACCCACCCTCCACAGGACCTCACTCCTACGCCAGGTGCCCTCATGGCCACGAGATGGCTTCAGCTCCAGGCCTCAAAAGTGAACAACATTCCCAGAGGAAAAAGAAAGACCATCCTTCCGTCTAGGACATGTATGGAGCCCACTCCTTCCACAAATGCCTCTAATATCTCATTGGCAGGAACTAAGTCACTCACATGCTCATACCTCAACCAATCCCAGGCAAGGAGTGGACCCACGAGGCCAGAGCCCAGGGCCCCCTAAGTGAAGGAGGAGGCAGGCAACTGGAGGGGCTGAGAACTGAGCAAACCTGGGCTCAGTCAGGAAGACAGTGAGTGCACAGGAAAATGCTGGACTGACAACCAGGGGGCCTCTGGCTGTCCCCAGGCCATCTGACGACACCATTCCCAGAGGTAAACACCGGTCCTCACAGGACACCACTTCTCAGAGACAGCCACCACCTGCACTTTGGACCTCAGTTCCATTCCACAAGGCTCTTGGCCTCACTTCTCTAAGCTTGTTCCGACTGCTGAGGCCTCCTCTAGAGAAAGTCCTGTGGGCCAGTTCAGCACGGCACACCAAGTATGAGCCTGACAGCTCCCGACCACACAAACACAGCCCTCTGTCCTCTCAACACCAACCACCTGGGTGAGGAGACAAAGCACGCACTGAGATAGGTGGTGTTGGGGAGAAACAGCCCTACACTGGGAGATGGGGGACGGGACGACAACACCCACCAGAGACCGCGGCTGAAGGCTCACCCCGCACAGGCACCTGACCGGCACTTCTAGGCGGGGGTGCTGGTTGGGGTTTTTCCTTCCCTCTCATCTGGTCTTTACAAATACTCCACAAGTTTGGCACTATTATTACAGGTTCATAATCTGTTATCCATAATTTTTGAAATCCAGAACTCTCTAAAAACCAAAAGCTGATTTTGTTGTTAATTGATTGGGTGGCAAAGCCTCAACTGAACCAACATAAGACTAGGATCTATCTACCCCTTCTGCAATGACTGCTGATATGTTTTGAATCAGAAATAGTTAAATGTTTTATGCAGTGCTGCCCCTAAACCCCACCAGCAGCACCATATAATCCAGTATATGTTCCACATTCTGAAAAATTCAGCATTCAGAAACACATCTGGCCCTAAGGGTTTCAGAACAGGGACTGGGGGTGTGTATTACTTACACGGTGAAGTAACTCTCTTACGAAAAAGCAGAACCACCCTTGGAACTAAGCAACTGAACTGAGAGGCCAGAGCTGTGACCCACAGTGCTTCCACCACTCACCCACTGGTGATTTTAAGGAAAACAGCCCCCCCCCCCCGTAGACCTCATTTGTCTTCTCATCTATAAAATGGGGAGCTTGGGCTAGATCAGTGGGTTTCAAATGTGGTTTAAAGCCGATTAGCCCTTCCTTCAAAGGACACCTTAAGGAAAAGTGTTATTGCTCCAATGAGTAGGGCGTGCCCAGCCTCAGGCCCTGAAAGCATGTTCCCAGTGGGGTTCCTCGACAGCACAGTTTGAAAACTGCTATGCAGTGATCTTTCATGACCATCTGGTTCTAACATTATATGGTTGTCTTCTTGAGGCAGACAGCCTTTTCCATGAAAGAAGGACACCTGGAAAGAACTTGAACCAGACCCTCACAGACGGATAGGCTTCTGACCTGCAGAGAGGACTCTAGAGCCAAACAGCATGCATGCAGGTGGAAAGACCGAAAGTAAGGTATGTGAGAGGTTCCAGGAGGCCAGACCAGCTAAGGGGGTTCATGTGCCAAGGTGACAAGAGGACATACATGCTGGAAAGGTTGGCTGATCAAGCAGATGAATGTCAGGAATCCTCTTACCTACCCACTCGGAGCCTGAAATTCCTCCAAACAGGAGGCCAGGGAAAAAACTGGGCAGTCCCGGCCCCACTGTGTGCAACCACAAATTCACAGTCCTTCTGCCATCACTATAGCAACCAAGAGCCCCAAAGCTTAGCTCAGAGCCGTCAATATGCTACTGTCAGATAAGTGAATCTTATGATTCCAAAAATCAGAACACGTGGTCTGCCACAAAGACATGTCCTTCAGAGCACAACAGGACAGAGTAAAAGCAGGATGGCTGCCCTGGGCAGGCCAGAATGGAGGGTCACCAAGGTCTCACTGGTGTCTTTCCCACTGTCTAGGGGCAGTATGACTGCCAGGAGTCTGTAGCAGCCCAGGGAATGTCCAGAAGACATTCTAAACAACAGTGTCACCTTCTCAGCCCTGCAGACTCTCAGGCTGTTTCCAAAGAAGCCCTTCAGGCCAGTGGGGAGCCCCCCAGTCCACAATTAACTGTATCCTCTTTGGGAAGGCTCCAGAGGCCTTAGTGACACCAGAGAGTGGTCCAGGAGCCCAGCCTGCCTCCAGGAGGGGAAGCCCCAGGGCTGGCAACAATTCCATAGGGAATATCAGCTATTGGCAAATGCAAGAACTTCACTCCCACTCAATGGTCTCAATACACTTTGTAACCAAACTTTGCCCTTGAAATAATCTTTGTTTCAGGCACCATTTCCCTACCTACCCATCACCAAGAGGTAATTAAAGTGTCTCATAATCACACCTAATCAGAAAGGCAATGATCCCTTAAAGGACAAACTACGATTTGGGGCCTAGTTGCTCTCATGAGCTCACTAACTGAGCTCCTGTAAGAAGATTAACAGATGGGCAAAGGGAGAAAGAAGCAGACACTGCCTCAGAAGGGAGTGGCTAGCTTTCACGGCTGGCTCGGGCCTCCAAGATGCCTGTTTCTGTTATTGAAATATGTGGGAGGCATGAGTTCAGGTGTGTCACTTCTAGCCAGGTGACATCCAGGACTTGGCCTGCCTTGCCTGGGGTTATGGCGAGTCAGCGGAAGGAAGTGAACACCAGTATTTTGCATATACCAAGGTTTACATATTATCAACTCATTGCATCCTCACAGACACCCTAGAGGAAAAGGATTACTAACCCTATGGTACCAATGTGGAAACACAGGCTCTGATGGGTCAAGTGACCGGCTCAAGGTCACCCAGCCAGCTAGAGGCAGAGTCCAAATAGAATAATACAGCTTCTCACAGGCAACAAACCTCGCCACTGGGAGGCTGAAGGGTGACATTCTGGGGAAAGAGGGCAGCTGGGACCTAGTCTTGAGTGGAATTTTCTCCCACAACCCCCTTAAGTTGTGTGATGACACTCTTACTGGAACTCACCGGGGCCTGGCATAAAGCTGCCGCACATTTTGCTTTCTTGAGATGGAGTGATTAAAGGGGTGACCATAGGGGAGTATGAGGCAGAGAAGGGATTTCTGGGTTCTGTTTTCAGCTTGGCACTTGCCCTTTTCTTCCTTATTCACCTCTTGGCAAACCTGTCTAAACCTGTTTATTTCCAAGGAGTCAGGCTGGAGCAGCACGCCCTGAGAGTGTCCGCTATTTAGAGCCTTCATGGGGAGGGGCTGCCAGGTTCCCTTCCCATAAGAAGCAAAGACTGCTGAGGGGGAGGCCCACTGCTAGTAGCAGCATTGGGATTGATTCCTCTGCTCAGAACCCTCCCATGGCTCCCACCTCACTCACAGAAAAGCCAAAGACTTGACCATGACCTCTGAGGCCTCACGTGATCTGGCCCTGCCACCCCTCTGCCCTCATCAGGCCTCTGCCCTTGAGGCCCCCTCCCTGGAACACACTTCTCCATCACCTCAGGTCTTATCTCAGATGCTGGCCTCCTGGTGAGGCCCTACCTGGCCACCCTATTTAAACCAGTAGTCCTGTACCCCCACACCACCACACTCCCAAAGCACTGTCTCTCCTCACCTCTTTATTCCTTTGCTACCACTAACAACTATCTCACATCCTATAAATCTGGCTTAATGATTAGATTTATCTGTCTCTGTGATCCTTCCCCACTGGAATGTGTGCTTCATAAGGAGGGGATGTTTATCAGTTATGTCTGTTTTGTTCCCTGGTATACCCCAGTGCCCAAAATGGTAACTAGGAAGTGCTCATTATTTGTGGAATGAATGAATGAATGAATGGCTTGCCTACTAAGGCATCAGGCTCTGTGCCCAGCCCTGGGATTCATTAGCTCCTTCAATCCTCCTCACAACCCAGACCAAGTAAGTCTTTAACTCTCTGTTCTAAGATGAGGAAACTGAGGCTCAAAGTGGTGAAGGTTCTGGCTAAGGACACAGGAAGCGGCAGGGACTCAGGCATTGGTCTGGGTGGTTCCAGACATGATGGTCTTTTCTGCCTGTGGCTGCTTTCAAACTGTCTTAGTACAACACATGACATTTACTTGCTTTCCTTATTCTCAGCAACAAGTGCTGTAACTTAAGGATTTTGCCAAATATGCCCAGAATTTGATATCTAGTGTAACCAAAAGGATTTAAAGGGGAGGTGGTATGATCAGGTCTATACTTTTAAATTACTGGCTTTAACTGCATCAGGACCTCTTCTTTCCCAATTCTATCCTTAAGCACAGATAATTCCTAAGACCCATTAAAAGTTATGACAGAGTGTACATTTAGATAAAAGATGAATGCTTTAGTTGAAATATGCACTCCTAGAAGTCCTGGTTTCTACAGTTTGCAGAAGTCATGCCTATGGAAACCTCTTGAATATTAAGTGACAGTTGTTCTTAATGTTTATATTATTGTGGTCCCCATAAGAGCAATTCTGTGTCTTCCCTATCTGTGGCCATTCAACTTCTGCTTCATTATATCCTTGGGAACTACAGTTCCATTTTTGAATAGCTCTTTTCATTTGTATGCTGTGCCTAGATGAAGCCCAAATTGGCCTCTCTCTTGTGCAGCCTTCTGGAGAGTTTTTCTATTACCTCTTCTACAGGACTGATCCCATGTCCCCCTTCAAATTTAGTCTGGTTCACAAACAGCCCCATTTCCTACAATAGCTCCTCACGTAGTTGTGTTGTTAGCAGAAAAAGGGAAACAGGAAGGGTGATCTGATTTGGTGGTGAATAAGATGAGTTCAAAATTGAGTCACTCGGAGGTTGAGTTAACCTCTGAATGGAAATGTACCACACAGGAGGTAATGCAGGAGTGGAGCCCAACTCATTCTAAAGATGGACATTGACAATTACCCTTATAGAGGTGCTTGATTTACTATAGGAGTGAGTGTAGAGAGAGTGCTGTGGTGGTGAGGAGAGGGGCAAGAACCATTGAAGAAGAAAAAGCAAGTGGGCCAGGGTAGAAGATGGGAAATAACAATTAGTAAATATCCACCAGAGGCCAGGCACTGGGGGCCAGGCAAATACTACCACATTTCCGTTTCCCATTTCTGGGTGTCATTCTTCCTGCTTTACAGACAGAGGGAACAAGACTCAGTCGGGTGCCTTGTCTTAGGACAAGAGAAGCCCAGAGGCTATGAACATCTGTAACAGTGGGGCTGTGGGGCCCAAGGAGAGGCAGAAAGGCTTCCTGGAGGGATGGAGCAGAGGTTATTTACCCTAGACTTACTTGATTCCCAAGTCCATGCTTTCTCTAGCACTGCAAATTAGAATACATCTAGAAAGGAGTAGGAGGTCAGAAGAACTGCGGAACTACAAAAGTCCAAGAGATGGGGACTGGAAGAGGCAAAAAATCAGACAGAATGGAGCCACTGTTGTCCTGAAGGTGGGCTTTCTGCAGACCGTGCGATTGGGAATGAGACCAGGAGGCGGATATGTGGGAAGGAACAAGAGGCTGTAAGCACTGATCATGTGTTTGAGAAGTGTGGCCAGGAAAGAAAGAAGGAAAATGCTTAGGGGTAGTGTGTGTGGGGGGGGGAGGGGGGGGGCTTAACGTTTTTGCTCACTTGTAAGTTTTTTTGGAAGAGTAAGAAGGGTATGAGAAATCGGTAGTATCCAAAAACAGGACTGTTTTCCTGACCAAAGATCAGAATGGAATGATGACAGGCTCCTGGCAGAGGGTGGGGTGGGAGGAACTTAATTGGTGGGGTGCTCACCCATGGGAGAAGGCGGTTTGAAACTGATATTTGAGGGAGAGGCAGGAAAAACCTTGACTGAAAAAGAGGAGCTGAACGCTGTGGAGCCTGAGTAGATAAGGAAATGGAAGCCCTGCCAGCGTAGCAGCCTGGGAGCCTCTACGGAGAAGAGGAGGATTAAATCTCATGGCCCCATACAACTCTGTAATATGGCTATTACAGAGAATGGCCAAAATTCAAATGATTGTATTTGATAAATACAACATCTATTACTACTGCATGTTTCCTAAGTGCAAGCCTACATGTATAACCTTTCTGCATGGCATTCAAATTAAATGAAATAAAGTTCAGAGAAATTAATTTACTCAATTCATACAAGTTTGCACAATCAGAAAGTTGCAGTCGAAACTCAAACCCAAGTTTGTCCATTTACTGAACCATCAGCCCTACTGAGTCTTAAGGCTGACGAACATGACCTCAGGGAACATTGGATGGAAAAGATGAATATCAATAGGAATTCCCTTCTGAAAGACAGTCAGAAGCAGTAGAGAATGAACTTGGGATGTCTGGGAAGAGGTATATCTGTGTGAGAATTCATAGCCTTGGGGACAGAGGTTGGGTGGTGAGTCATTGGACAGGAGCTCATCATAGGAGAAGCTACAGGTTACAGGTTCTTGGCCCTTGAACACTATGGATAGGGAAGATGTGGCTTTCCTAACATGGATCTCAAAGCTGGTCTAACAGAGGCAAGACAGAATGGTTTCTTCTATCATCTCTTGAGCAGTAAAAACCTCATGTACTAAAAAGCAGAGCTTCAGATTATTTCTTGAGTTTCCCGGTAGAAAACACAATCTCCTGAAGAATACAGACGGCAGCAAAAGAAAATCCCATCTTGGGCTGAATTCAACTACTTAAAAGAGAACTTGTTGTGAAGTTGAAGGAAAGGAACTTTGGGGAAATGAGTTACTTCATATGAGCCAGGTAGATCAGACATAAACCTGGACATTAAGAGGCATATTAAAAATCAGAGAAAATTTAGATCAAAGACTATAAAGAGAGGATAGCTTAAGTAGACCAAAAAGTTCACAAAAGCAAAATTGTGAAGACACAACCACAATCAATAGGCACATATAAATAGAATGAGACATGGACATGTTGGCATATGTGTTAGTATTTTATCAGTCACTCAGAAATGGCAGTTGTATAGTGGTCCAGTTACTGAAGATCAGAGACGGATTTCCAAGAGACAGGAACCATGAGGGAGCTCTGGAACACATGGAAGAATTTGATGATTCCTAGCTCTGAGTTGTACACAAAATTGTCTCTCTAGTACTTAAAACACAATAAGAACTCAAAAAGTGTTCAGATCAACTTGTGGAAGAACCAAGTGAAATTCTATAAATCGATTTTATTGTGTTGAGTCTGATGAAAAGATATTGTCATTATTGCAACACCCATCATTTATTGAGTGTGTCCCACATGCTAGACATTGTTTGAAGTATTTTCCATGCATTTAATATTTACAATAACCCCAAGAACTAGGTATTATTAATAGCCATATTTTATCTTCATATGAGGATAGAGAGTTGATTAACTTGTCCTGTAGAAGGTGGTCTATAGTCATTACTGTAAGTGCAAGTGTTACCTTCACCAAAGGCTGATTCTCTTTGTACAATATTCAGGAATCGTGAAATCTTACTGGAAGGAATTTCATTAGAGTGGTTTCTGTGTCTGTTACTGCATCATATGGATCCTGCTTTACTCACGGGGAGACACATATCCTGTTAGAGGAGAAATCCTGCTTCCCAGGTTTGTTCTCATTCTTGAGTCAGTTGACTTTCATGCTGAGCTTTTATGCTATAATTGGTCCTGGGGATCTGAACAGTGCAGACGAGGCACAGTGGACCCGGAGCAGGAAGACTTGGCATACAGGGCCTGCCCTAGGGCTTGGACAGGTCACCTGCCACCATGGAGACAGTCAGCAGCAAGCTTAGATCAAGACTTTGGTTCATGTCAGTTCTGCCTCACAGGTGGTGAATGACTGTGCAAGTTAATGTCAGCAACCCAACCCCACTGCTATGGACTGTACTGTATCCCCCCAGTTCATACGTTGAAGCCTTAACCCCCAGTGTGACTATAATTGGAGTTTGGGCCTATAGGGAGGTCCTTAAGGTTAAATCATGTCATAAGCCTGGAGCCTCATCCAATATAACTGATGTCTTTCTAAGAAGAGAAAGATAAATTAGAGAGCTCTCTCTCCATACATGCACAGAGAAGAGGCCATGTGAAGACACAGAGAGAAGGCAGCCACTTGCAAGCCCAGAGGAGAGGCAGGCATCGCTGATAATCAACTTGGACTTCTAGCCTCCTGAAAAGTGAGAAGATAAATATGTTGTTTGAGCCACCCAGTCTCTGGTATTTTGTTATGGCAGCTCTAGATGATTAATAAACCTGCCAAGCCTGCTTTCCTACAAGGTGGGGATTAACGATAATACATGCTCATACCCCTGTCTGCTTGTGTGTTCTAAGAAAGGCCCTGTAAAAAGCTGAGGGTAGTGTCTTGTGCACAGTAAGAGCATGATGATTTTCAGTTATGTTATTAATACTGAAATGTAGTTTGTTCCCCAGTAGCCTGGACATGACAGTCCTACTTCCCGCACAGTAGTTATGGGGATGCAATGAAACCTGTGTTTCTTAAGTCTTCCTTCCCTGACAACAGTCCAACAGGAGAAAATGCACACACCCACCTGGGGACAGGAGCATGACAAGAAAGGTCTACTGGAATGATTTTTGAAGTTTCATGTTTATTCTTAAAAACGCATATGCATCTTGCACTCTAATTCATAGATAGTCGTGTTTGCTTTAATTCATAAGATGTTTGTCATAATTTATTAGGTAGACAACTTATGATCTAGATAGATAACTTGGTCTTGTGTGCCTTAGCCACATGACCACTTCATTCAAATTTTGAGAAGGCCTTTGCAAGTCACAAAGAACTGTCCTAATGTGAAGATTTAGTAGATTCTTTTTTTTAAATCAACACTGCAATTAATTAATTTGGGATGCACCATAAAGTGTGTTTCATATTACTAATTAACTAACTGAACCAACCGCTGTTAGTGAGCTTCTACTATGTGCCAGCAGAACAACCGCACAGATCCATCCCCAGCCTTCTAGAAGCTTCCAGTCAGGCAGGCAGGTGGACACCAAACACACAGTCCAATAACTAACTGTTAAGAGTTATGGCACATCATGACAAGAGCTGTGCAGGAAGTATGCTAAGAAAGCCTGAAGCAGCAGGGGAGATGGTAAGAGCCCTAGAACATTCTGAGTACCAACAGATTCCTGGGAAGTCCAGATTCCTAAGAAGAATGCTCTGGAGGCACCCTCCTGAAGTGAGGTATCAGTTATCACACTTTTAAAGCTCAGTTATTGTCACCCTTGGTTTGTCTAAGGAGGATATTGTTTCCACAAGTCTGGGAAGGCTAGGTATGGATTTTTATACTGGGGACCAGACAGGGTGATATTTGACAACTTTCAGGGAGGTGGTGGTCTTGGGGCAGTGCTCTTTGCCTTAGATGTATGATGTGGGAGGTGGGAACGTAGGCCTGAGGGGCATTAGAGGTGTCTTCTTTCCCTTCCTGATTTTCTTCTCTAGTGAGCATGTATGCACTTTGCAAACTTGTCCAGGAGTCAGTTAACAGGTGAGAACTGCTTTACAGATCACAGTCTTAGTGCCTGAAGAGCCAAACAGAAGCCCCGTCCACTTCCTGCCTGCCCTTTCAGGCCCTGAAAGGAGGAGGTGTCTGCAGTATTTTGCTGGGATGGGGTGGGTGGGGACGTTGTCTCCATCATGTTGGACTGGAAGCCAGGGGTTCCCTACAGAACTCCCTCCGCCTGGCTTTGTCTGTACTAGGAGTGCAGGGGAGCTTATGCCAAAACCTGCTCATGTGCTCATCCCTGCCACCAGCCCTCCTGTAGCTTCCACATCCCCGGTCAGTGCTTGTTTCCTTCCTGGGGGCCTCAGCAGAGCAGAGAGGAAGATGGAAGAAAGGTATAAAATTATTGTAGGGAGGGGGAGGGACTTTCACAACAGCAACAAGGCTTCAGTAATGTTGGCCCAGCACTCAACGACTCACAAGTACACTCACACCTGCTATCTGTCTGGCTCTCAGAGGTGGGCGCTGATCCCCAGCCTTACACTCTGCCCCCCATTTCTTTACAGACACATGCCCTTTGAGATGTCTAGGCCTTTTCTAGACCACGGTCCCCGAGGAAGGCTGAACTCTTTCCTCATGCCAATTCCAATTTCTGCAAGCCCTCACCACTTCTATGAAACTTCTATCAAACACACTTCTAAAAGAGTTGGGGCAGGAAGGGGCTGCAGAGACCATCTGGTCCAACTTAGTCACCAGCCCAAAGAAAAAAAGGGAGTGAGCTAAGGCGACACAGCCTGTCATGAACCCAGCAGGCTTCAGACACTTGAGGGCAGACACGCACATGTACACTGCCCCCATTCTCCAAATGCCTTACGTAGCTGCAAACTTCGCCCTCCTGGGGCTTATCACTGTGCCCATGTGCACAGTGGATGCTTCCTAAGTCGGGATATTTGGGAGTGTAACCTGCAACCTTATTTTACCCTTCCTGACGGGAATGGGGTGGGAGGAGCTCGCCATTCTCAGGGATCCTGTAGGGGATTCTTTTACAAAATTAAGACTCTAGTATGAAAACTGGTTTTGCACCCAGGAGGTGACTCAGTCCTGGGACTGAGGGACCGACACACACGCGGCCTGCCCTAGCAGGAGGCACCTGGACACTCAGCACCCGGACTTCCAAACCCTGACTGCTGCTCAGCCCCCACTCCACCACCACCTCTCCCCTTCCTCCTCCACCTCTCCAGAGGGTTCTCCCAAGGTGGGCTGAGGTATTGTGTTTTTGCTAAAGAGTAAGTTAAGAATCTTACTTTTTAACTTCCTGGGTGTTAAAATGCAATCTTATCCTTAAGATGGGATCCTTCCTGCCTTTTACTATCTTGTCTGTGACTGGGCTTACTTGCCATATTAATTTCCCAGGATATGTATTACTTGATTAGGGGCTGGGGGAGGAAAAGCAGCATCTGGGCAAAGTTAAAGATAAACTGGGCCTTTTAGCAGGCTAAAGTAAATTTTACAATAGCCTCATTTAATTGACACAATGAAGACATGGGCTATGCTGAGGTATTTTCTTATCTAGGGGATGTTCAAACATTCCAGGCCAGGTTACTCCTGGCTTTTTAGTTTTAACTAATCTTCACTGAAGAATGCTTAAACTCCTAGTTTGATATTTTACTTTAGACAATTAATGTGACTCTGACTTTGCTTAATTGTTTGATACGGAGTTTTGGTAGGGGTCTTTTTCCAGAGGCCTGCACCCTACTCTGACTACACCCACCATCCCTGTCTCAGAACCTCTGTGGCTAGTTATAATTTACTCAGCTGCAGATTACAAACCGAAATGACAGAAAGATATGAATTTCTAAATACAAGAAAAAGCACTGTCCGTTCCCAGACCAAAGTGAAGAAACTTCATTCCCAAATAAAAAATACGAGAAGTACCTCATGAAAAAAATTTTAATTTTAAAGGCGCTGCCTCCGAGCGGCCTCTCCCCCGCCGTCCCGCCGCGGGTCACACTTGAACTGCACCTCGCCCGGGCCTCGCCCTCGAGCCCCGGCCGAAAAAATCCACACGCGGCAAAACGCCCACCGGCCTGCCCATCTGCGCGGCCCGGCCCCTCTCCTCCGCCTGCGGCCCCGGCCCGGGCGGCGGGAGCAGGTCGGTGGCGCGGCCCCAGGCCGGGCGAACGCGCGCCGCGGGGTGGAGAGCAGGCGCCCTCACCACCCGGTCCCGGACGAAGGAGCAGCGGCTCCAGCGAACCCCTCTCCCCCGGGCCCGAAGAACTTCGCTGGCCGCCCGCACGGCCGCCCTGGGCGCACCTGCCCCACTCCCTCCCTCCCCGGGCAGCCCCTCCGCGGGGCGCGCCGACTCCCGACCCCTGGCCGGGCCAGCAAGCCCACCACCCGCGTCGGCCGCCTCCCGGCCCCACGGGCCACGCGCTGCCCGCCGAGCCACTTGCACGGCCGCCCCTCATCCGGCTCCACCGCGCCCTCAGGGGAGGCAGGGGTCCCCGCGCCCCGTCCGGGTCCGGCCGCGCCCCGAGGCCACGTACCTGTCGCTGTCGCCTTCATGCCTGAAGTAGGGCCCACTCCGGACCGACCCTCCACCGTAGACCTGCGGCAGCGTGAGCCGCTTCTCGGCCGAGCTCCCGCTCTCGGTGACCTTGGCGATGCGGGCGGCTGCAGACAGGTCGCCCCACGCACTGCGGCGCTCTTGCGCGGCTGCCCCTCAGCGGCCGCCGAGGCCGAAGGCAGGCGCGCGGCGGCGTCAGGGGTCCTGGTCGCGCTGCCCGACGGCGCCAGGCTGGAGGTGGCAGAGCTTGACTGGCTTAAGTCCGGCCGGGGCAGCGGCTCCAAGTCCGGGTCGATCGCCGCCCTCCGCGCGCCGCGGGAGAGCCCAGAAGGGGCGCGTGCGGCGCCTGGAGCCCAGCGGGCGCGAGGAGGCAATCCGAGGCTGGGGGGCGAGGTCGGTGCCGCCCCCGCATGCGCGCCGGGAGGAAGGCGCAGCCGAGCACGGCGCGGGCACAGAACTTCGCGGGTCCATCAACATCTGGTCTCCGCCGGCCCGCTGCGCGGACGCGACGGCGGACCGAAGCACTGAGGGCGCTGCTGAGGGTGGCTCTCCCCGCGGCGCTCAAGATACTACTGACTGTTGAGTAAGGCGGCGGCGACGGCGCCTGAAGCTACTACGCAGCCGCCGGACTTAACGCGGTCTGCGCCGGAGGCCTGCCCGCCCCCGACTGTAGGCCCTCGCGGCCAGTGAGCGCACGGCGCCGCGGCGCAGGCAGGAAGGTGCGTCTATCCCCTCATGCTACCCCGGCCACCCCTCCTCCCCTCCAGGACCTGGGGACCCCCGTGCATCAGGCACTCAGGTGCCTCCTGCCAGGGGCGCGGTTTCCTTGTCACGCGGTTCCAGCCATGCTCTAAATAGCACCACACATTACCAGGCAGGGGGACAGGCCCTTCTACCTACCATGTGGTATGAACTCCATTATCGTCTGCTCTGACCTGCGGATTCCATTGTTAGCCGTACATACATTTCAAAATCTCCCTAATGTCAAAAAGCCGTAATGGTGGTCTGCTATGCTTGTTCAGTGAGCCCGAAAATGAGCCAGTAGACTATGTGTTTCTTGCCATCCAGCCCCCGGCTAAGTAATGGCCAGGACCCTGGAAGGAGGGCAAGATGCACCAGACAGTAGCTCTAAGAGTTGGGCCTTCTAATCACAATTGATTGAAAGGCAAAAATATTTACATGTGCACACTGTTTTCCATTAGCTTAAAAAAATCTCCTCAGTAATTACTTTCTCCATCGTCATTTTGGGAGAATGTTAACAACATTGATCTCTGTTCCTTTAATTATGGTGAGCCCTGATAGGAGGATCCCCGGGGCTGGCCCCTCACCACCTCTGCCCCCCGACTCAGACTGGCCTGCCTGCCTCACCTGTTTCGGGCTTCCCTCTGTGGTCCCCAGTCCCCAAGTTCGTTCCAGCTCAGCGGGGATCCCCTGACCTGAACTCCGTTATGTCTTATATTTTAGCAAATCCTGACTTTTTGTGAAAGAGAAATTTGAGAATAAAACACAACCATAATTATTTTACTGTACAAATTCTCGTTCCCATTCGCTAACATCAACTACCATTTTCATTACTAATGTGGACGTTTTACGTGGCCTCTGCCCTTGTGCACATATCAAATTGTTTTTACATCTACTTGAAACTATTTTCCCAAGATCTAGGTCTCTGAAAACGACCACTCTATAAACTGCATCATATCCCAGCACCCTTGGGAGCCATCATTCATCTTCCATCACGCAGATGCAGTTCTTCCCCCCCCACCCCCCACCCGATGTGAGCACTCACAGGTAAAGCCACCAGGGTCTCCAGGAACGTGAGCCTGCCTTTTGTTGTTGTTACTAAGCTTTCTTTGTTTCTACAGTTGATTTCCTCGTGGGGTCTATGGGGATGAATAGCTTTGTGGGTCTTGATTCCCAAAGAGGCCGTGCAGATCTGCCACGACACCTGTGGCACCTGGCACCTGTCCCAAGGACAGAGCTGGATGGAGCCACGTGACAGGCTCAGAACAGATGACTCGCAGGGCTCTGTGTCGGATGGTGTCCCCTCCCCTGTGCGTGGCCAGGCCCTGGGGACTGACTTCTAATAGGCGGGTGACAGGACAATGGCTCTTCCTGGGGCATTCCATGTCTCTCTCCCACGCTCCGCTGCTCTGGGGACACTGCAGCTCCTTTGTCAGGCTGTGTGACAGACAGCAAGTCTCAGAGTGCTGGCACCAGCCATGAGCCTCCCTGCCCCAGGCCTCTGACCACGCAGCCTACTGAGAATCTACCATCTGGGGCCCGATGCACATCCTTGTTCCTAATGGACCATGACTTCCTAGTTCTCTGTGTTCCAGACTCAGGGCAGGCCAAGCACCTCAAAGGCCTTCCAGGATGGCTGCTTAGTGAGCTCAGGGTCAGGGAACCAGATGCAAGGTTACCGTAAGCCCCACAGGATTACTCCCAGGGGGCCACAGTGCTCCCAAGGGCGGCCAGGAGCTGGTGGGTCTGGGAACTGTGGGCAGGTTTGCTCCCAGTGGGGCACTGGCCGTCCTGCTGCTGTGCCGCTCCCATCTGCTCTCCAAGGGCCCAGCAACTTGGCTCTGACTGGAGCCGCACAATAGCTTTTAGACCTAGTTGGGGAAAAAGAAGAGGTGCTTGGTTTCCAGAGCCGTACCCCAGTGACCTGGACCGGCTCAGGTGATTCTGAGCCAGGTGAGCAGAGCCCTGCAGTTCTGTTCTATCTGTTACTCATCTCCATGCAGCTGCTCCAGATGGGGGCTGACGCCCAGCCTCATGCATGGGGAGGAGCCGGGGGCTGACTGGGGCCTCTAGACTGTTCCAGAGAAGCCCTGTTCCTCCAGGCCTGGAGACATGGCATGTACCTACATATATGAGTTCACATGTACACACACACATATGCACAGAAGAGACTCCCAGGTGTGTCCCTCGTCCCTCAGCTCTCCCCCACAGGGCTCATCCTAGCTTCCTTGTGAAGGGATCATGTCTAGGTTCTGAGCTCTCTGAGTATGCTCCGGAAGGCAACTTAAAGAGCTGGGGCACCTGTCGGGGCAGTCTTGTTCCTTCCCCTGCCATCAGGCTCTCTGCAGCCAGGTCTCCCTTCTGGGCCTGCATTTCAGAAGGACCAGTACCCGCTGTTCTGGGGCCTCTCTCCATGACTGTGCCCTCCATGGCTGGCCTTAGTTTACCCACTGGTGCGGTGAGCAGGCGGATCAGAGCATCGCCAGGGGCCACTGTAGCTTCACTGGTGGAGGACTCAATGCCACATTGCCCAAGTCCTGGCCGGTTCTCCTTGCATCCTGCAGTTTTATGACAAAGGGGGGCATGTAGCACTTGAAATGTTCTCACCTCCTGCTATTTTTGCAAGAGGCCTGAACACAGTTGTTAAAAATAGAAATAATGAGGGAAAGCAGCCGTTTCTGACCTTGAGTCACGAGGCCAGGACAGGATCCCAGCATCCTCTCTGGCTCCTGATGATAAATGATCATCGCACTGCGTCTGTCCTTAGCTAATTTATCCTTGGCCCAGAGAGAAAATTCCTGCATTTTTTTTTTTTTGGCAAGATGGAAGTTTCTTGAAGCCTAACAGCTTCACCTGCTCTTTTCTGTGTTTTCTGTGCCTAGAATGCCATGGGGAGCCTGTCCCCACTGCTCTGGGGCCTTGCCGGAAGCCAGCATTGTCTGGCAGACCTGGGTGTGCTGGGGTGATGCCTCTGCTCCTGCAGTTGTGCCTGGCCCCCTGCAAAGGGTCCCGGAGGCAGGGCCTACAGCACCCTCATGGAGACTGTTAGAGGGGCTGCCAGGGTAGGGCACATGAGGTGGCAGGCCCCCATCCTCAGGCTACTGTGTGTACAGTGTCTCTTGAAGATGCAGAAGTCCGCACCTGGAAATCCCTTAGCATCTGCCCCAGGTAGCTTCTCTTGGATCCAGGAGGATTCAGGTGTTGGTGTCTCTTTTTACTTCCCCCCACACACACAGCCACTCCATGCTTTGTGCTGTTGGTCCTTTGATCAAGAGGAACCCCAAGACCCCAGGACCCTCAGAGAGTGGAGGAGGTCAGCAGAGAGGCTGGCACCCATCTCCAAGGTGCCCAGAAGTGAGGGCGACACTGCCTACCCTGGCCTTAGGTTCTTGGTCTGCAATGATTTCAGCTTCAATTTTTTAATTCCAGGATGAGCTCACAGTGGTGCCTTCTGTCTTCAGAGTGCTAACTCAGGAGAGACTCAGGAGGAAACAGACTAAGACTCTCCTGGAAGTCACAGGGAATGCATGCACAGCTGGGGAGCAGGAGGTATGTCCCCGGTCCACAGGGGTACCTGACGCATGTGAGCGCCCCAGTGTGTTTGGAGAGGGGTCAGGTTAATCTTTTGTCCTTTATAGTTTACTTCCAAGGCAGCTTTTGGGTCCTTACCAGGAGCTACCTAAACGGTTGCTTCTGCCCATCTGCTGTGTCCACTGGGACATGGGCACGGATGTCAGCCTGCTATCATACCTGCCTTGAATTTGTGTCCATTCACAATTTTCACTGTAGTTCCTGCTGGTGCAAAGAGTGAGTGTGGAGCTAGATATATGTGAGTACACAAACCAGTGCACGCACATACACGTGATCATACATGCACACATGTGCATGACATACATGCCTGTGTGTGTGCCTATATATGTCACGTGTGTGCACACAGGCACATGCCCGGGTGTGGAAAGGCATGTGCAGGTGTGCGTGTATATCTGCCCAGGCACTCAGTAACACTCTGCCCTAATTCCCTGGGGACATGCATTTGACAGCTGGCTGGTAAGTCCTGGTGAGCCCATCCCTGGCTGGCTCGTCCTGCTGCTGTGACCGAGTAGCTCTTATACTAGATGAGCAGGAGTTGAACCGCCTACCTGGGGATTCCCAGGGTTTCCTCTGGTCCACCAGGAAGATGGCAGCAACAAGACAATCTCACACAACAGTGGTGCCTAAGGTTGGCATAATCTTTCACATCATTCAAAATAACGTAAAAATAGTAGCAAAGAAATTAATGGGCTAGCCCAAAGTCACACGGCAACTCAGCAACACAGCTGCTCCCAGGAAGCCTGCCCTCCCTGCACAATTTGACTGGCCAGCTTTCAGAGAACTTCTGACTCCAACAGAGGCCCAGGGAAACATACCTTGGGCCAGTGAATTCCTCCATGTTGCAGGAAATAATGCAGCCTCCCAGGTAGGGGGTGGCACGTACCCCCAGACCCTGATGGTGGGTGACCTGGCTGCCAGTTCCAACAGTGGGCTCAAGGGATAAGGGGAAGTGAGAGGGCCCAGGGGTCTTGCTTTGAAACCAGCATCAGCTGCTCAAGATGAACAGGGAGGTGGTGCCAGGTGGGTTCAGGGGAAGACAAAAGCCTGTGGTCCATGTGGGGTTGAGAGTCTGTGATCTGACCCCAGTGAAAACTGCTCTGCTTTGTGTTTTGTGCCCGGCCAACCCTGCTGTCTGAATCCACAACCACCACACCAGAACAGCACATCACAAGCACACGTGACCACACGCGCCTGGGCCCAGCCAGCCTCAAGGGCAGCACCCAGCGCTCTGTCTCCACTGGGCTGTCTGGGAGGGCCGCTCCCTAAGGGCTCACAGGAAGATGTGGTCCACGGGAGGGTCGGCCTGAGTGGCCTGCAGTAGCATGGGCTGGGTACTCCCGGAAGTGTCCAGGGCCTGACACTGTCACCACGTTAGCTCCTGCCTCTCCTCCTTGAGATAAGGAGGCCCCACCTGAGGCCCCACGGCTACTAGACACCCCTGCTATGCTGCCTTCACTGGTTTCCTCACTTTCAAAACCTCTCCGCTTCCAGGGCACAGCCCAACCATCCCGCATGGGCTCCTCTAACATGGTCAAGCCTCCCGTGGGCAGGAACCCTGTTCTGAGCACCTTTGGGCATGCCACACTTCACACACCTGCTCTCTGGGCATGCTTAGCTTGTCATTTCCTCCTGTGCCCAGAAGGGGAAACCGAAGCTTTCTGCCACAGAGCTGGGCTGTGGGGTCTGGGGTCCCCTTATTGCCCAGGACTCCAGGTAGCCTCAGAGAAATGCCAAGGTTGGCTGTCCCACATGCCACTCACCTGTGCCGTGTTCCCTCTATCCATCCATGGCGGAACCTGCAGCCCCAGGCCAGCATAGGGCTGGCACCCAGGTGGCAGCAGAGGGATATGAGGAGAGCCCTGGCAGAGGGGCAGTGGGCCCACGGGCACACACCTGAATGTGAATCCCAGCAGCATCACTATGCCAGATTTTAGAAATGGGAAGATTGGTTGGGATGGAATTACCACATTGCTCCTCATTATAACTGTGAAGATTCTGAGGATGGGGGGCCAATGCTCTTCCCCTCTGCAAAGGTCAGCCAGTGAAGAAGGGTCTGCCACACACCGTCCTCACAGCCTAGACCCACCTTGTGGGGTCTCTGCCTCCACCCCTCCTGCTGGGGATGGTGCCCACCTGTGGGTGTCGTGGCGATGAAATGCAGACGGGGGCTCCTGGCGCCAGCACTCCGCATGTGCTTGGCGACACTAACTCCCAGGTTCCCGAGCGCAAGGCCTCCATGGCCCTGGCCCCCACAGTCCCTCTGCCGGCACCTTTCCCAGGCTTGGGCCCTACTCCAGTACTGCTGGTCTCAGCTATGTTGTGAAGAGGCCATGCCGAACCGTGCCCAAGCGAAGATGGTGGGCCACCTTAACAGTCAGAGAGAGTGGAGAGGCAGGAGCCAGAGGAGCAGGGAGAATCAGGCCCTCCAAGGAGGGGTCCCAGGAGCAGGGACGCTAGAGAGGTCTTGAAGCATGTGTAGGAGCTCACAGGAAGCGGGCCAGCGGGTCCCCAGGGAGGAGTGGGTCTGCTCTGGCATCCTGCTAGGCTGCTTTCCCGAAACTCTTGCACCAGTAGTTCAGCAAATTCACCCTTTATGGTTTTACTGTTTCTAGTGGTCAAAACTGCAGGGTTCTTAGGCTTTCAGAAATATGGAGCTTTAAAACCCGCGTCCCAGATCAGTGTCCTCCAGAGAGCAGGCCTGTCTGTGCGGAATGGACTTAGTCTGTGGATGAGGAAGATCCGGCTGGGGTGCTGAGAGGGCCACACAGGGAATGCCACCTGCAGCCCACCGCAGGGAGGGAAGGGGCAGGGAGAGAAGTAGGACAGATCCCCAGTTCAGGGGCCAACCCAAGTGGCCCAAGGGGCGCCCCGAGCACACTGTCCCTCTTCACTCTGCCGAGGCCCCAGAGAGTCCTGAGGCAGGAGCACTGGGAATGCCCTGGTTCCAATGCCTGTATGTGGGTGCCCCTCTCCAGCCCAGGCCCTGGGTTTCTGAGGAGCAGGCACACCTCTTGATATGAGATCCAGAGGGAGCAGGGTTTGACCTGGAAAACCAGTGCTTCTCACGCATGCAGCACCCTGGGCCCGAGGAGCCTCATTCTTCGCTAGTGACCCCCCTTCTTGGCCTTGGTTCCAGGGTGTCTCCTCACCGTGGCAGGAATGGCCAGAGGCTTGCAGATGGTGCAGGGTTGGCGGCTGTCCTGTTCCTGGAAGAGGCACAGGCAGGGGTGCAGGGTGGCAGGGTGGGGGTGGCTCATGGTGCTCTCATTCTGCAGGAGACTCCTCCGGGAGTGCCCTTTGCGTTCTCCACCTCACTCGCAGCCTCCTTGTTACCCTGTCCTGCTGTCCTCGGTCTGGGTGCTTCCATCCCTCATGCTATTTACATAGTGGGTGATCAGGATGCCACCAGTCAGGCAGGGCCAGTCCCCTTATGATTTATGGTGGCTTTGGACCCTGGGATGAGATTTGACCCCAGAACATTTCCTGCACCACTTGTGCAACAGACTGAGGTCTCGTGTACCCCATAGCAGATACTGAATCCTAACAGGGGGACATTGGGCAGTGACTGGGTCGGGAGGGTGGAGCCTCCATGAGTGGGATCGGTGCCCTTGCATGAGGGCCGGGAGAGCTCTTCTGTCCCTTGGGCCATGTGAGGACACGGTGAGCAGACAGCCCTCTACTGACCAGACCCCAGGCCCCAACCAGACACCAGATCTGCCATATCTCAGAAGACCAGCCTCCCAAATGAGAAGTAAACGCTGGCTGTTCAGACCGCCCTGCCTCTGGTGTTTTAAATCAGTCATGACCCCAACACTCACTTTGTTCTTGGTTCAGCAACACCAGCATGCCCCTGCATTGGGTTTGCCGGTGGGCTGGGCCCTGGGCCCTGGTCTGCTGTCCTGCATGGCCCCCTCTGTGGCCTCCATGGTCAAGGGCAACATTAGAGTCCAAAAGCCCCTTGGGTGCCTGGGTTTGAAAGCTACAGGTCCCAGAGGACCTGCCTGGGAATTCAGGAATGAGCACCCCCCAGAGCACCCCTGGCCTCTGTGCCCTGCGGTGTTGGCTCTGTGTGGACCCTGAGCCCACAGCAAGGACAACTCCAGAGCCCGGGGGCAGCTGTCTGGGCAGGCTATGCCCCACCACGGGTGACCCGGGCCATCCTGGAACACAAAGGCACGTGGGCAGGGCAGGGAATCCAGCCCTGGAGCAGGAGGATGTGGAATCGCCACTGTGGAATGTTCTACAAAGTTACCCTTTGCTTTGGCATCACTGTGGGTACCCAGTGTATTTCCATCCTTTGACTCCTGCTTCTCCACTTCTCATTATGACATATTTATAGTCCAAATTGCTGAGACCTCTGAAAATATACAAATCTTCACACCTGTGTTCTCACCTAAGGGGCCAGGATAAGAAGAGAGAAGTGAGGGCGGGGACTCAGGAATAGACCACGGAAGGAGGTGCACCTTCCAGGGGAAGTCAAAGGCAGCCTGGGGCCCACTGAGGTCTGGGGCTAACAAGAGCTCAGTGTCCCCACAGCCTGTGTATGTGTTTGGGGTCGTCCTCCCTGGCTCCACTGAGGCAGGAAAGACATGGCAACAGTGGGGCCCAGAGACCTGGAGCACACTCTGCTCAGAGTGAGAGACATCACCTGGCCATGGGGTTGGGAGGGTGGTCTGGGAGGCTCAGGGGTGGGGCATCAGAGCTAGCCACAGTGCTGACGGGCTTTTCCGGGCCCAAACAGATCGCTTCTACACCTGGACAGCTTCCTTTCACCATAGCACTGGTTGTAGCTCCTTAGAGAAGGAGCCAGGCCTGAGAGTGCCCTGGGCACCAAGTCGCCCCACCCCTCACCCATGCCCCGTGCCTCCTGCTCCTCTCAGGCCAGGACCCAGCATCACCTGGGCTGGGCCTTGACTCATCCGATCCCTGTTCCTTGCCTCACGCTGCGTGACCTGCTCAGAAGGCACTGATGGGCCCTGGATCCGCCCTGGCCTTGGCTTCTTTCTGGACTTCTGCTGTCACCTAAGCAGCCCAGATTCTCTGTGGCCACCGTACGGGGAGCCCCACTCAAGGCCAGATGTGCAGGCTCTACCCACGTGTACCACTCAGGTGCCCGCGTCTGCAGGGGACTGCCAGTCACGTCCCCACAGATGATAACATGGAGATGTGATAAAAGCCGCCTGTCACTCATAGAATTCAACGCCGCCTCTCTGTAAAGCCGTAAGCCATCTGGGCCTCAGCCAAGAAATGGCCTATAAAATCCTGAGTAATGACCTCAAAGCATCCTTTCCAATATAAAGAATATTCTAGGCAGCTGTTTCCAGGATTTATCTGTGTGAGTAATTTTATGCCCCAACCTATTACGTGCTCAGTGTCCGATGCCCTCTTCAGCAACTCCTACCCATTAGCAGCACTAATGCGTCTAGAGCATGCTGACAGTCGTGGGGGCACAGGAGACCCTGTCCCTGAGGGTGACAAGAGGCAGCACTGTACTCACGTGCTATGCCCTTTGCAGTGGGCTGAGCGGCAGAGGGGGCTGGGGAATGGCGGCTGCCTTCCTGATCTCCCTTGTTGGGGAGGAGGAGCTCAGCCCTGTCCTCTATCTGTTTCTATGGTATCATTGAGACTAGCAGGTTTTGACAGTTGAACATGACCCTAAGTCAGGGGTACCCCGGAGGGCAGGCATCCTCCCTGGCAAGGGCTTTTGGGGGCCCCTGAGCACATGCCGCAGGCAGGGCCTGGAGTGTGGGGAGGCAGGAACCTGTGTTGGGCTCACTGGGGGGCTTGCAAAATGGGGGAGAGGTGCTGAGTTTCCTGGTTTGGCAGAGATGGAAATGGAGTTCCCAGCACAGTTTGTCACCTGACACTATCGCTGTGGCAACAGGGCTTTTGGGTCTGGGTGGAGCTGAAGCTTCAGGGTGTCCATGCAGCCCCCCACAGGGTAACCCGATGTCCCCACACTGTGGCAGGATGTAGCATGAGGGCTGTGCCTCAGACTCAGAGGGCTCAGAGTAAGAAGTCTCACTGTTCTGCAGTTCTCTCACTTGAATCTTGCACTTGCCTCCAAATATCAAATCTTATTAGCCTAATATTTGCATTTTAATTGCTAGCCAACAAACCTGTAGATTATATTCGTGAGTAAAATGTTTGGTAAATGCCTCTTAATTTTTAAAAACTGCTTCCTTCTAAAATAACTCCCCTATACCCAGGAAAAGACAGAATGATGTCACTAGCAACTTGGAGATAAAAATATTTTGCAAGTCTTATCAATTTTGGCTTTCTAAGTTCAAGTTAGCAAGCTCAGGGGTAATCAGAGTAATGTCCCTCAGCTGTTGAAGGAAGGAAGCAATTTACTTGATAACATCTTTAATTGCTGTGTGTGCACCGGCCAGCGCCTTCCGCCCCCCCCGCACTGGGCGCCACTGGCCCTGGGTGATTTGGGAGGGGTCGAGGCAGCATCCCCACGCAACGGCAGGCCTGGCTCATCTGATCTGGGGCCCTGCCCCCCAACAGCCCACTTAGCACAAAGGGGGCCCTCCACAGGTGTGGAGGGGAGGGCCACACACACAGGAGGACTGAGCCAGGGGTTACACGACAGCCGGCAGCCAACGTAGCTGTAACGGACTGCGGTGTAAATGTCTGTGGGGAGGTTGGGGTTCCTATGGCCAGGATCCTCACTGAACTTAAACCACCTGATGATGTAACTGGCCTGTTGCTAGGCTACCGCTTCCACACCTTTAGGCAAGAAGCTATTATTGTGCTATATAGAGAGCTCGGCCCAGTGCCCTGGGCGGAGGCAGAGACGCTAGTGCTCGACCTGCCGCCGGAAGAACAAGCTGGGTAATAAACCCTTTCACCCCAAAGAACGTTTTGCTGTGAATTGCTTTGGTCACATTGAATCTATAGCGAACTTGCCTGGGGCTGAAACCCATTGGCAAGACAATGTCTTTCACAGGGGGGAAACTGAGGCCCAGAGAGGTTTATTCACACACCCGCCATCACTTCACCTGTGAGGGCTGGATCCACAATTAACCAGGTCTGCGGGAATCCCCAGTTCGCCTGCCAGTGCGCCCACATCCCTCCTCAAACCCAGCTTCTCCTGGGGTTCAGAGCCCAGTCCTGACTCATGCAGCTAAGAGAGGTGGTGTGGAGCCCCCATAGGCCTCCCAGTTTCCTTGTAAAAATGTGTGACCGCTACCGTGACATCTTCTTTGTAAGGGTGACTCACTTTGTTCACCAATGCAAAGCCACAGCCGACTTGTGGCCAGGCTGGTGGCCAGTGGCTGGTTCCACAGCCAGCTCTCCCTGTTCTTCCGGGCCTCACATCTTGGGTATCATCTGGTCTGATGAGTGACCACGGGGCTGCCTGTGACCTGCAGGGGAGGGGATCGGCTATGACCCTGGGGCCTAAGTAATCCACTCCACCTTCCCAGGGGCCTGCAGGTAGGACCTGTCTTGGTGGGTCCCAGCCCTGGCATCTTCTCCCCCAGGCCCGGGCCTTGAAGGCTGCACTGAAGCCTTGGAAAGCAGGCCCTGTAGGTGGGCTTCCCTCCTGGTATTGGGCTGTTTCCTTCTGCATGGTCAGTGAGGGGGAAGCTAGGGTCCCCAGCCCTGCCCGGCTCTGGGCAGGAGCCAGGCACAGTCTCCTATCAGGTTCTTCCCTAGGTGGACAAAAATAAAGTGACATGAAAAATGTGCAGCATGTAAATGCAATGTAAACATCACATGATGCATAGCAAGAAAGAAAGCAAGGTAAGGGGTGGCAAGCAAGCGTGCCCGCGGAAGGTGTCACTAATGCAGCACAGGAGATCTAAGTCTTGGGGGAGTAGCAGTGTTTGAGATGGCATGTGCAAAGGCCCTGGGCTTTTGCGAGAGAGATGGGCGGGGCAGCCATGATGCCATGCAGGCCAGGTCAGCACTCTGATGGAGAGTCATGGAGGCTTTGAGAAGAAACCGACCTGTTCTGTTTGTGTTCATAGGATGCCTTGACACTGAATAGAGAGATGGCAGGATGGGGAGGGTGGGGCAAGGGTGGAAACCAGGAAACTAGTTAAGAGGTTGTTGCAATACTCCAGGCAACATGGTGACTGATCAGCAGGAGAGGTGGTGAGAATGCTGCATTGTGGACATATTTTGAAAATTGTGTTAATAAGATTTATGTCAAGGGCAACTCCACAAATTTTGGCCCTGGCAAATATCTGACTAGGACAATTGGGGGAGATTCTGTCTCAGACATGCTGTGTTTGAGGTCATCTGTCATCCAAGTGGTGAGCGTACGGGACAGTCAGCTCTGCAGACATAGGTGGGGGTGTGCCATCTATGGACAAGATGGAAAGTGCACCAGGAGACGGGTGCTACTTGGTGGGCCTGCAGAGAGGAGAGCCCGGGCTCACCCACGCCCGGGGCAGAAGCCAGGTAGACAACAAGGACTGGGCCCAGCACCAGTTCCATGGTCTGGTTACAGGCCCAGGACCCTGGGGCTGGGTGCAGGACCCTGGCAAGGGCTGTTTGAGAAGCTCTCCTCATTTGGACGGGAGTGTTTCTAACACATCTCCACTAAGTACGATGGTGGATGCATGTTTTCTGCATGTGCCCCATGTCAGAGAAAGGCAACTTCCTACTATTTGTGGTTTACTAAGACTTATAAACAGGAATAAGTGCTGAACTTTACAAAGTGGATTTGAGCACCTGCAGAACAATCAAATGATTCTTCAACGAAATGAAGTCATCTCTGCTTCTGGGTGATGTGGCCCTGTCTGGGGATGACTCCCGAAACTCCTGAAACAACGGGCGACTTTCCTTCTTGTCCTCTACTTGGGAGCAATGTCCATAACATACAAAGCATCTGTTCCTTGATTTTCTGATAAAGCTATCAGGCAAAACTGGCCTGACTTCTGTTTTTAAGACCATTTTTCAATTTCTCCAATGTCTAGCCCATTTTCCACTGCTTTTTTGTCATTTCTTAGTACTCCTTAAGTCAAATCAGGTCACTAACAGCACCAAAAGCCAAGCGGTTCTGTCTTTGCTGGGACTTCAGTGCCTTTTCCATTTCGAGCTATGTCTCCAAAGCACTTATTTTTTTCTCCTTTTTAGTCAGATCTCCCCACGTGAGGACTCTTGCACCGGCCTGTAGGGAGGAGCGTCCTTTCATCCCGTCAGCCAGCTCCACCTTTGTGGGCTTCCTTCTGCTGTGGTATGAATCCATTACTTCTTTATTTGGATTTATTTTATTGTTCTCTTTCTAGCTTCTGAACTGAGAACAATTTAGTTCCCTTATTCTTAGTCATTACCACCTCCTTATGAGCGTGGCCATCGCCGCGAGAACCCGGCTGCGGGTCCTTTGGGTCTAGTGGGTGTTGCGCTTGTGCAAGATTTCCTCCGTGACCCGGCTGGCTGCAGCAAGGGTGCTTTTATCTGGGGTATTTAGTTCCAGGTAGAAATACTTTAAAGCTTAGCTTTTGTTTCGCTAAACGTCATTGTTTTCTTTGAACAGGCTGTAGATTATATGTGCACGTGTATCTGTAGACATGTGTGTGAACAGACTGCAGATTGTCTGCCTTTTGGAATTTCTTAACATTTTTCTTTTTTTCTCTAGACAGTCAGCTTTTTGTGGCTATTCCATGTGTGATAGAAAACAATCTAAGTTGTGATTTTGAACAACACAAAATGTATCCAAGAAAATCAAGCTTTTAAATTATTTTATTGGCTTATTTTTTGGCTTCTTGATCTATCATTTTAAATTAGAACAAAGGAGCCCTCAGGCTGTGGGTGTGTGGCCACTGAGGGGGCGCATGTCCAGAGGAGGATGGGCTGGCCATTCAGTGTCACTGCTGGACTGAGGCCACGTCTGTCCACAGAACACCGCCTCCAGCTGTCCCCTGGACTCCCACAAACCCGGCAGAGAGGATGCTGGTCCTGTGGAGGCCCCGCCCCTCCCCATGTAATCCCGTCAGCCCAGGCTCATTACCCCACTAACCCCATGCTAGCTGAGTGCCAGGCAGGCGGGGAGTGCAGAAATCTTTGCTTGTTCTGTGGTTCCACCAGACAAGGGTTAAATCCACATACCCCATGATGCCGGGTTACACAGATGCCCAGTGAAGAACAGGAGCCCCTCCTCTGTCCCCAGAGTAGTACTTCCCCCAGCCCAGCCACCCCAACTCCTAGCTCCCAGAATAGCCTGTAACTAGGCTGGCCTGCGGTAAACAGCCACACAGCCTCCCTGGCGGGTCTTGGATGAGTAACCGAGGGGTGTGGGTGCCAGGACCTGAGCTGGTGGGTCAGTGCCTCCCAGCCTCCCTCCTGGGCCTTCCTGGAAAGTTCCCAGACATTTGGACAGGAAACGCTGGGAAAAGCTTCCCTCCTGCAGCAGAAGCCCCAGCTCCTAGGATGGCCTCCCTCCTTCCCACCCTGTGCTCCCCAACACAGATGACCGTTATGAGGTCCTTCTGCACTGCCCTCACGTCCCCCAGCAGTGTGGTGCATGTGGGTCTCATTCATCTTCCACAAAGTCTGCTCTGCTCCGTCTCTGCCTCTCTGGGTGCCTATAAACAAGAAAGACAATGAGTGGCTCCCTGGCACACACAGGGGAGGCTCTGGGTACAAGGCTTACCTCCTGAGGATATGTGCCTTACCTGGGTGTAGAGATGGGGGGGTGACTGAGGGCAGGGGGATCAACTGCCAGAGTCACAGGCAGATAGGGGAACCTGGGCAGGCTTCTAAGCTGGCCTAAAGGGATGGGGGGCAAACAGCATCTCCCCATGCTGCCTGCCCCCAGGGACCCGACTGTGAAGAATACCGGTTGCCTTCCTCTGCCTCCCTGGGCCACTCTCTCCCTGGCTAGAATGCTCCTCTCCCCTGCCCAACCTTGGGGAACCCTCACTGTCCTCCTGCCCAGTCCCAGCACCTCCCACAAGCAGGATGGCAGCTGGACTCTGAGTGGGGCCTTGAGCAGACTTCCTTGGAGAATCCCAGCTGAGACAGGTTCATGCACCCTCCTGCAAGAATCCTCAGTGGGCTGTGGGCCAAGAAATGGAGGCTGGGCCTTCTGCCCTCAGCCGCCCCCCATCTCTCCACTCCCTTTCACACAAAACTCCTCGAAAGATGCATCTCCACTCATCTCCGCTGCCCTCTGCTGTTCTCAGGACTCCTCGTGCGGCTTCCACCCGCCCTGCCCCAGGACTGTCCAGTTAGACCACCAATGACCTTGCATGGCCACGCTTGAGCCCCAACTCAGCCTCCAGGAGGCACCAGGCAGCGTGATCCTTGTCATCCTGGGAAGGCCAGCATGACCCCGACGTCCTGGCTCACGTGCCCCTTCTCTGCTTCTCTGTCTGGTCACACACTCAGCTTTGGCATGGAGGTCCAGGATCCAGCTCTTCCCCCCTCCATCCATTCTCTCCCGGTCCTGCCAGCCCACCATCCCATGTGTACATGGGAAATTCACAGTTCAAAATCAGATTCCTGATTCCCAGCACCCAAATCTGCTCATCCATGGAACCCCCAGGGGCTGCCCTGGGCCCCAGGGCGATCCCTTTTTCCACCTGCAGAACATGTCTGAGCCTGGGGCATGGAAAGCCTGCCTCACCCAGGCTGGAGCCGCCAACTTCTACGCCCCTGTGCCAGCACATGCTCTCAGTCCCCAGTCCTCACTGGCTGCAGGCCTCACTAGGGCCCCGCTCCCCACCACCACCTTCCGACTCAACTCCAACCTCAAGCCCCTGCCTCAGGCATGGCTCTTTCGGTTCCCCTGCCCTGGAGACCTTGCTCATCCCCTCATGGGCAAGTTTCTGGTCAAATGTCACTTTCCAGGGGCCCTCCCTGACCCCCCACATCACAGCGCCTGACCCAGAATGTCCTGTTCCTCTCTGCCACACCAACTTCATTTTTCTACATAATTCTTGTCATCACCAGACATATTTTACACTGGAGCTCCAGCCCCAGTGAGGCAGCATGCTGACCTCCCAGTGACCTTCCCACAGCAGCCCAGGCTGGCCTCTCCTCAGGGACAGTAAGACAGAGACCCAAGGGAGCTCCAGGTGCTGTGCATCGGTTTCTGTGTGTGAAATGTGTTTTGTGTGGCTTTCACGGATGAATCAAGTGACTCAAATCAACCAGCTCCTCAGAGCAAAGCATAAAGGAGCCAGGCAGAAGGGCAGGCCACCGGTTTTCATACCTGTCCTCTGGAGGGCGTGTTCTGTTTTCAAAGGCCTTTTTGTGCATGCTGACTCCTGACCCCAGGTTGGCTGGTGGCATGTGGTCCCAGCCCCAGGGCCAAGCTGCTAACAAGGCTTCGCCCGACTCCCCTACCTTAGTGGAGTACAAGCCGTTTAGGGGAGACAAACCAGATCCTAGAACAGACATCCTCAGCGATGGGCAGACAGGGCACTCAGGAGGAGCTCTCTGAGGTGACCACTGAGATGAATCTAGAACTATGCAAGGGGCCATCCACTGGTGAGTGGAAGTCTACATAACATCTCAGATCCCCCAAGGCTGAGGGCCCAGGGACCCCCCACACACACATGATGCCCATGGCCTATGGGATCAGACCACTCTGTGTCTACCCCAAGAGCACTGACCATAGGTGGGGGCTGGAGGCCAGAAAACCCCAAGGCCAGGGGAGACACATGTGGGGCTGCATCTTCGCTAAGCCCCTTGGTACCCTAAGGCTCTGGTCCTTGCTTCCCCACCCCAGGTGGGTGGGGCTTGCTTCTCAGCCTCCATCTCAGCTGTGACTTATCCCCTCAGCCTCTCTGGGTGACCCTGTGCAGAGTTACCTCTTCTGCACCCAAGTGGTGCTGTCATTACTAGAGGGAGGGAAGGAGAGAGGGGCTCGTCTGCACAGTAAGAAACTGCCTTCCAAGTGCTCACTCTGGGTTGACCCCACCTTGGACCTCTGGTCGCCTGACCTCCACTCCAGCTTCGGAAGGACTGAGCCCACCCTTCTCTCATTCCACAGGGCCTCAAAAACAGTGATATCACTGAGCAGCTGGGCTGGGACTCCCTCCTTCACTCAGCCAGCATCCAATAGGTGTCTACTAAATGCCAGGCACCAAGACTGAACAGTGAATCCCAGGGATAATGTGCCCTGAGTTCATAACAGCAGAAACCAAGGTCCAGAGAAGGCAGTGATGCTGGGCAACACTGGGTGGACAGGAAGAAGGGGCACCCCAAGACTGCATCCCCCCAGAGAGCTGAGGAAGCTGTGGTTCTTCATCCATATGCCAGGGGCTGAGAATCTGTCCGCTCCGTGGGGAGCGTTTGGGAGAGAAGGGATACCTTCCCTTCTACGACTTTAGGCTGACATTCGAGTTAATACTCTCTTGGGGGCTGGGTTCCAGAAGCTGTGTGGGTCCAAAAGACACCACGTTTAGGAAAACGGCGATGCTGGGTATGGATGGCCAATTCTGCCCATCTAGAGAGGCAAAGGACACCAGCCCGTACACACTGCCACGCCCGAAGCGAGGGGGTGCGCCTCCCAAACACCAGTGCCAGCGAATCCTCGCTCAGGGCGCCGGCGCCTCTAGAGTTAAGGCGCAGGCGTGGTCCCTTTGGGGTGGGGTGGGGCCCACAATCGAGTTCTGGCGTCTCCTCCGCATTTGGCCCAAATACCGCGCTCCCCCAGTTCTGTCCCGCGGCCGCCCCACCGCCTCTTCCGCTCCCCCTCGCGAGCGGGCCCCGGCCGAGTAGGGGGCGTGGGTCACAAGGTCGCCGCCCCGCGGGGAGTTCCTCCGGCGGCGCAGACGTCCAGCGGTTCCGGGGAGGGACTTGGCCTAGGTTCTGGCCCTCGCTCATCTGGGAGGAGCCAGGAGGCTGCAGCTGGCGGCGGCCAGCAGGGCGGGCGGAGGTCCTGGGAGCAGCGTCTTTCCCGGAGCGACCCTCGCAGAAGCTCCCGCGGAGCCGCGCCGCCCCCTCTCGCGGGGAACCCGCGCCCTCCGGCCCTCCTCGCCGGGTCTCTCTGTCTTCTCTCGGCAAACAACGGGAAGAAGGCGCCCTTTCCTTAGCGGGCCCGGAGCTGCAGAGGCAGCGCTGGGCGCGGCCGAGGGGAGGAGAAAGGAGTGGAGTCGGCGGGGCCGGCAGTGACTCGCGGGGCAGCGGCTCCGCCAATCTGTGGGCGCTGACGCGGAGGGCGGCTCCGTGGCGCTCGGATTATCTGCCGGCCCGGGGCGCGGGGACCGGGAGGCTCGGCGCTGCCGGTGCAGTGCTCCGGGGAAGGCCGCTGCACCTGCCCCGGGGCTCCGCCGGCCGCCCCGTGCGCGCCCCCTCCTTAGTCCCCGCAGCCCCGCGCCCTCGTCCCTCCACGTCCCCAACTCCGGGCCTCATCGTTAGAGAGCCGAGACCTGCCCGAAGGACTTGTCCCCCATCTCCGCCCGGCCCGCCCGGTGCCTAAGGCGGCCCACGGAGCCGAGGAGGGGACTGCGCCTTGCCGCGGAAAGGACTGCGCCTCTCCGTCACCTCCACTACCCCCAGGCCGCCGCGCCCCGGCCGGGATGGGCCGCAGCCTAGGGTCCCTGCGCGCCTGATGAGCGCAGCCGCGGGCCCGTTGACCTCAGCAGGCCGCTGCGTGCGCGGGGCTTCACTCAGCTGCGCCCCCAGCTCCACGGACGAGGGCCGTTGGGCTGGGCGGCCCCGGAGAGCCGAGAGGGAACAGACCCGAGATGGCCCGGCGAGGGGGGGCTTTGGCGGTGCGGACCCTGCACGTGGTGCAGGCCCGGTGACAGTCCCAGAGCTTTTAGCTGCCCTATGCCGGACGGACCCTGACCCGCGCCAAGGCATCGCGTTCTTACCAAGCTACGACTAGCGGGCCACGCGCGGAGCGCGCTCCGGGAGGAGCCCGGAGTCGCAGACCGCCCCCCGCGCGGCCATGAAGGCGATCCCGGTACGCAGGTTCCGCGTGCTCATCCTGATGGCGTTCCTGGTGGCCTGCGCGCTGCACGTCGTGCTGGACCTGCTGCCCAAGCTGGAGAGGCGCGCCGCGAGGCCCGCGGGGGAGCCGGGTTGCTCGTGCGCGCAGCCCGCAGCCGGGGCCTCGGCACCCGGCTGGCCCAACAAACACACGCTACGCATCCTACAGGACTTTAGCTCCGACCCTTCCTCCAACCTTACATCCCACTCGCTGGAGAAACTGCCGCCCGCAGCTGAACTGGCCGAGCGTGCCTTGCAGGGACAAGATCCCCGGGCGCCGCGACTTCGCGACCCAGCGCACCGGCCGCTTCTCCGAGACCCCGGCCCCCGGCGGTGGGTGCCTCCTTCTGGCCCAAGCCGGGATGGCTCCCTCCTGGCCAGGCTGTTTGAACACCCACTCTACCAGCTTCCTACTCCGCCGCTAACGGAGGACGACGTCCTCTTTAATGTGAACAGCGACATCAGGTTCAACCCCAGGGCAGCTGCGGAGAACCCAGACTGGTGAGTGGGTGGGAAGGCCTCAGGGGTGGGTGCTGGCAATTCCTGGCCCCTAAGGCAGCCATGCGCCCTTGGAGAATAGATACCAGCCCAAGTGCCCCTTCCCAGAAATCTCCCTCACTCATCCAAGGCCTGTGTGAAGAGGGAGTCTGTGGCTGAGGCCCTGGGAGCTGAGCGTCTTGGGGCGGGGCAGCATGCCTGGGGCACTGCCTTTGTCTCCAGAATGACTGGCTCCTTGTGAAGAGCTGCTGGCTGGTTGGGAGCTGTTTTCTGTGCAGCTGGCCTGGGAGGTAGACTGGGCAGCCGGGAGCCAGGGGTGGGTCAGTGCTGCATTCACAGAAGCAAGGCCCTGGTTCCTGGGCGTCTGGCCCTGAATGGGCCAGTTGGCGAGAGAGAGGGAATGGGATCCTGCCCCTCACCTGTTCCTGGGGAGCTGCTGGCTCCAGGCCTGCAGACACTTGGCAACATGGCTCCGGAGGACATGTCGGGTTTGGAGAAGCCCAGTGACACTAGTAAACCCGTTACTGAAAACAAAACTAGCAGAGGGGCCCCAAAGTGACACAACAGAGGGGCTCGCCTAGCCAGGGTGCCGACAGCAGCCACCTGGGAACAGTGGGGGCAGCAAGGGGTGACGGCTTCACAGAGGTAAGGAGCACCCCAGGAAGATCTCTTTAAATGGTCCTGGCCTAACCTTCCACCGAGGTCTCCTCAGCCACAAGGACCAAAATAAGCAGATGCTGCAACCCGGATGGTGACACATTAACTAGCGCAAAGCCAGAATAAACAGCTACCTGCAAAGGTTACCCCAGCAACAGAGGGGAAAGGCCAGGTCTCCAAAACATGTTATAAAAATCCTTTCTCCCCTGAAATCTGACCAGGCCCAGTGCTTCCTGTCTAAACACACCAAGTTCTGCTGGCCAGGTTCAAGGAAACGCTCAGATACTTGAAAATCGGAATGGTGGCCTGGGCTGGGGCTTTTCACTGGACACACAGAGCCCAGAACCAGGGGTCGGTTGTGCAGCTCATGTGCAGATGAAAGGGCCTCATTTGCCGGTGAATCAGAACTGAGACGACCTCCACAACCTCCATATTCCCTCCAGCCCAGCAGCAAACAGGGTCTGTCCTCCTCCACACTGGCCCCTTGATCCCAGGGACATAAGGACAGCTGGATGGGCAGCTGGTCCTCAGTTTGGGGCCCCACCTGCAGTGAGTGCCTGCCCCCTCCTCTCTCCTCACCAAAGACTGCTCTCATTAAAATCAAATTTAGGTTCTTGCATCATTCCTACCCCTGGCTGTGGGAACCAAGGCAGAGTGCCCATGGGAGGCTTCTGACAGATTGGGCGTGTGAGCGATTTGGACAATCTGTGGTCAAACATGGGCTCTGACCCCCAGAAAGAGTTGATAGCCCCTCGTACCCAGGCTGACATCATGCTTGGTGGCCCTGAGGCAGACATTGAGGGGCCTCATGCTAATGCTGGGTTTGTTCTTGTTAGTTACAGCTGTCTGTGGCGTCTCCCTGGGGTTAGGAAGATTATGGCCTCTGGATATGTTATTAGTTAGCAGAGCAACAGCCGCAGGGAAGTTTGAGCTCTCCCTTCCCGCAGACCTTGCCCATCCCTTCCCTGCTGACTCTGGGGCACCTTCACTCCTTTAGGACACAAGGTGCTGAAGGCGGAGAATTCTTACCCACCGGGGAGGTGGCAGTGGACTTCTATCCCAACTGGCTCAAGTTCCACATTGGCATCAACCGGCACGAGCTGTACCCTAGGCGCAGCCCAGCCATCGAGGCCCTGCTGCGCGACCTCGGCGAGCACAGGATAACCAGTGTCGGTAAGTTCCTCTCCCCGGGGCTGGGCTGCTCAGGCTGGCTGTCCTTGGCAGGAGAGCTGGGATGCCTTCACTCCCTGCTAGAGCAGCTCCTGGTGCCATGTGCCTGGGGGCCTTCCAGGTGGGGGACCTGCTCTTACAGGAGGACTCATGAGAGATGCTACACCACCCCTTCTGTTGCGTGCTGCTCCCCCACCTGAGCAGGTTCTCAGGAGGGCCATGTTCTAGAGCACAGCTTTTCCACGGGTAGGAAGGGGCAAACCTGGTGGCTGTGGCCCTCCTTGAGCACCGTGGGGATGCGTCAGGTCACTCAGGACTTCTTGAGGTTGCAGGCAGCTCCAAGTCAGACCTCAGCCAGGTGCTCCTGCAATCTGGTGGGGAGGGGAGTGACCAGGACCCGACTGTCCAGGGCAGAGGCCCATGCACTAAGTAGTTTGGGGTGACATCTCTGAATCTTTGGGATCTGCTGCATCAGACGAAAAAGGGCATCCCATTTCTGACTTTCAGAGAAGTGTCAGCGGCAGTTTCTGAGCATGGAGGGTTGGTGCTGTGGTCAGGCCTGTGGGCGGCTGTCTGTGAAGGTTCCCATTAGTCACCCGAGGCTCAGAGAGGCAGTGGGGGATGGGCTGAGGCCCTGCGATGGGGAGAACAAGTTCCCTGGCTTTGCAGGGATCTGCCCTAGGTGCACATGGGGTGGGGTGGAGGGGCCCTGGGGGATGTGAGTGCAGGTCTGTGGGCTGTGCTATGGAGCAGGCAGTTCCAGGTACAATCTCCCTGGGGTCTCACAAGTAATCCTGATGCTGAAAGGGTGCCGGCAACTGGAGTTCTGTCCAGCTGCTGACTGGGGAGCTGCTGACTCGGGAAGTTAGGTGTTACCTACGAGGCTGGCAAGTTCTGGGCTTTCTGGAGTTCTTAAGAGCCTATTTTTGGCTCTTCCCCCAGTACTGAGCTATTTGCTGGGTGCTCACCTGCCATAGAGACAGGACCTGCAACTCCTCCCTGGCTGTGCTTGTTCCCCTAGTAACAGGGAACTGGCCAGAACTAGCTGTGGCCTTCTGTCCTTGCTCACTGCGCACCAAGCCTGGCTCCAGCCCCAGCCTAACCCTCTCCAGGAGAAGCTCAGCTCCCCTGCCCCTGCCCCTGGCCGGCCTGCAGGGACTTCGGCTGTGCTGGGCGCAGTCTGTGAGCCCAGAGGGATTTCCCATAAACAGCCGCAGCTGGGCATCCCTTTCACTTCTGAGAGCAGAGGGGCAGTTAAAGACATATCCAGGGCATTGACCACTGTTCACCATTCAGTAAGCTCTCCAGAGTCCCATTCTGGGTGTGGAGAGTGGAGGATGAATTCAACCTCAACAAGGTGACTTGGGAGTTTCAGGAGGGCAGACTGATGAATCACAAATGCTTTCAGTCCCATGCAGATAAGTCTTGGAGCATTTAAATTCTTGAACCTACATCTGAAACAAAAGGCATCTGACGCAGGTCTTAAATGAAGCATAGGCTTTCATCATAGAAAGGGCCAAGAGGCCAGAGCTTTCTGGGAACCAAGAACAATGTCTTAAAATCAGAAAGGGTTTTAGGGGAAATTCAATGTCCCCATTGACTGTGCAGCTCTGCTACCCTCTGCCTGAACATCTCTCCACCTCAGTTTCTCCATCTGTCAAATGGGCTTATGCACACCCAGGAACTTAGCGTCTTTTTCTAATAAGGTGGTGATTGTGAGCCAGTTTGTGAAGTATTAGTGTTCAGACTAATACGTGGGCTTTATGGCCAGTCCCTCAAGTGCAAATGCAGGGTTGGGGGAAGGTGGAGGATGGAGGGTTCCAACCCTGGCCAGGTTCACCACATCCCTCAGGGAGCAGATGGCCTCCCAGCACTCACTGGGAACATGGTCCATGCACAAGGTAGAGCCCAGGAGCTCAGGGCACACAGGCAGCTTTACCTACCTCAGCATCCGCCTCTCTCCCTTCCCCCAGGGTCCTGGACTTGGGGCCCCCTCCACCCACTCTGGTCTGACTGCCATGGGCAGTGGTGCCCAGACTGCCTTACATCACAGTGTGGGTCCAGAGCCTGTAGCCAGCTTCCTGCCCCAGGGTTCTGGCCTGGGCCGAGACCTGCCCGCCTGCTATGGGCTGTCTGAGCTGATCTCCCCCGCCTCCTGGACTCTGATGGCCTGGCTGGTGTCACCAAGCCTGCTGTTAGTCAGAGCACAGATTGTCATCCCAGATAAGTGCTGGGAGGTTGACAGATAGGCCCAGGGCCACCATACATACAGGACAGCACCCAGAGTGACTTTGGGCAAGTGAACTAACCTCTCCAGAGCGTCAAGGTTCTCACAGGGGACATATGATGGTTATAACTCAGACTCTATAATCTCTGCTTCCAAATCTCAAATCCAAACGTGACTCATTCAACAGCGAAACTTGACGCAACCCAAGCTTACGTGGGGGCACAGCCTGAGTCGGTGAGGTGGTTTATGAATCCTTATTGTCTCACTTGGGGCGAGGGCTCACGCCCCCTGGGGAAACAGAAGTGTGCTTGATTAGGGGTTCTGCCTATACCCACTCGGGGCGCTACAGAGCGTGTGGAATCGTACTGTGCCTACCCTATCATCTGGACCTTCCCGAGTCCTAAGCATTCTGCCCCCAGAGACCTTGAAGGACACGGACCCATGAAACCTCGTCCAGGGCTGCCGAGGGGCTTCGTGAGTCAATGAAGGAAGGAGGTGGGAAGACTCAAGGCCCCTGCCCGGTGGGCCTTGTGCAGGGCAGCCTTTGGAGGTTGGGCAGTCAGTGCTGGGCAAGCCGCAGCAGGAAGGGCCAGCCGGACACTTGGGCCTGGAGACGCCGCGGTGTGCTCACATCTGTGGAAAGGCTCCTCTTCCTGAGGAAGCAGGAAATCTCTCCTGCCAGCAGAGCCCAGCACTGCAACAGGTGTCAGGCCTGGGCCTCCAGGTGCACTGGGAGCAGCCGGGCTTCCCGGAAGGTGTCTGCCCCATATCCAGCTGGGCCCTGGCCAGGCCCTCAGCCTGGCAGAGCGGACTGGGCAGGTGGGAGACTGCAGGCCCTCCATGGGGCTGCCTCCTACTGGCGGCCCCTGCCTCGAGCACTGCTGAGGCTCAGAGCGGGACCCCAGGGGCAGCCACTCACAGGCGCCCAGAAACTGTTTCAGGGTCGAGGTTTAGCAATTCCGTCCACTTGACCATGAAAAGAAAGGAAAGAAAGACAGGAGCATTGCAGTGAGCCCGTTTTGGCCTGAAAGGGAGTCTCAATCTAAGGCCCTGGAAACCCAACCCACCCGTGGGAATCAGGCTTCCAAGACGGAGAGGTGCCCACGATTAGCACATCCCTTCTGCAGCTCAGCTTCTTGGTGACTCCCAGCTGTTGGCCCCATGGTCACTTTAATGTTGGAGTCGTTCACCTTGCTGTTCACATGATCCTAGAGATGCTGTCATAAGAGACAACAGTTCCTGCAGGCTACCAAGGCTTTCTCCCAGAGCAGCCCCATCGAGTCTCGGTTCAGAACCACTCGGTCCACTTCATGCAGTGTGTGTGGCCTATGGAGACTTATTTATAGCTTCTGTCTGCTTGGTGACCACCCTTTCCCACCGTTAAAGAGGCACCGGACATTATCCACCTCCATTCAGCTTGAAATCAGATGTGCATCGCCTTTGGTGCACTGGTGGTAATTAAATCACTATTGTGCACAATTATGGATGCAAAGAATAAATGGCACAATTAACTACTTTGTACCTGGGATTACTTACAAGAAGAAGTCACACTGGTGTGAGAGGATTTGGGCCTCTGAAGCACATGCTCCACTGGATGGAGATGAAGCCCTGGCTGGTGCCTGCACACAGGAGGCGCCTGCGGGTCAGGAGTCCTGGGCACCAAGCATCCTCCAGAATCCAGGACTAACTGGCCGGCGAGCTTCCAGGAGCAAAGGCTGGGGCTGCAGCTGCTCTCGGGGGTGGCTGCCTGAGTGCCAGTGCCGCACAGATGCCGTCTAATGAGTCAGAGGCAGACGCCTTGGAAAGACAGGCCCAGCCCCAGACAGGCCACAGTTCCCCTCCCATTCTCACACTGGTGGCAACCGCTGCTGCAGGTTCCAGGCTGCAGGGTCCCACTCAGCCAACATGAGAAAGAAAACTAAAAGGGCCTGGTTAGCCGACCCCAGGCCCAGTGCCAGAGGAAGGACGAGGACCACCACAAAGGTGGTGAAGGCGGAGAAGGCGGCAAGCCGTGCAGCCACCCTCCACTCTCTTCCCACCTCGGTTGAAGATCAAGAGCAAAGCCCATGCAGGTGCTGACCCAGAGCAGACGGCAGCTGCACCCAGACTGGACAGCCTGGCCCTGCTGTGCTCCTGCTCCGGGGGTGCGGGATCCCACAAGTGGTAGAGCTACAGTTTCCCTGTGAAGTAAACAGAAGAGCATGGTGCAAACAGCAGCCCAGCGGGAGGCACCCTCAAGCTTTCTGAGGGTGGGGACTGCGGCTTGAGCTGCGGCCCTGAGATGCAGGCCCCCAAGCCCTCAGGGTCAGTTGTGAAGACCCAGGCCCCACACAACCCCCTGAAGCCCCTCACATCGGAGTGCCTGGTTCCTGTCCCAGGTCCCACGTTCACTGCCGGCAGAGAGGACCACCATGCCTTCTCTATGAGTCTGCCTCCCTTGATGCCCAAGCAGAGTATAAGGGGCTCCATGTGGGCGCATGGACCTGGCACACAGCCGGACTTCCTCTGCCTGGAGTTAGGTGTGTGGGGTGGGGTGGGGAAGAGTAGCTGACCTAGAATCTCCTGGGTCATTCCCCCAAGGGAGCCGTCCTTGGGCAAGACCCTCGCTTACTCTGACCCTTCACAGGCCATGGTCAGGGCCACAGGAAGAAGCAGAGGCTCCCCAGATGAGCAGCTGAGGTCATGGGTGGTGATGGGCACTGCAGGCAGCACCTCCCATGTGGCTGTGTTTGGATCGCCACAGGCCTCTAAGGACTGGGATTCATTCTTTTAAGAGTCAGGAGATGACCCATCAAAGTATGAGTCACGGTTTCTTCTTAGAAAAGGGGAGACGGGGGACTGGCCTTGGCTTCCATAGGAAACAGGCGCTGCACGTCAGCTGCCCCTGGCGTACCTGGACCAGGTCCCTCACACCCCCGTGAGCCCCCAGGTTTGTAACACAGGGCCAGCTCAGGGTCCTGCAATCCCACTTCTTATCCCTCCCGGGGTGGCACCCCTTTTTCCTTCCTCCCAGGGCTGTCCTTGGTTCTGGTTTAACTTGATCCTTCCTTGGGAAATTCTGAAGAAATGACATCTTTAGGGTCCTTCTGCGGAAGCCACATTCTAAGTCACCTCCACTATGTGCTATGTCCTGGGAAAGACGCTGAGCAAAGCCAGTGGTTGGTGCCCAAGTGGTCACAGAATTTATAGCACCGATGAGCATCGTGTAATGAAATGTATAGTGCTCAGCTAACACGCGTTAACATGTATGACCAATGGTGTAGATGATCAATGATCACTAATCAGTGCTAATTAATACCACGTATTAATGCAGGTCTGGGGGACATGGCCCTTCAGGGTGCCAGGAAGGACACTGAGCTGATGCTCGAGTCTGAACAGTAGAATCTGCCATGGGGGGCGAGCCAGGCAGGTGGGCAGGGTGGGGGGAGCACTCTGAGGGTGCATGGCTGGTGCTGGGGTGTGGGGAAGCCAGCCTGGATGCCAGCTGGACACTCCATGTGTGCTGGTGATTTGATGGTGCCTAGACTGGGTGGGGCTGCAGAGCTGGAGAGAAGCTGGGGACAGGAGGGGCTCTTTGTGGTGAGCATGTCCTCGGGGGACATGGCCCCGGGGATGTGACAGCATGCTGGCCTCAGCCTGGCCCCACACCCATGTGGGCTCACTCCCTGTTGGGTCCCTCCCCAGGGCTGAGCTGGCTGGGTTCTGCTTGATGGAAGTCATGAAACGCAGCCAGGGGAGGGCACGTCCACCTGCCTGTGCACCTTTACCTGCACACCTAGGTTCCTCCTCTTGAGTCTGCTGTCCCAGGACACCTCTCCTCCTGGCTCCAGGGCCAGATTCCCAGAGTCACAACCCTCAGTCTGTCTTCAGGGAGAAGTACCTTCCTTCCCAAGTCCAGGTCTGTGTCCTGGGCCCTGACTGCCTCCCGGGGCCCATTCTGCAGCCGCAGAGTGGGCCGTCCACCGTAGGGCACAGGCTCGTGGGTGGGTTTGTCTCTTCCCCACCCCAGGGGAACACCCCCGGCCTATCTATGCCAGGACTGGCGGCAGTGTGTGGGGGGGTTTTGCAGGGAGACTGTACCTGATTTGAGAGTGGAATCCCAAATGTCTTTCAGCTGGGAGTGCGAATGCTGGGCTAGGCAGGGATGAGGCACAGGTCCCCAGCTGAGAGAAAGACAGTGTCCACGGCACTCAGCAAGAATCGGGGGTTTCTGGAGTCCTTAGTCACTGGAGATACTAATGCCCTTTAATTTCTAAGTATTGATCCGCTCTGTGGAGAGGCGCTGGCCATGGAGTGGAATGCAGGGGGACAGCAGTGCACACGGGAACTTGCTTCCAGAACAAGAATGATTAAACCGACCAGATTCGCCTAATACTTTGTTACTTAGAGAAACTGGATCACACGCCTTGCAAATCACCGATGAGCTTCCCCTGACTGGCCCAGGGAGGAATGATGAGATCCAGTGACCCCAGTTAGGAAATGGAAATGGGGGCATCAAATGGGGCTTCCACTGGGCCACTGATCTTTTAAATAATCACTTCTGTTTTTCATCTTATTAAAAACATAATAAAGTTCATTGTAGAAATTTAGAGAGCACGAAGGGGAAAAAAGGAAATTGAGATAACCTGCAGGTCGACTCTGGGAAATGGCCGACTGTGTCCAGACCTCCCCATGCACTTCAGCACACGCCTTTCCCGAAAAAGCAGTTCTTGGCGAGTGAAGGCTTCATATGCTCTTTGCTTAATAATAAAACCGCGAGCAGTTGCTGTCCTCCAGAATTCTTCGGTGCCATGTTGAGGGCTACCTGGGATCCTGTCATGGGATTACGGCGCCAGGCCAGGCATTTTCAGTTACTCCCCATGTGTTCGAGGGAAGTGGAATTTGTTGCTGGCTCTGTTTCCCTGAGGAGGGTTCAGGCTGGGGCAGCTCCACGGGCCGCCCCAGGTCACAGTCCTGCCTGCGAGCTCACCCCTGGCACCTGTGCAGCACTGGGGGCAGGTGCTTCTCAGGAGGAACCAGCAGGTGGCTGGGCCGGGACCCAGGAGAGAGGGTCTGGGCCATGGCATTCACAGAGGCCACCAGCCCCCCGAAAATGCTCTGGACACATAGAACTCGGAGCATTCCTTGTGCCCCTCGATGGTCTGTGGCTCTGAACTCACCGTGCCCAGGCTGTTCTGGGTGCTTTGCGAGTGTTGCGCCCCATGTCCTCACCCCCACATTACCCCAGGAGCCTGAGGTGCTGACTGGTCGACTAAGAAGCTTCCCTCGTTTGTCTTGCACCTCGCCATGACTGCATGAAGGGTACTGGGCAGGCATCCCAGGCTCCATCGAGCAGAAGGGCCTGAGAGGCAGGGAAGACTCCCCATAGATAGCCACTGATTGCAGGGCAGCCTCTGGACTGTCCCCTGAGCCTTGCAGCATGCGTGTCCCCTGCCCCCCACCGCCAGACCATTCCCATGGGCTCGTCTGTCCCTCTCTCTGTGGCTCCTTCCCAGTTCCTGAATCTGAGATATCCATGTGTCCCCGGCCTTGGTCCTGGGCCTTTGGCCACTGCTCTGCCCCAGGTGACTCCACCCACGTCCTTTACTCGTCTGTGTGGACAGTCCTTTGCACCCAGCCCTGGTGTCTAGACCACAGGCACCCTCACCTGGGCCTCCACAGGGCCTGGGGCACCCGCATCATCGCAGCTCACCGGCCTGGATCTTTGCCTGCAGGCTGGCTCCTCCTCTGACACCCAGCTGCTCCTGCTGGAAGCCAAGGTGCATCCTGTATCCCTCTCCTCCATACCCCACAGTGACTCCGCCAGATGGCTCCTTTTGATTTCTTGAATTTTCCCGTTTTCCACATCTCTGTTCTCATCTCCTGCAGCTGCTGCAGCCTCCTCACCCTGGCTTCTACCCTCCACCCCTGAGCCAGGCCCTGCGCACAGGGCAGCATCTACCACTCTGCCGCCCAGCGCCAGCCATGCCCTCCCTTCTGGCAGGACTCCTCCGAGACCTGTGTGCAAACCCAGGCCCCCAGCCCCCAGCCCCCCACCCTGAGGGCCCAGCACTGCAGGTGGGCTTTCTCTGCTACCCCCAGCATTCAGAGCCAGCGCCTGCCCCTGGGTGACAGCCGCCTACATGCATGCCACCTCCCTGAGAGGTCTCCGAGAAGCAGAGCCCCAGGGCCCTTGCGAGGCAGCAGAGGTCTCTGGGTGTTTAGTTTTCAGTTCGCCCCACCTGTTGAACATGGACTTCGCTGGGGGCACCCTGCCACCCTCTTGTTTATGCCTGTGACATTAGCACAGCCAGCTGGTGTGGAAGCAGGAGGACCTTGTGAGCACTGGACAAGCCCTGTGTCCTGTCTCACGTGGCCTGGGGCCCTTGCTGCATGGACGACAGCCAGCTGCCCAGCTCCTGGGGCTGCTGTCACTCCAACCACTGCCAAAAAGCCCCAGATATTTTCCTTCCTTCTGCTCCCCCAGCATAAAGGAAAGTCAGGAAAGAGAAGGTGACTGAGGAAATCCTTTTACCTTCTGAGCTGGTGAGGCTGTGGGGGGCCAGAACAGAGCCTCTGGAGACTTCCACCCCACAGTGCCCCTGTGAACCCCTGGAGGGCTCGTTCTAGGGGGTGAGGTGCTCCCAGCCAAGGGGTCTTCAGAGTCTCCTCAGACTGACCCCGTTCAGGCTTCCTCTAGAATCCCAGAAAGTCAGACCGGGCAGCCAGTGGTGTGGGCACAGCTGTGTGCCTGCGCTGTGTCCGGGGAGGGCCCTGCTGCCGGATGCAGGTGCTGGGCCACAGCCCTGAAGCCAGTCCCTTTGTGTGGCTCCGAGTGTCTGAGAGGCTCTGCTCCCGGTGCCCATGCCCTGGTATCGGAGGGAGTGTATACCAGTGTCACTGCAGGAGACCCAGGCCTCCCAGCTGGGGGCCTCAGCACATTAAGGCGCCCAGGCCTGGCCGTGGGGTCAGATTCTGGAGCTGGCCCCACTCACGGAAGAGGGGGTCTGAGGGCAGCATGTGACCCGCTGTCTCCCCTCCCTGCAGCCATGAAGTCGGGGGGCACACAGCTGAAACTCATCATGACATTGCAGAATTACGGACAAGCACTCTTCAAACCCATGAGGTGAGTATGGGGCCGGTGGGGAGGGGTGTGTGGGGAGAGGGGTCTGCGCCGGAGACAGGTGTGTGGGCACTAAACTTCTGGTGGAATATGCAAGGGGTCCTCCCAGAAGTGTTTTGGGGTGAACTATGGGTGATCTTACTTGACTTCCTCCCCATCATGACAAATCGGTGACACGGCCGTCCGCACCCACCCCCTCCTCTCCTTGCCTCCCCGCTTTCCATTCCCAATGGCAAGGAAAAATTGGTGGGAATGGAGAAGGGACATTTGAAAGGCCGCCCCAAGGATTTTGACACACCTGTGGTCATGATGTCGTCTCTGATGCCCTTGGGGCTCCAGGACGCACGTGGTCCAGCATTGTTCCGCCGTCTTCTGTTAGTACCAGATGGGGCAGTTTTGCACAGGTGAGGAGTCCCCTGTGGTTGAAGCATGGCTTGCATACTCAGATGTCCATGAGGCCACTCAAGTCACATGAGGCCAATGAGCTGGGCGGGGATGGTGGCTGCAGGGGTGGGCCCGCTGGAAGGGGAAGCTGTCTGTGGGTTTACCAGATGGGACATCTGACCTGATTTCTAATTTTCAAGTTAAGCTAGAAATACAGCTTTCTTTTGTTCTGCTTAATCTTCAAGTTTTAAAAAAATGGTGGTAACTAATTCAGAAGCATTTAAACTACTTTTCAGGTCAGACAAAATATAGGTGCTATTCATGGTTGAAGGCATATTTCTGTACTCTGCACCATTTCTGGGCCTCTTGCTCCCATTCCTCTGGACAGATGTCCAGGGTGCACTCCACAGGTGGTCCTGCCCTGGGCTAGCCCTGGGCTCTGCCTCTCAGGGCTCTGACCTGGGGCTGCCTGGAGCAGGTGGGGCTGAGAAACTGCCTTTCACACAGATGAAAGGGCGAGGCCAGGCCGCCGGCTGCTGGGTGGAGTGGAAAACGCCACGCTCAGGCCGCGAAGCTGCTGAGTAGGTCAGGGGCCCGCAAGCACAGGTGTGCCCCCTGGTTCTGTGGGTGAAGGGACGCCCTCAACTCCATGGGGAAAAGGGGTCCCCAGGGGCCTGGCCATCTCAGGAAGACGGTGGGACGCTGCCGCCTGTAACTGCCACGTGGTGGACATCCAGCCTGGGTCACGCGGCCCCCAGCCCCAGGAGGGATGATCTGGGCAGCCGGAGGGCGTGCAGCCTGGGTGGGCTCCTCCTAGAACTTTCCAGCACCGTGGCTCCTTTATGCCCCCAGCCCCTCTGTGGCAGGAACGGTTCTGAGAGTGGCAGCCCTTCATGTTGAAGCTGGGGTAGGGGACTATCCCAGGGCCCTCGATGTCGTGACAGTGCCGTGTGGAGCTGCTGAGTGGAGGAGAGGGGGCTGTGGGGGCTGTGCACAGATGCTGCGTGGTGTCTGCCAGGTGACAGGTGGGCAGGGGCCCTCCCACTGACAGTCCCTGGAATCCAGTGTCTTCATGGCGCTCAGCTGTGCTTCAGGGCTCAGGCCTCGAGTCCATTTCCCAGATGTTTTCAGAGCCACTCAGGAGGGCTACCTTTGGCTGGAAATGGTGACCCTTGTCCCTCCATGTCCCTTTGCCGTGCAGGCCAGGGGCATTCTGCAGAAACTGGAAAATCAAGTTACAGGGACTCAAGCTGGCCTGGTCACAGAGGGCGGGTGGCTCTGGTCCCTGTTCCCTCGCAGGTTCCCCATGTGGATCTCGGAAGTCAGAACATTCAGTGGGTGGTGGTGACAGCCACCACCATGGTGATGTTTCCTGAGCTGCTATTTGACGGCACTGTGACAGCCAGCGCTCCTTGGGCAGGCTCCATGCAAGGGCTTGTGGAATACCGTCGTTTAGTCCTCGGAACACCTCTGTGAGTTAGAGGAGGTATTATTATGCCCCATAGCCCCATAAAGTTGGGGAACCGGGGCTTGGGGAGGTAGATTGCCCATGGCTGAACCCAAACTGCCAGAGCCGCCAAGGCCAGATGCCTGCCCTCCGCCACCTCCCCTGCCTGCATTGGGCATCTTCACCTTTGCAGAGATGCTGAGGACAGAGGTGCCCTGCCTGTGGCCTGGCGGCTCATGGTGGCCTGGGGCAGCGAGGATCCAGAGCCCCCTTGGACCCTCACATACTCATGTTTGCTGCCTTCTCCACTGGACTCTCAGCTCCCAGCCATTGGATCAGGAGGGAAGTCAGTGCCTCCCCAGCGCCTGAAGGCTGAGGCCACCAGTGAACAGTCTGGGGTGGGGCTTACACCAGAGGTTGGCAAAGGCCAGTGTGACCAGTGGGCTAAGTAGGAGGGCTGAGCCGGGGTTGAAGCCATGGAAACAGAGTTTAGACTCTCAAAGCACTTGGGGAAACTGAGGCCCAGAAAGGAAAAGGACATTCTCACAGCCTGCCAGCTAGATCGCCAGCCAGAGCAAGGCTGTGGGCATCCTGGGGTCAGCCCAAGTTCCTCCCTGCCCTCAGCGCACTCCAGGCAGAGGACCCCAGGTGGGCAGGGTGGGCCCAGGTGAGCGCTTACACGTTGCTGGTGTCATCCCTGCAGCCTGTCCTCTTGCTCCGTCTGCTGGGTGAGGTCCAGGCAGTTCTGGGCACCGGGGCCCTCCTCCCCTGACCAAGCCTGGACCTGGCACTGACTGTGGTCCTGTTGCCAGCAGCCTCACTCTCTGTTGGCCCAGGACCTGAGGTGCCTGTGTATGTGCTTCTGTGGTCTGAATAAGAAAACAGCTGTGGTTTATGACCATAGCATTAAAAAAAATTAACATCCATGATCAATAGATATCTTTAATAAAAATGTTCTTCTTTGAGCTCATAATAACTCTGTAAGTTGTCAGTAGAATATTATGAATTAGTTAGGGTAGTATTTTTCCTCCCAAATAGTGAGGGATGTAAGTTGAGAGGGTCTAGAAGAGGTTGGGGTCTCCCAAAGTGTAATTTATGTGGAATGCAGGTGACCATTTAAAGCTTAACTATATTCTAATAGGTGTTGAAAACGTAACTAGCATGCAAAAGTTCCTGGGTGTTCTTTGGGGTTAGAGGAAGTAAGATTTTGTAAACAACCTTATGAAGGTATAATTCACATATACAGTTCACCCACCTAAAGTCTAAAATTCAAAAGTTTTTGGTTTATTCACGTAATTGTGCATCCATAGTGAATTATAGGACCTTTTCATGACTCTAGAAGGAGCCCCGTATGATGTCACCAGTCCCCCCTCACCCTCCCTCTAAGCCTGGACAGACACTGCCCTGTCTCTGTGGACTTACCTGTTCTGGAATTTCATAGAAATAGAGTCATGCAGTGCGTCCTTCTTCCACTGAGCGGAATGTCCTCGGGGTTCATCCACGTTGTGGCATGTTGTCAGGGCTTCCTCCCTTTACAGCTGAACATTCCCTCGTGTGGATGGACCACATTTTATTTGTACTTTATCAGTCGAAGGGCACTTGGCTTATTTCCCCCTTTTGGCTGTTATAATAATGCTGCTATGCACGTTCACATATGAGTTTCTGTGTGGATGTATGTTTTTGTTTCTCTGGGATTTTCATTTCTCTGGGAGTGGAATCACTGGATCACGTAATAGCTACATTTAACTGGTAGAGGAACTGCCATACTGTTTTCCACAGTGGCTGCCCCACTTTGTAAACGCACCAGCAGCGGGTGAGGGTGTCAGCGGCTGCATGGCCTCCCCAGCACGTTGTCCCTCCTGTGGATAATGGCCACCCTAGTGGGTGTGAGGCGTGTTTCCTTGCGGTTTGACTTGCTTTTTCTTAACGACTAATGAGGTTGAGCATCTTTTTGTGTCCTTGTTGGCCATTTGTGTATGTTCTTTGTAGAATAGTCAGATCCTTGGCCATTTGGGAGCTATCTTCTTGTTAAAAGTTGTAAGAGTTCTTTATATGTTTTGCATACGAGGCCCCTATCACATAATGTGGTGTCCTTTGAAGCACAAGCTTTTAGCTTTGAGTTAATCTATTTTGTTCTTGCTTGTGCTTTCAGCACAGTAATTAAATCTTCATATTGAAGGAGCACGTGGTAGGTGAGTGCAGGGGCCGTGGGAGCACTGGTGCACCCCCAGAGACAGCAGGCCGGTGTGGCCACTCTCCTGCTCTCCAGCGAGCTCCTACCCCCACCAAGACTCAGTTTACCCATCTGCCAACAAGGGCATGGCAGGATGAGGTCTTGAGGTCTAAAGTCTTCTGACCTGGTTTAGGAGACAGGGCACCAAGTTTCTTGGAGGAAGCTGCTAACCCCTTGTTGGGTGGTTTAGCAAGAAGGGTGGAGTTGGGCGGACATACCAGAGAGGACAGGCCCTTTGCAGAAATTTCAAACTGCTTCTTGGAAAGGAGCTTCCAGGTATGCCCAAGACACTGGCGGTGACCATCTCCCAGAAGAAATAGTCACTTAGCCATCCCACAGTCACTGAGCCCCTGGGCCTGGCCTTGTGCTGGGCGCTGAGGACAGAGGTGACTCAGACCCAGCAGTCTCTGTGAGGACCCAGCTCTCCCACTGCTCAGGGCATGGCCAAGAGCATGGTGTCTGCTCTCCCACTGTGGCCCCAGGAGACTGGCTTAGGGCACAGCAGGAACGAGAGAACAAGCCAGTGGTGGCAGATGTGGGCACAAAGCATCTACTTCACAGCTGAGTGGTTCAGGGCTGGCTAGCACTGTAGGCTGAGGCGGCCAGAAGGTTTCTCAGAAGTGACCCCCAGCTGAGGCCTGGGGGTGAGTGTGAAGGTCAAGAGAAGGTCTGACCACCCCAGGCCCAGGGGCCATCCTGGGGCAGGTGGCACACTCCAGGACACAATGCTTCCACAGGACTGCAGGCTGCGCTCTGATATGTGGGCTGCCACACAGAGGGCCACCCCATGTTCTGTGTCACTGAAGTGAATTAAAATGAAACAAACTCACAGCACAGTTCCTCCGTGTCACTAAGCACACACCCGGCTACACATGGCTGGCAGCGCCTCGTGGGACGCAGGTGTAGAACACGCCCATCCTTGCAGGCAGTTCTGTCGCAACACCCTCACTTTAAGGGAAAGATGAAGCAAGGTTGCCAAACGTGGGCAGAGGTGAGGCTCTGACGGGCATCTGGACCTGGGTGAGCACTGCACCAGCTGCCGTGCAGGGGAAGCTGGGGGCTCCAGTGGGCGTCAGACGAGATGGCAGTGGCCATGACCACACTAGGCATGTGGATGGAGGGAAAGGTGGATTTCAGGGACATTTAGGAGAGGCCAACCCCTGGGCACACAGTGGCTGGGTGTGGGCGTGAGGGGTGAAGGCTTCTGGCCTGGGCCTCAGGCAGAGGGGTGCACACGGTGGCCTGGAGCGTGGAGAGGGCAGCCCACAGGGACGAACCGGGTCGAGGCCTTGTTTCCACATGAGGCCGCGTTCTGGGGGTCCGGGCAGGGTCAGGGCTTTAACATGCCCTCTTGGGGACACGATTGAACCTGTCACAGTGCGCAAGTGAGACACATATTTCATGCAAACCCAACACCCCTTTTCAGTGCCTGGATGGACAAAGGAAGTAAAGGGTTGTCATCTATACTATTAATCAATTAACAACCATTGTCCCCCATTGTCCTTTTCTGTATGTTGTATACGAGGAGTGATCGGATTAAATCAGGAACAAGCATTCTAAGTGTAATAATTTACCATTCCTCACCTTTTTAGAACTCAAATTTCTGTTGAATGATAATATTCTTATGGAAATGCCCTCAAAGGTAAGTGGGAGTCCACAGCTGGGCTCTCAGGCAGTGGCACCAAAATCAGCCCACTGGGTTCCGATCTGGTGCCACTGGTGCCCGAGTCCCAGATGCGTCTCTCTGGCTCCAGGGCATGGACCACTCTGGCCCCTCGCAGGGGCCCCATGCCCTCCTTTGCAGGCCTCCCATGCTCAGGTGGTGCCTGCACTAGGTGTCTGGTGGCAGTTCATCCATCCTCATCGCTGAATCACGTTCTGCTGCGGGAACACACCCCTGAGGTATCTGTCTGTTCTTTGTTGATGGACATGAGTCATTCCCAGGGTGGGGGTGTTATTAATAAGGCTGCTTTTGGACTCACTTTTGGCGAGTCTTCCCAGAGCTGTCGGTCAGGGTCAGGCAGCGGTCAGCTGCAGGCGGCCCTTCCAGAGCTGTGCAGAGGCCGTCCAGGGCGTCAGACCGCAGCAGCCAGGGTGACCTTCCCAGGGCAGGGCCGGCCTGGTGTCTGGGATTGCCACGGGGCTGCACAGGTGAGGTCACAGCCACTGCCTGACCCCAGGTCTGCCCTGTGGTCCTCACACCCCTTGGTAGGAGTGCAGCAAGCTCCCTCATGGCCCTGATCTTGGCTCCTTGGTCGGGAAGTCCTGCTGAGTAGCACTGGGTCACCTGTGTCTACACAATGCTGGCCTGGGGTCTGCAGAGGACACGCTCAGCCAACCAACCCACCGCCATGTGCTTCTCGGCCAACGACAGGACTTCAGTGCACATCCAGCCATTTGACCTTTCGAATCACAGGGGATGGGTTTTATTTTTATTACCAACTCTCCTTCAAGGAGAAGGAAATTGAGGCTCAGAAGGGTTTAATATTAAACAGGGAGTGAGTGGCAGGCCAGGGTCTCGGAGGCCAGGTCCCAGGCCTTTCAGTGCCACTGGGCTGAGGCGAGGCTAGCCTGGGATGCCTGGGACCTGTCGTGTGGGAGGTCGGGTGTCTCTGCTGGGGGGCAGCCGTACTCCCCATCCTTCAGCTGGTGGATTCCCAGAGGCCCCACACAGAGGGAAGAGGCTCAAATATTCTGACTCCTCTTCTGTCTGCTGCTCAGCATGGCAGGTCCCACCTGCCCCCATCTGCATGTTCTCTGCCAGGCCGGGCACTGTCCCCGAGTGGGGCTAGAGCTCAGCTGTGTCCTGAGGCCTGCCCACTGCCCATCTGCTTTCCTTTCCTTTTGCAAATAGAAACGTGGTGTGTGCGTGCATGTTTGTCTACATCTCCCAGAGAAACTGTCTGAGAACAGATGCTTAGAGGTCCAGGAATTCCTCACAGTGGAGATGCATAAACAGAGGCAGTTGCAAAAAAAGTTGCAGGTGGAGGCAGCATATGTAGATGTGACCCAGAGCTGCCTTCCCTCTGATGGAGGGTGGCCTCGAGGCCGGGTCTCCATCCCTGAAAAGAGGAATTGCAGGCAGGAAAGCAGGGCCTTCTCCTCTGTGATCATGACTTCGGTCTGAAGGCCGCTCCCCACACCCAGGCACTGTTCCTGGCTTCAGGCCTGCCTCCTCGCTAAGCTGAGGGGCTCAAGGGGGTGTGGGGCTGGTTGTGCTCCAGTGGAGCGAGCAGGCACAGCTGGGAGTCTCTGGAGCTTAGTGTTGGGTGGGGGGCCGTGTGCTGGGACTGCCAACCATGGCCCCTGCCTCCCAAAGGACCAGTTCTGACTTGGGGTCACTTTCAGATGGGCACCCTCCTCGGGGCTGTCTTCTTGGTGCCTTTCCTCTGGGTCGCTGACCCTGTGGCCCTGAGCAGGCCCTGCCCCTCGACCATTGTTATGAGCAGTGGGGGAACAGATACCGGCTCTGGGGAGTCCCAGCTCTCAGGCACTTGGGCTCTTCTGCCTGGGCTATCAGAGCAGGAATTCCTTAGGCAACAGACTTGGCTTTGCAAGACCATCATCCCAGGCAGGGAGGTGTCTGCTGCTGCTGGCTTTGCCCTGGGGCTCCTCCCTCCTCACTCCAGGCCTAGGCAGGGCCAAGAGGCTGTGGTGGATTCTCCATGGTCCCCACATGGCCACCCGTCAGCTGGCTTAACAGGGACCCAGGGTTCTATGCCTCTTTATAAATGGTGAAACCTTGCATGCTCTTTCTGCTTACCAGTTCTACTCGAATTTAAAGGCTCTGATGAAACACCCGGCAGAGGAAGGCCCTGGGTTGCATGAGGGAGAGACTGCCTTCCTCAATTTCCTTCTCTGTTAAGATATCATTGACATATAACGTGTAAGTTTAAGGGGTAGGACATATTGAGTTGATACATTTATATTGCAGTGCGATTGCCACTGTAGTGTTAGGTCTGATGGAACAATTAAGATCTAGTTTCTTGGCAAGTTTAATGTTTATAGTACAGTTTTGTTGTGTAACCTCTGTGCTATGTGTTTGAGCTCTAAGACCTATTGATCTGACGGTTGCAGGTAGGTACGTTTAGACAGCATCTCTAGTTTTAATTTCCTTTTGATGCCCCTGTTCACGGGGCCCCATGGATCCTGCGCAGAGAAGGAGCTGAGAGTGTGGAATGCCGAGCCTTCCTGGGCCCCGTACCATTCACATGGGGCACATGAGACAGGGGACAGGGCGGAGGCCTGCTCTCCTCTGTGAGCTGTTGTAGGATTTAAATGCAGGTGGCAAAGCTGGGGCGTCTGGTGGTCTTCACCCATGCCTGGGCTCTTTGCCCCAGGTGGCCACTGGCACTGCAGTGTCCCCCTCCCAGGCTTTCCCCAGGGAGGCCACAGCTCCGCCCTGCACGCTCAACTGCCCAGCACATGCAGTTTGCCCACGATCTGTTACCCACCTGTGCCCTGGGTGTGGCCTTTGACACTTGTTACCTGACCGGTCTAATGTCTGCTGTCCCTGGTAAGAGCCTCAGGCTGCACACTCCATGCCTGGTCCCCGAGGAAGGGCCGCGGGGGCCTGAGAATGTGCCCGTCAGCAGAGGCCGTGACTCTGCGGCTCTCACCGATGTGGCCCTCCGTGCACCACTGGGTCCCAGCCAAAGCTCAGCACAGACATGGCACTGGTCACTCCTCCATCCCAGGGCCCACTGAGCCAGTGCTTACTGACCGACAGCCAGAGATGGAGGCGGGAGAGGGGCCAGGAGTCAGGGCACCTGCCGATTGCCACGCCCAGCAAGCCCAGGTAAGAGGTGGGTGAGCTGCTTGGAATCACGGGAGCGAGGGGCATGGCCAGGACATAGAACAAAGGCTCCCCAGTGTTTCCAGCCCTTTGCAGCTGGAGGGCCCATGCTTGGCACAATTTATGTCCTGCAGGAGGTGCAAAGAGCAAATGGGGCCACAGGCTTCCTCGGTGAACCTTGCTGTCCTGAGGTCCAATGTGAGCGGGGTGACGTTTGGTAGGCACCGAGACACGACCCCCTCAAGCGCATTTGGAACCCAGGGGCCTGAGGGTGTGAGGCAGGACGCCTGGTAAGGCAGTACAAGGCGTGGTTCTCCCTCAGCACCTGCCCCCCGCGTGGAGGCTGGGGAAGTAAAAGTTTGAGGACCAGTGAGCCAGCAGTTAAGAGTTTCCAAGGAATTGCTGCTCTGATAAATAGTTCAAGCTTTCCCTCTACTGGTGCCTACACCAGGTCCCAAAGGCAAACAGATTGCCCAGTAGCCAGTCACCAGGCATGGAGCCAGCAGGGCCTGTGCCTGACCAGAGGTGGACAAGAACCCTTTGTGCCCATGTTTGGCTTGGACCAGCCTGCAGGCCTTCTCCCCCTGCTTCATTATGGTTGGAGCAGGACCACCCAGCTTTCGGGAGCTTCAGAATCCTCCCCATGGGGATGCCAGACTGGGATCCTTAGTCAGACCCTGGTCTCAAGGAGAAGCTGAGAAGCTTCCAGGAACCCGTGCCCAGCTGGGCAGCCAGTGCGCTTGGGCTCAGGGCTGCCAAGCCCAGGGCGCAGGAGGGCTTCCCAGCTCTGTCTGGGACAGCAAGAATGAGAGCCTGGTCAGGCCCTCCTTGACCTCTCTCCCACAGGCCTGGCACATCACTGAGCTTGCTTCTGGACACCTGTGTAGGCCAGGTGCTGTGGGAGCAGCGAGTACTCAGCGGTCAGCAAGATGCAGAAGGTCCCCACCTGGCACAGAGCTTAAGTTCTAGTGGGAAATCATAGAGACATAACCAGACACAAACACTTGAGAGGGTAAATCCCTTGCAGACGGTTCAGGTGGCACTTAAGCTGAGGCCAAAGGCAAGGAGGAAGCCAGACACCTGGATGTCTTGAGCAGAACTTCCAGCCGACCCTCTGCTAGCCCCCGTCTGAGGCCAGCAGCCTGCACAGGGCAGGGATGCAGGGGTGGGTGAGGCCGACTAAGGGCCCAGCAAAGGCAGGCTCTGCTGTTCTCCCTGTGCCAGCAGCCACAGGGCAGGTTCGTGCAACAGAGGGCCGTGGAGCTCCCCCATGGCTCCCAAGTTACCTTCTGACCCTCAAGAGCGCCTTTGGTGAGAAGGGAGGCTCTATCGATTGGCTCACTTTCTCTGGGTGCACACTGAGTGCCACGCCTGGGGGATCAAGGACAGAACAGCCCACAATGGTGGGGCAGGTGGGCAGCAACAAGCCGCGTGGTGCGCAGGTGGAGAGAGCCTACTCGGTGGTGCTAAGGGCGGGGTAGGTCTTTATATCTGAGCCTCAACACATGAGAGGGACTTAACGGAGAGAGCTGCTGGGGGGGATGATTCAGGGGGTGGCTGGAACCCAGGGTGGTTGGGCCACTGGGGACCTCAGGGGAGCCATGCAGCAGTGGGGGGCTATGTTTCCAGCTGGTGTGCTTCTGAGGAAGCAATCTGTACTGGGGTGGTGGGGTGGTGGGCACTGGGTGGGAGGAGAATGAGAGCCTGGAGGGGTCAGCGTGCCGGCCACTGCCGAGTCCCCAGAGAGGATGGGGCAGACTAGTCCAGGGTGCTGGAGGGAGGGTGGAGGGAGGTAAGGGTGCTTAGCAGCCCAACACCCCCAAACAGCTTCCAGGAGCAGCCAGCTGATGCCACCGGCCCCCACCAGGGCCTTACACTCCCATACACCCTTGAAAAACGGGCTTATGGCCCTGGTGCAGGGACAGATGGCTAGTGGGGAATGGTCTGCACCCTGAGGGCCTGAGTGTGGGGCTAAGAAGGGACCACCTCGGCTTCTGCTGAGGCTCTGCCCCTCCCACAGGCGCTGAGTCCTGGGGTCTAGCTCTAGGCAGGGTTTCTTTCCTGACTGGTTGCAGAAGATGAATGGAGGGTGCCCCCGCAGGGTCTCCAAGGGATAGAGAGCAGCCCAGTGGGAGCGCGCAGATGCTCTGCACCCAGGGGGGCAGCATGCACATGCATGTGTTCATGGGTATGTGTATGAGTGTGCATGCACGGGCACATGTTTGCAGGCATGTGGGTGTGCAGGTGTGGGTGTTACGGGCCTGTGGGGATGTGCACATGCAGGTGCGTGTTCACAGGTGTGTGTGGGTGTCCACTTGCACATATGGGCATGTGGGAATCAGCACTAGGGTTCCTCCATGGTGCAAAGCTCCAGGAGTCCGGGAACAGGATCCTGTCTGGCCTGAGGCTGGTTTGTTGGGTAGGGTCCTGTGGGGCTGCGGCTCGGGCTGTCACCCTACTTTGACCCGATGGGCTCGGCCATCAGACACGAGAAGCAGCCAGCGTCTCGGTGTCAGGAGGTGCCCATGGAGCGTTCAACCCTTTCAAGGCTCTACAGACGTCTGTGCTTGTCAGTCCGCAATGTGCGGACTTGGGGACTTGACTGCCCTCCCACGGGACTGTGTGCTTTAAAGGGCAGGTCCAGGCCTGAGTCTCCCTCATCCTGCGTCTGCAGCACCAGCCACGTGGCAGGTGACCCAGATCCCTAAGTGGCTTGGGATGAAGAATGCAGGTGGAGTCTGATGGAGCTTCAAGGACACAGCCCCCCGGTCAGCAGCCAGGGGCCCTGAGGACTCAGAGAAGCATTGGCACCCAGGCCACCGAGCAGCGGACCTGCTGAACGGGCAGGACCCTCTCAGGCTTTGCTGGCCTCTGTGGTGGGCGAAGCAGACCTTGTCCAGGGACGTGCAGTGTGCAGGGTCCTGCACTGTCTGCAGGGATCTGAGTGTGTAGGGGCTACCCAGCTGCCAGGCACTGCCAGTCGGGGCCCACGGTACATCTCTGTGGGGCATGTGGCCCACAGCTTCCCCGAGCCACAGGGTGAGGCTCAGGTTCCATGTTCCACGCGGCCCTTCAGCTCACAGGCCCTGGTTGCAGGATGCTGAGGTTGTCTCCAGTTTCATAAATTATTTTTATGCTCAGGGAAAAAACACTTTATTAACCGAAAACTAGTAACTAAGAACCAAAATAGCCTTTGAGAGATACTCCTGAGCCTTCCATGGGCCCCGACGAGACCCTGAGGCAGAGCAGCTGGGACCCTCTCAGCCTGACGGGCCTGCAGCCCCAAGCAGCCTGTCTGCCCTTGGCTCCTTGCTGCCCAGCACCAGCAGAAGACACCCTGCAAGTTCTGGCGCACAGGCACACGCTGGAGTTTAATCGGCACAATGGCAGGAGAACCATCCTTGGGGGCAGAGGGGCCAGCCTGATCCGCCAGCGTCTGCTGCCAAGAGCACATTTGGAGCCTTGGAGAAGGGTCTCTGTAGGAAGGTCTTCTCCCTCACCAATCCCTGCTTCACCTCCATGGGCCCATGGGAAGGCTGGCTCGGTGCTGCCCACTCAGGAAACGCTGGCATGTCCCCTGGGGGAAGCTGTAAGGACAGCACGCCACCTCTCGTGTGCCCTTGGGAGCTGGTCAGACAACACATTACAAGGATTCTCTTAAGTAATCCTCTCGGCAGCCCCAGAAGTAGCTGTCATCACTGTCCGCTCACAGATGAGGACCCAGAGGCTTGGGAAAGGAACTGCCACCCAAGCCTCTCAGCCGCTGGCGTCGTGGCGTCGAGGGACGGCCCCTCCCATGGCTCTCTGTGGGCCAGCATCTGTGGCAATGCCGGCCTGCTGCTTTCTGTGGGCCCAAGTAGGCCAGGGCTGGCCTCTCTAGCACCCGAGGTCACCCTGGCTTCCCAAACACCCGTGGATTTTACCGTCAGCCCAAACTGCATTAGTTCAGGCTGACCACCATCACTGCTCCCACTCGGCAGCTGGGAATTCCTTTGCTTAACAGGAAAAAAAGGAAATTATGAACAATTCTGTAACAGTCACAGAGAACCTGGTAGGGAAATGAATAAACAGTAAAAACTTGGTAAAACCTTCAGGGAGCATAGTTCTGGGCCTGTACCCTCTTCACCTCCATTGTACAGATGGGCAGGTTGAGGCCTGTGCTGGCAGGCACCTGGCAGGACCCAAGCCTCTGCCAGCCCTGACTAACTGTTTCCTAGGGACTGCTGGAAAAGGTTTTCCCTTTTGTTCAAAACCACAGCAAGTAAGTCATTTTTTCCGAAAAGTTTCTCCTGAAGAGCAATATTGAGAGTGTCTTTTTGTATTTCTCTCTGGTTCCTACCATCTCTGGGGTACCTGCTAGCGTGTGGGCTGTCATCTAATTGTCATGAAAGGGAGGGAAGATTAGAGGGAGGGGAAAGAAAATGTGTTCATTTCCCTTATTCTGGAGAAGAAAATGAAAGTCGGGGTATTTCTTTCAAGAGCAGTCTGATTGGCTCTGGTTGTCCCTTATGCCCCAGAAGGAAAGTTTGCAGACAGCATCTCAAACAAGCCTAGTGAGTGAGCCAGACTGCAAGCCCCTAACTTGGGTTCAGTTTATTTTTCCTTCTGGAGAAGAGATGTTATCAAAGAAATTTTGGTGCTAAATATTTAGTCCACAGTTTAGCAGATGAGGAGCACAGCGGCATCCCCATCATTTCATCACCTTTAAATAAAACGCACTCTTGGCGTGGTGCCTCCTGCCCACCTGTTCTGGAGGTTCCGTGGCAAAGCTCAGAGGCACGTGTCCTTGCAGACCCCTGCAGGCTGTTTAATGCTGAGGGCCTCTGTCGGGGGCCAGCCCGTCCTGGGCTTGGACACCCTCTGCTGGATCAGGGAGCCCTGAAGGTCCATGCCACTCGGGAGGTCTCTGCTGCAGCCAAGTCTCAAGAACTCGCTGTTTTGGCTGAAACAGCACCATTCAGGCTGTGGTCCATCATGGACAGACTGGATGGACACCCAGGTGCCAGAAGTTTGAATAAGGCAAGTGTGTTTAAGCAGCCCAGCTGGTCACCCAACGCCCGCATGGGCAAGGACTGGGTGCCAAAATGAACAGGAAGTCCTGACGTTGTGCTCTGAGACTGGAAGGTCACACCGGGGTAACTGCCAGGGAGAGGCCCTCCCCACTTCCAGAACATCTACCCGCAGAAAGCCTGATATTAAACAGCTTAATATATCTCTCTAATGACAAGGTGGTTGTTTTCTGCTGTGTGAGTGATGAGAAGATTACCCAGGATGGAAACGCTCTGGGTGCCTCCACGCCTTCACTTGGTGAGCCAGGAATCCTCTGTGTTCAGGAGGAAAAGGAAGCGTCCGCCTTAACCTGGCATTTTGCCTCTGAGTCTGGTCCCGGGTTGAGAACCATGGCCTCCTCCCTTCTGCGGCATCTGCCCCAGAGCTACAGGTCCTAATCCCTGGAAGCTGTGTCACTTACTTGGAAAAGAGGTCTTTGCCGATGGGATACAATTGGGATCTTGAGATGAGGCTTCCTGGTGGGCCCTAAATGTGATCACGTGCCCATGTCAGAGCGTGGCTGGGGCCCCTGCGTGAAGAGACTCCAGGGGAGGCCATGTGCTGACAGAGGCAGAGACCAGGGTGATGTGGCCATGATGCCAGGAGACTCAACTGCAGCCTCTGCACAGAGGGTGACCTGCAACACCATGATTTTGGACCTCAGGTCTCCAGAACTAGGAGGAGATAAACTCCTGTTGCTTTAAGCCCCTGTTTGGGGCTGTCGCCACAGCCACAGGACACTCACACACCTTCTGGTCTCCCAGCACTGAGCATCAAGGAGCCATCCCATGAGGCCTGTGTGGAAGGTGGTGCAGAGGCAGGTGACAGCGGGGCCTGGGACAGCGTGCCTAGCCGTGCTGGACCTAGCCAGTGACCTCGGGTGTGTGGTCTGGTGAACACACCCTCCTTCTAAGCCATGATGATTGCATGTGTCAGGGCACAAAGTCTGGGAACAGAACTGGGCACACGGAGGGTCTAGGCAGCCTGGCCGTTCTCAGCATCACGGGGGGGGTGGGGCACATGCGGCTGCCAGGCCCACGGGAGGCCCGGGGGGACACAGGTGTGTCACAGGCCCAGTCCCCCTGCCCCAGCCAGCCATCACCACAGTGGCTGGCTCGTCCCCACCAGGCCCTAGATGAGGCTGTGGACACTCGGCTTCTGCCACCGTCTGCCTTTCCCAGGCCCAGCCGAGGCCCCACACCCAGCAGACACAGTACAGCCAGTGGCTGGGACTCTGGAGTGCCGGTGCTTGTTGCAAATTTCGGTTGAGCCTCTTCATCTCTCTGCCTGTTTCCTCACCTGTGAAGAGAGTGTCAAGCTCCCAAGTCGCTGAGTGTCAGTGAGGCAGAGCGGGTGTCTGGTAAGCCCCATCACTAGGGTAGCCATCCTCAGGTTTCAGCGAGCTGCTGGAGCCGAGCCTCGTAACCCCAGGGGCCCTTCCAGGACTTCACAGGGCTGGTGGGGCCCGGACCATCTGCACCAGTGTCCACTGCACTGTGCGCCTGGGAGGGGGGCTCCTCTGGCTCCCATTGCGGCCCGAGGTCCTTTGCAGAGCAGTGGGGGGAGGTGAGAGGCCCCTCACAAGCCATCCCTCCCTCCTGCTCTTGTCTAGGGAGCACTGGCCCCGGGCCAGCAGACAGATGCTATTATGTGGCTTACTGGTATGTAATTACAGAGGGTGGTTGGGCTAAGAAGGGAAAGCGAGCTGAAGGCTTGGGGGTCAACAAACCCCTGTGCAGGGCCAGAGGGTGAGCAGTTCTGCTTTGCAGGCCAGATGACCTCTGTCATAACCACTCAGCTCTGCCCCGTAGCACAAAAGCAGTCACGTGAATGTGTTCCAGGAAGGTGGTCCTTACACAGTGGCGAGGGGCTAGGTGGCTGAGTGGTGGTGGAGGCAAGTCTGTTCATTAAGAGGCTCAGGGAAGGTGATACAGAAGGACAAGTGCAGAGCATTCAGGGTGGAGGAGAGCAAGTGCAAAGGGCCTGTGGCAGCAACCGGCACCTCCATCAGGCCCTGCCTGCTCAAGGCATGATGGACAGTGGTGGGAAATGGCAGAGGGCCTGCCGAGAGGGGTTGCACCCTGGAGAGGGAGACACTGGGGGCAGTCGGAGTCCGAGGGTGTGGCAGAGTGGCATGACCTAATAGGGAAGGGCTAGGGCTGGAGGCGCCCTTGGGTGGTGCTTATAGACGCACCGCGGACAGGTCCCTGAGGCCCGAGGTCCCAAAGGAAGCCACCCAGACAGCCATATTGTACATCTTTGGGCTGGGGAGGGCGTTCAGGGAAGCCCTGGCTGTTAATTCACCCGCCTGCTTAGAGGAGGTTGTCGGCGTGTCCCGCAGGCACCTTGGGGACACAGGAGCACCCACAGCCAGCTGTGTGGCTCCTGGCTCAGCAGGCGGCTACAACAGTAGCGTGCTGGTAGCTTCTTCCACCGGACTCTACAGGCTGTCTCTTTTCGGCCTGCCTGCAGGGTGGCAGTGCTTTTCAGTGATGCATGAAATGCTCTCTCTGGGCCTCAGTTTCCCATCTGTGCTGAGGGGCCCTGGGGGTCTTAGCTCTGAGAGGACCCACAACAGCCATATGACAGCAGTCTGTGGCCCGAGCATTTCCCTATCTGCCCTTTCCTGGAGTTGGACGCTCTGTTGGACCCCAGTGGCCTCAGCTCAGCTGTCCCTGCTCTGTGGGGCCTGCTGACAGGCAGGCATCTGGCTTGCTCACGTGGGACTGCATGCCTCCGCTCTCCACACAGGCATGATGGGCAGCCAGCAGCAGGGCAAGGACAGGTCTTTGCTGGTCCTGGAGGTGTCCCCTGAGCTGCCCTCCTGCCACACTTCCTAGAGCACCAATAGCACCCCTGCTCCCTGCAGCCTGGGTGGGATGGGGTTAGGGTGGGCTGTGTGGCAGGCCCTTCCCCACCAGTGGCTTTCCCCAGGTGTCCAGTGGAGAGAATACAGCCCGCCCACTCCCCAGCCCAACCTCTTATCTCAGACCCCTGAGCGGCCTCAGACCTGAGCCCTGGGCCCTCGTTTGGGGGCAGAGACCTCTGCCTGGCTGCTTCCTTGTCTCCAGGACAGGGACACTTCCAGGTGTCATGAGGATTCAGGGGTGCTCAGCCCATAGTAAGAACCGTATAAATGTTGGCTTTTATCATTTCATAGGTTTGGTAATATGTTGCCCATTTTCTCTATTTTACCCCTAAGTTTTGAGATGTTAACAGTAACAGTGGGAACCGTGGAGGGAGCTGCACTCCACAGAGGAGGCAGGTGATTGTGACAGTTGTCAAAGGGTTAAGGAGGCACCAGTGATGGTGGCAGAGGGGTGGCGGCAGTGTACGCGGCAGGGCTGGGAAGAGCACCTTGCAGGAGTAGGGCACTGCCTTCCACAGAAGTGGAAGTCATGGTGGGTGCAGGAATCATGCCCCAGAACCATGACCTGCTTCAGGGAACAGGGAATGTTTCCTGCAGCCAGAACTCTGGGCCTGTGGCACATCCTTCCTGTGTCCCCATGGGAACCTGGATTCCTGACCTGGTGTTGCATCTCCTGCCTTCCTGAGCCCAGCTCCAGGCCCACGGAGGTCCAGCACCCAGAGGTGGTGCTGATCTGGGAGGAAAGGCTTTAAGGACAGATAGCTGTAGCCTGTCGGGGTTTTCTAGCCTCTCTCCCGCCGGTCCTGCTCACCGTCAGGATTACAAGCTCTTTCTGTTACAAGCTCTTTCTGTGACCCTCTGAGCCAGCGGAGGGAAAGGAAAGGAGGGAGAGGTGCATCCCGACAAGGCGAAGCAAGGGAGGCAAGAGCAGACTGTCCGCCCGATCCGCAGCCTCCGCCGGAGACAATCAGACGTGACAGGGAGCTCAGTCGAAGCAGGAACTCCTTTATTGCAGCTCAGAACACGGAATATATAGGGTGTAGTCTCTTCTGATTGGTTACACCTTATGCTAACAAGGCGACTTTCAAATTTCCAATCACGCACAGAGTTGTGTGCATGCGCAGTTGTCTCTGACGTAAGAGGCGGACCAGAGTGGGCACAGCGGAAACTCAAAGGGTTCTCAGCGGCCATGTTTGTGGCGCAGCTGAGATTCAAAGGTAGTTCCCCACAGTAGCCATGTCTGACTTTGGAGGCCCTGAGGAAAGCACAGGATTTGGTTCAGAGGCACCAGGTTTCTGACCCAGAGCCTGCCAGTTCTAGCCGTGTCCCCTTTTCTGACCCCAGACTTCCTTGACATTATAATGGTGACAAAGATGGGAGACCCGGGGGCTCCCCAAGGGCTAATTGTTCAGGACATGGGATATACTTACTAGATTCTACTTCTTTTTGGCTTCTGTGAAAACAGAGGCACCTTCTATCAGAACATTCTGTCATTTCTTAAAAGTGTAGGAAGTTTTGGCAGTGATGGCGTGACCAGACTGGAGCAAACAGACCAATTTCACAACCTTCTCAAGGTTGCTAAATCCCTGTGTCCTTTGTGTGGCTTTGTGTTGCCAAAGATTCTGTAGTAGTTTCCTACAACTGCTGAAGCAAATTACCAGATTTCAGTGGCTTAAAGCCACACACGGCTAGTCTCTTAGAATGGGCTCCATTCCCCTCGAGGCTCTGTTAGAGGAACACAGGTGGCCTCTAGAAGCTGGAGAAGGCAGGGAAGCCCATCCTCTCCCAGAGTCTCCATCTTCAAAGCCACCTGTATAGCCTCTTCAGCAGTCAAGTCCCACCTCGCTCTCACTCGGACCCCTGTGATGACATTAGGCCCATCCAGACAATCCAGAATAATCGCCCCACCAAGATTCTTGACTTAGTTCCACCTGCAGAGTCCCTTTTGCCTTTTAAGGTGGCATTTTCACCGGGAGTGGGGATGCAGATCGCAGAATTCCTGGGAGAGGCCGGCCCAGTAGTCACCCTCACTTCAGTGTGAATAACTACGATCAAGGGGAGCCCCTCTGAAGGAAGGAGGTTGGGTGTGGTCAGGTCTGGAGAAGAGGGAGAAGAAATGTGGAAGGGCAGGAGTTCCCAAACGGGTCCTGAGTGGTCCTTCACTTGAGTCTAGCAGACCTAGGACATGAGGGTCCCGGGGCTGCTGGGCAAACCCCGGCTGCTCCCCAGTGCCTGCCTTCTAGTTGCCTGTGGGGCTCAGGTGACCATCCAAACCAGGCAGTGTGACGTTATGGGGGCTTTCCTGAGAAAGCAAGAGCAGGTAGAGCCTTCCCCAAAATCCAGGCGGCCCTCCTGGACTTCACCAGGCTCTGCCTTTCTTCCCTCTTCATCCGGTCAGGTGCCGCTGCCGGCCGCCTTTCACTGCAACGGTCGCCTTGGCCGTGGCTGAGCCTGATTCTTCAGCTGCTGGTTTGTGAGGGTTTTCATGTTCGCCAAGTCCAGAGCCAGCGCAGGCCGCTCCCTGTGGGCACGGTGGCCCCCAGGAGGGCACGGTCAGACCGGGAGGCCCCTCCCATCCCTCCTGGGATCTTGCGGTCCCAGGGGAGAGGCCACCCGCCCCCTCCCTCCTGGTCAGCAGGAGAAGGCCGTGGCTCCTGTGTGCTGCACCCCAGCCTGAGGTCTCCCCACCCCTCACCAGGGCAGGCTGACCTCTGGGTGCTCAGCCAGCCCCAGTGCCCGGTAGCATCTGTTCCCCACATTTCCACGCCCTTGTCCCAGGAAAAGCCTAGAGCCTGCTGGGCCGCACCGTCCACCTGCCGTCCCGCCCACACAACCTGCCAGGACACCTGGAGGAAGGGGTGGTTGCCACGTGGCCGGGTCAGCAGACTGCAGCCTCCTGCCTGGTGTGGTGGGCTCAGTACTTTTCCAAAGTGTTTTCCCCAGATGGCTGAGTCAGGGGCAGCACCTTCTGCTCCTGGTGTGGCCCAGCAAGTGGAGGACGTGGCTGACTTCCCTGCAGGGGGAGCAGGTGCCCTCTCCTCTCACTGCTCTGCACTGCTGGTCCCCAGCCCCCCAGGTGCCCCATGCTGTTCCCCTGCCAGGGAGCTCAGCCCCAGAAATCTCCAGCATGCCCCTCCAGCAAACATACACAGCGCTAAGACCCCTTCACCCTCCTCTCAGGGGTGGACTGGCTGGTGAGGGCCTACCAGGAGGGAAGCAGATGGCTGGTGGAGGTTGTCATGTCACCAGACCATTTGCGTAGGTGACAGGATGGTGGCCCTAAGCCTCACCCTTCCATCACTGGCGGTATCCCACCAGCAGACTGTCCCTACCCTTGTTTGTTTTGGTGCAAAGCCTTAGCAGAAGGACCAGCAGGGAGCCAGCCCTATCCTCCTTTACACACATAAATTAGCCCAGGTTTCTTGTCATTCTTCCCACTGAAAGCTCTCCATGCATGTGCACACTGACCCACTCAGATGACAGCAGAGCTCTGATTATCCCCGTTTTATAGCTGGGACTGAGGGTTGGGAAGTTAAGCATGCTCCCCCAGGCCTCCCAGCTGGAGCTGTCTGCCCACTGCCAGCCCAGCCACCTGTGGAGGCCCACTCCAGAGCCACCTTCCAAACTGCACCCTCCCTCCATCCCTGCAGTGTTTCCTGAGTCCCAGCTCAGCCCAGAGAGTTAACCTGGTTGCCCATCCCAAGGAGCTCAGAGCCCCAAGCGCCTGACCACCACTCTCCAGTGCCCCACCTGTCTGCAGGCGTGCCCAAAGAACTGAGGCCCCAAGGGCATCCCATGCACGGTCCCTTGGAGAGCCACTGGGCAGACAGGCGAATGCCCATTCCATGACTACTCTCCACTTCTGGGCTGTTCTGGGAGAAGGGCATCCAGGATCTGGGACAGCTGGGCAGGAGGCCTGTCTGGCCTTGGGGCTAGGAGCAGAGCTGCCTGTTCCTCTGAACAGCCTGGGGATGGAGGTCACCAGAAAGCCCCAGGTGGGAACCAGGAACTGTTCCGGGACCTGATCCCAGAGGCTCCAGGAAGTGGCTGCACTCTTCCAAGAGCAGCAGGGCTCAGAGCCACCTGCATTCCAGGTATGGGACCTGCTCAGACGCGAGTGCGTAGGTGAGGGTGAGGGGCACAAGAGCCCCAGCCCTGTCCGAAAGAAATGCTCGCTTCTATCTGAATGCTACAGACATTGCCAGCGCACATCAGGCACTAGAGGTCGGGGACAGTGAATTAGAGGTAATGGCCGTGCAGGTGGTGGTGATGGTAGTGGCGGGCACGGGGGTGGTCATGGTAGTCATTGTGAGGGAAATTGAAGAAATGAGGGTGGGAAGAGCTTGAGGCTGCAGGTAGATTTATGTCCCTTCTCTGGGCTTCCATCAATTCCTCACCTCTTCTTCAGCTTCTTAAGCACAAGCTTTAAAGCAGGCCCTTGGCTAGGCGCTCTTGCCCCCGGGTCCTGCAAACAATGATCTAGTGTAGCAGGGCCAGGCTCCCCGTGGGGAGCCTTCATCTGTGCTTTCAGGAGGGCCCATGGGGCAGGGGAAGGGCGGAGGGCGCAGCACAGCACAAGTGCAGAGATGGGAGAAAGAGCCCGGGGGCTGGGTGGACTGCGAGGTTCAGTGCGGAGCATCAGGAGTGAGATGTGGTGGATGTCGGGACTGGAGGAGCAGCTGGGCAGGTTTCTGATTGCAGTCATCCTGGGTTGGGAGCAGGCTCCAAGGAGATGGAGTGGGGAGCGCTAAGTCTGGGGAGCTGAGATGGGCCAGCACCCTATGGCTCTGAGGGCCCGCCGCATGTCAGCCACCTACCTCGCCTGCCACCGGGAGGCACCCTCCAGGGCGATGGGAGCTCCTGGCCACCCCAGCAAAGACACCCTCTGATCCCGATCCCCCATCAGGGCTGCCTGCAAGTGTGCGTGTGTGCGCATGACACTCGTGTGTGCTGGTGGCCCGTGGTGGTGGTCAGAGCCCGAGCAAACATCCTGGCCCAGCTTTGCTCTGTCCCCGGGCTCCCTCACCAGTCTGCCCCCTGATCACTGCCCACTGTGCAGACAAGGATCGGGCCCACCACTCCCTGCCCGGCCAGGCCCGGAGAGCTACGGGCATCCGTGTGCTCTGCAAGTGTAGCCCACCACGTGTTGAGCACCTGCAATGCACCTCGTCCCTCTTCAGTCCCAAGAGGAGGGGTTCTCACTGCCCACACGCTGGCTGGTGGCAGGGCTAGGACCTGGGGACATGCGGTCTGTTGTGTGGGTGGGCCTGACAGATGGTATTAGGATGGGGGTTGGGGGGGCAAGGTGGTAAAGCCGGGTCCCCGTGCATACAGGTGGTCCTCAGTGCCCTGTCGCTGATGTGTGCTGTGTCTGTGGAGTTATCTCAGCAAGGAGGAGAGAGGACCCCAAAGGACAGAGTGATCCCAGAGGGGTTTCCTGGAGGGATGGCACAGCTCAGAGGGTGTAGGGACAAAGGTCCTGCCAGGAGGGCAGGCAGAGCCGCATAAGGCAGGGCAGCGTGCGTCGAGTTGGCTAAGGGCACTCGAACTGGAGAGGTGAGGGAGGGAGAAGGACCCAGGCCACCAGCCCACCCATGTAAGGAAAGGCAGGACAACGGAGGGACAGTGATAGGACAGAGGCCTTGGTAAAGCCCTGCCTGCCAGAGCTGCAGTGTCGGGCACAGGCCCCTCAGGCCACATGAACCTGTTTGTCTAAATGGATTAGAATAAGGCCTGAAGACCAGCTCTCCACCATACCAGTGCATTTCAAGTACCTGAAGCTGCATGTGCCAGTGTGATACAACGTGTCCCTTCCAGCAGGAAGTGTGTGCGCTGCTGGGCAGCCAGGGGGGAGCAGGTCAGGGTGCCAGGCCCACACCAAGAAGCAGATTAGAGACCTGGAGCCCATCCAGGGGAGTGGCCCCCAAGAAAATAGGAGATCTATGCTACATGGCAAGACTGGGGGTGGCCCCAGGCTTCTTGGGGCTGACAGCTTCATCACAGGGAGGTATGGGCAGGATCATGTGTGAGGCCCTGGGTTCTCGCCTGTTCTGCATTCTCCGGCAGCGTTTAGTAAACTCTTAGGGGCTTGGGATTTGGCTTGCCTGCTGGGCCCGGCCTGGAAGGTGACCCCAGAAGCTATTCCTGAAGAGAGAGGCAGGGCACAGAACTGACCTCAGTCTCACTCAGGGAACCCGTTTGCTGACATGATTTTGCACGATGACAGGCAAGTACCCCCACGTTGTTCAGGTCACGTGTCCTTGTCCCTGTTAAGTGCTGACAGCACAGAATGACACTCTCCCTTCAAGAGAGCCCAGTGCGTGGCTTCCCTTCCTGTGGCTGTCCCCGTGCACAGGATGGAGGGGCAAGCTTTCCTCCTCCAGGAGCTGCCTGTGGGGCACAGGACAACCAAACCAGGGGGTCCCGGGCTCCTTAGTGCACCCCTCCCCTGGGGGAGCCGAGGCCCCGCAGGGTTGGGCCAGAGCTGCACGCAGCCAGCCCCAGGCAGGTGCCCCAGGGCTCAGCTCAGCACACACGAGCTGTGGGGAAGAGCCCGCACAGCACAGGGGCCTGGCTCTGGCTTCATGGCGGCCACTGTGGGGTGGAGCACAGCAGTGCTCGTGAGGGTCAGGGGCGAGCCCCGGCTCATTCCCACTGTGGCACTGGAGACTGGGCCTGTGAGTGGGCGGGAAATGACATGCGCTGAAAGCTTAACCAGCGGTTCTCGAGAGTGCCGAGCGTGAGCATGTGCTCTGAACAGAATGGGGTCCATAGTCGCTGTAGGGCTATTGTCAGAGTGTTTATGGTGCTAATGTGCAGTGTGGAGACCCCGGAGGGCACTCTGTTAGGCACTGCTACCCAAACTCCAGACCCCTTTGAGTAAGAAGTCCTTTTGTGCTGAAAGCTCCTGGGCTGGCTGGGCAGGAATGCCAGCTTGGCCACTGGGAGACAGGAAAGGAGGGTCTTCCCAGCAGATGGCACAGTGTGGACAGACAGCAGAGTGGAGACCAGGGCACACGTGTAGGGAACAGGTGGTCTCTCCTCAAGCTCACGGAGGAGAGTGGGGGGGGCGGAGGGCCCTGGCGAGGTCGGGGCAGGAGGCAGAGGGCCCCATCTGACCTCACGTAGACTTCAGAAAGGGGTCCCAAGGTGGTCCCCAAGGCTCCCAGCCTCCCTCGTGACCGGGGGAAGAACTCTGTCCAGGAAGCTGATGGGCGGCTGAGAGCACTTTGAGGGACAGTTTCTGGCTCACACTCCTGGTTCTGCTTAGGGGTGGTTCCTCCACTACCCGGACGCCTCCACCATCCTCCAGCTCCCTGTTCACGTGCTGTCCCATCTGGCTCAGAGGCGAGGGGCTGCCTTTTGCTGTCAGCCTTTCTGGAGCATCTGTGTGGTGGTGACATGGCTCCGCAAGATGCAGTGAGCAGCTCCCTGCAGGGAGAAGCCAGGTCCATAGAGTTTGCCGATTTCCACAGTGTGAGTGCCCCCCACGGCGGACTGGACACCCACGCCAGGGTCACTGAAGGTGAAGGTGTGAAGACAAGCGTCAGCCAGAATACAGTGTCTGCAGCTGCTTCCAGAGGGCACAGTGAAATGTCATGGGATGTCTGGGAAGCAGTGAGAGCTAAATGTTTATTATTTAATTGTACATTTATATAACTCAATTTCTAATGAGGATTATGCTTAACAGCTGGCTCCCAACATTCTTGGAAATCTGAGTCTGCTCATGGGATGGTGCAGGCCACGTGCACCCTTCTACTGGGCGGCGTCCTCAGTGATAAGCCCTTTCTGCCTCGTCTGCTTTCTCCAGGCAAACGAGGGAGCAGGAGACGCCACCCGACTTCTTTTACTTCTCTGACTATGAAAGGCACAATGCAGAGATCGCTGCTTTCCACCTGGACAGGTGAGCCTTCCCACCTGTCCCCTGGAGCCTGAGCCCTCTGTACAGTTCAGTCCCCTGCCCTCCCCGCACCCTGCTGGTCACCCCATCACTGTCCCCATCATATAGATGAGAAAAACGAGGCCCATGCTCACAAGCACTCTGACCTCTCCAACACAGAGACGGCCCCACGGGTGTTATAACCCAGGTGGACACATCCTGCTGTGTGTCCCACACCAGACAGTTCGCAGCCATGGACCCTCAGACACAGCTGGTGACACGGGTAGGTGGGTGGGCCGTTGGAAATGAAGGAAACAGAAGAGCAGGAGGGAGTACTGAGCGGTGTGAGACAACCCAGAGAAAGTCAGTCAGGGTGCCCTGTGTCACCTGTCTCCTAGGACTATTCTGCCTGCCACAGTGGGAATTCCTTTCTGGGTTCACTGGCCCCTTGCTGCTGGGCAAAGACAGGTGGCCAGTGTGTGACCGTGTGGGGTAACTGCTCAGCCACCCCTGCGCTCGTGCAGTGCTCTGCACCCCCCGGGGCGCCGGTTCAGGGCCTGGCTCCGGGGGCCCAGAGGATTGGGAGACCCCCACCTCAGCCCTGGGGAGCTCCCACCCACACTGCAGGGCTCTGACCTGGGAGCGGCTCCAAGCTTCGGGCATCTATGTCACCTGGGCTGCACGTCAGCCCTGTAGACCAGGGCCTGCGCTGGAACAGGACCCCTGGCGCTTCATGTGCACACTGAAGTTTGCAAGGCCTGGGTTTTCTCAAAGATCAAAATCTTATGTGGTAGCTATAGGAATCCCCAAGTCAGGTTTACAACAATTTCCACCGTCTAGAACAGCCTGAGCCCAGAAAACGGCTTTTCTGTGAAAGGAACGGTTGCCACAAAGCCAGTGAGGGCTGCTCACTGGGAAAGGCACCGTGGTCTGTAACGGGCCCAGGCGTACCTGCTGCAGGGGGTGTGAGGCAGGAGGCAGCAGCGTCTGCGGACCGTGCGCACCCTCCCCAGGGGCTGCTGCAGGACCCCTGGACATCGAGGCTCCATCAAGCGAGCAGGGAGGCTGAAGAAAGGGTTCCACTGACCCTGGCTGATCAAACTTAATTCTGTTTCAAATTCAGCCCTGAAATGGGGCATGTTTCAGTTGCCCAGGCACTTCACAGGGCCGGTGTCAGATAAATGCCAGTCCTTGTGGGCCAGCTCCGAGAGCCCTGGCCACCAGGCAGAGCCACAGGCCCCAGAGCTGGGCCTGCAGGAGTGGAGAGCGGCAGAGCCGCAGAGGGCCCGGAAGTGACGGCCCTCTCCCCGCCCCTTCCCTCAGGATCCTGGACTTCCGCCGCGTCCCTCCCGTGGCTGGCAGGGTGGTCAACATGACCAGGGAGATCCGGGACATCACACGGGACAAGAAGCTGTGGAGGACGTTCTTCATCTCCCCAGGTACCTGCGTCTGGCCTACAGCCCCACCCACTCTGCTGGCTGTTCTGCAAAAGGGCTTCACTGCGTGATCCTGCCCCTCACCCTATGCCACACCCTCCCTGGGGCACAGTCCCCGCCAGGACTTAGAGTTCTGGAAAATGGTCCTGCATGTGGACTCCATCCCCTGGCCTGGGCACATGGTTTATTCCTACCATTTGTTTGTGTTAAAAGGCAAAATGAATTCATTCAGGAAACTGGGGTGCCTTTTGCGGTGGGGCAGCCAGAACAGACCCCCACTCTCTGAATGGAGCCCTAGGTTTGAAAAGGCCCAGCCACACCCTCACCCACGGCAGAGCTGTATAGCTCCTCCTGTCCCCGCCCCAGCCGCTGGTCAGGGAGTGTGGGGCAGCCCCCCTGGTCCCTTAAGGGCCAACATGGCACCCTGTGTACACAGCGCCCTTTGCCCACGAGTGCCCCTCCCCATTCCCCAGGCCTCTCCTCCTTGTGTGTCCCCCACGGTCTGCCATCCGCTTTTGTCTCTACAGCAGTTTGCTTTGCCCATAGCGCTGCACAAGGCGGTGGCATGTAGGGCGCTAATCCTTGTCTCTTTCATCAACGCCGTCATTCTGAGATTCGCCCATGTTGCTGCCCAGCCCCTCGCACTCCCGTGTTGCAGTTCTGAGCCGCCGAGGGCCGGCTGCGTGTCGTTGCCCGTCCCCCTGTTGAGGTGGAGCACCTGGAATTTGAAATCTCAAGAAAGGGAGACAAATCAAGAGATTTCTATTTTGAATTGTGCTTCCTTTGGTGCAGAGGGTCTTCCTCCGAGCCGGAGGGCAAAAGGCAGCCTTAGCCTGGGTTCCCAAGGGAGGAGCCCTGGAGCCACGTGTCCAGAGTCCCAGCACTGATGTCTGCTTGTACAGGACTACTGGTCCTTTACAAATGAAAGATGAGTCACTCCTTGGTACGCAGGTACATCGAGACATGTACTTCCAGTCTGACTGAGGCTTCGTGTTCCGCCCCAACCTTGGCTCGTGTTGGGACTGTCAGTCACCTGGTCTGTGCGCACCATTGAAACCTCTCCAGCAGGTGCTGCCAGGGTCCGCTCTGCCTGCAACTTCTGACATGCAGCCTCTCTAGCAGGGCTGTTGCTGCTCCCACCACCCCTGCTGTCAGCTAGATTTCTTCCTGAAAGCCTTTGGAAATATTAGGTTTTCTCTAAAGCAGGATGGGAGTCAGCTTTGATCTCATTTAGAAAAAGTGATACTGGGATTCGTTTATGCATCTGTGCTTTGCTTGCACTTCTAGACCCATCCACCCCCAAAACTGCCATAGATGCAAGCTTTCGAGGGAGCCAGGCCCGTTTGCCGCCTTTAATGCACACAGACATCCCTCTGCCTTCAGGGCCTGAGTAGCTGTCCTCTGAGGCAATCAGAAAAGGGGTAAATTTGTGCATCCAGCAGGTGGGTGGGTGCGAGGTGGAGGCCAGCGGCTGGCAAGGAGCGCGGACAAGCACAAGCAAACTGAAGCTGCTAGAGTCAGGCTGGCTCATAGCCCAGGTCTTCTCTTTCCCAGAACACGTTTTCCATACCTTTTGGGTGAATGTCTACCACCATGTGTAATGTACCCTGAGAGGTGCACCACTACCAGGGCACAGCTCTGCAGGTTTCTACAAGGGGGGCCACCTGTGTAAGCCCCCTGCAGGACGGGACGCAGAGCACGGCAGCTACAGGATCCCCTCCTGTCCCCTCCCAGCCACTCACCTGCATCTTGAAATTGGCTCTTTTTCTGCCATGTCTGGCTGGGTGACCACAGGGACTCTGTACGCACAGAGTGGACCCTGTCTCAAGTCTAAATGGACACGGAGGGCAGGAGTTCCCAGAGCTCAGCTGATGTGTTCAGGCCACTCCCTGGGGGCCCGGCCCCACGCTGCATGGCCGCTGCCTCCGGAGCTGTCCGGCTGGGGCAAGCATTGCTCATTCTTGCTTTTTCAGACTCAACTTCCTTCTGGACAGACCTCTGAGACCTTGAGGGAGGGGTCTGGTCTCAACCCTCAGGCCACACAGGGCCAGACCTTCTCGGTCCTTGTAGAGAGCCATGTTTGCCAGCTCCCTGCCTCCGGGCAGTCACCCTTCACCCGAGTTCTCAGGTAGAGGAGGGGACCGCAGAGTGTGGGGAAGGCGGGCTCTCCAGGTCAGCTCTGGCCCTGGCTTCTCCCATCTATCTAGATCATTATTACTAAGATGAAGGAGGGTCTGCCCCTTCCTACCCAAGCCCACTCCTGCCTAAGCACAGGGGTGATCTAAACACTGCTCACCTTGACCAGCCCACCTCCCGGTGTCAGAAGCCCTCTGCTTACCCTGTTAGTCCTCGGCCCACAGCAGGTGCAGCTATGGATGATGTGGAGGGCCGAGGGCCCAGCTAGGAAGGAGGGGGACCCTGGACCCTGAGCCAACCTGGGTTTGGGTCTGTGGAGGAAGAGGCTGTGGCTGTGAAATGCCCTCCTGTTCCAGCATGAGTCTCTCTAAAGCCAGTTTAGCCTGTTAGATTGGTGAGTTCCAGGCTCCAGCCAGAGAGATTGGTTCAAGATTTCCTTCTGGAAATGGAGCAGCCAGGGTTGAGGCTGTGTTGTTCACCTAAACTGCCAGCACAGACTGACCTCCCTTTGATGGTTCTCAGAGTAATTATCCAGGCTGGCTCCTGGTCTCCAGGTGAGGGGAGGAGGGGAGGGGGATGAATGCAGGCCAGGGCCTGCTGTGTGCCAGGTGTAGGGGGCCACCCACAGGCTCCCCTCCCCTCTGGGCCGCAGGCTGGTGCTCCCGTGTGTGCATGGGTTAGGAGAGCCCTGCCAGCTTGCAGTCTGGCTCCGATGGCGGGTGAGTATGCCTGTGGGCATTTGCACAGGCAGGAGGGGGCTGGGCCATGGCCCTCGGGGCTCCAGCCCCCATATTTCTTTATGCCACAAGCTCCTGAGGATTTCTTCACAAATAGAAAAATTAAACATGAGAATGTGGATCAATCAGTAAATGCACACACATAGAACCACCCTGATGAGCAGGAGATAACCAGCCAGGGCCTCCAGCCATACAGCCGCGGACATGCAAGCTGGCAGGCCCAGGAGAAGTGGTGCCCATGTTTTAAATTAATTTTTATTGAGATATAATTTACTATTTTGAAGTGTACAACTTGGTGGATTTTAGCACATTTTGCCCTGCCGTGCGACATCACCACTCTCGAGTCCCTGAACTCTTTCCTCAACCCAAAAGAACCCTGTCCCCACTAGCAGTCACCCCTGATTCTCTCCCACCCATTCTTGTTCCCCCCAGCCCCCTGCTCCCAGTAGCCACCAATTTTTCTGTGTGGACTTGGCTGCTCTGGACACGTCCCTAAATAGAATCACACAGCACATGTCCTTGGGGCAACTGGCTGCTTCTACTGAGAGTGATGTTCTCCTGGTTTACCTGTCTAGCAGGTGCCAGAGCTTCATTCCTTTTACAGTTAAATATGTTACATTTCACGGGTACGTTGTTTATCCATTCACCACCCATGAACATTCACGCTCTCCACTCTTTGGCTTTAGTGAATAGTGTGGCCGTGAACATCTGCGGACAAGCTTTTGTGTATGTTCTCATGTCTCTTGGGCACTCACTGCCCAGGAGCAGAATTGCTGGCCACACGGTAATTCTAACTTCTCGAGGAACCACCGAACTGTTTCCACCATCGGCTGCAACAGTGCACTAGGGCTGCACTTTCTTCTCCATATCCTCAACGACTTGTTGCTATCTGTTGTTTTTTAAACTAAAACCATCCTAGTGGATGTGAGGTGATGTATTTGATTTGCATTTCTCTGATGGCTAATGGTGTTGAGTGTCTTTCTGTGTCCTTGTTGGGCATTTATTTTCTTTGGAAAAATATCTATTGAAGTCCTTTGCCCATTTGTTAATGGAGTCATTTATCTTTTTATTACTGAGTTGTAAGAGTTCTTTATACATACATGCTAAATTTGAGATTCTGATCAAATACAGGATTTGCACACATTTTCTCCCAGTCTGGATGTCTCTTCACCTTCTTTGTGGTGTGAATGCCCTTTTGAGCCATTGAACATGGACTCTAGAATATCCCTCATGCCAGTCCCTTAATTTTGAGGCTGACTAGAAAGAACCTGGGCTCAGGCCCTAACTAACTCCCGCTGCTGGTGGCCTGATGAGACCAGCTCCCCTCGCTGGGCCTCCGCCTCCCGCGACAGGGTGGGAGCTGTTGGGGCGGCTGAGACCCAGGGGCAGGGGCAGGTGGGGCAGGCAGCGCTTGGAGAGGGTTGAATGGCGGCGGGGACGCCTGGGAGGAAGTGGCCCTGTAACCGCCGTGTCCCGCCGGCAGCCCACAACATCTGCTTCTACGGCGAGTGCTCCTATTACTGCTCCACGGAGCACGCCCTGTGCGGGAGGCCGGACCAGATAGAGGGCTCGCTGGCAGCCTTCCTGCCGGACCTGGCCCTGGCCAAGAGGAAGACGTGGCGGAACCCCTGGCGCCGGTCCTACCATAAGCGCAAGAAGGCAGAGTGAGTGAGCAGGGCTCTGGGGCCCAGGGGTGCTGGCTTCTATCCATTTTACAGAGAGAAAAGGAGCTCCAGTGGCCACACAGGTGGAGCTGTCGGCCGAGGAGGAGGCACGCCCAGCCTGCTGACCTGCGTGGCTGCGGTGGGGGTGAGGGCCCTGCAGGACTAGGTGGGAAGAAAGGGCTGCACGCTCAGAATCAGGAAGAGCCCTGCAGTGGGCTGGGCCACTCACCAGAGTCTCTGGAAATCACCTGTCAGTGTTGGACGCAACTTTTTGTCCCTTGTGCAAGAGAGACCGCCCCTGTTTTTCCAGCTGCAGAGATGTCCTTGTGGGTGTAATGCTGGGCCCTGCTTCCTAACAGTGACCCTCCAAAACCCTGGCAGCCTCCAGGCTGGTCAGTCTGGGACACATGGTGTGTGTGGCTTGATCACCTCCCCAGCCCATACTCCTGTTAATGCAGCCCCAGCTCAAGGCTTCCATAAGTCCACCTCCAGACACTGTTCTGCGGTGACATCTTTCTCAATCCCAGTCTTTCTTGCTGCTGTATAAATCCTGCTGTGCTGATTTGGGGGGCCCACAGCTGGTTTGGCCCTCCCTGTACATACGGAGGAGGGGCCTGCATTCTCATACTGCTCCCCAACAGATGGGAGGTGGACCCTGACTACTGTGAAGAGGTGCAGCAGACACCCCCCTATGACAGCAGCCACCGCATCCTGGATGTCATGGACATGACCATCTTCGACTTCCTCATGGGTATGTCGGGTGGGCCGGCAGCCTGCTCTGGGAGCGCCTGTAGGCATTGACCCGCGAGGGAGGTTAAAGAAGGGCTGGACTGCCAGCTTTTACTGTGCTCCCTGCTCAGAGGTGGACAAGAGGTGGGAGGGAGGACACTCGGCAGCTGCGGCTGCCTCTGCTTCTCTCTGCAGGCAACATGGACCGCCATCACTATGAGACTTTCGAGAAGTTTGGGAACAAGACGTTCATTATCCACTTAGACAACGGGCGAGGGTGAGCCCTGTTCTCACTCTTCCAGACACAGTAAGGGCCTGACACACCTTCCGGTTCCCAAGAGGAACAGGCTCCCAGCGAGAGGGCCGTGGCCGCCCCCAGAGGCCTCCTCTGTGTGTGGCCAGGACACTAGCCCCCAGCTCCGATTGGCTGTTAAATAGGGCTCTGGTGTTTATGCCTTTGTTTCTCCTAATTCTCCCAGTAACCCTGTGAGCTGAATCCTATTCTAGCCTAGTGTTGTCTTGGGGAGCCTGAGGCCCAGAGAGGCTGCTGGCTGAGAAAAACAGGGCTGTGAGGAGCACACAGAGGCAGTCTACCCCACGTGCAGGAGTCTGGGACCAGCTGCCTGGGACAAATGGCCCTCCCTACCCCGTCAGCCATGCCTGTGGCTAATGGGCTGGCCTCTGGTTCCACCCAGTGGTTCAAGCTGCAAGCACTCAGATGCCTCAGAGACACTGGTTCTCAGGTCCCGGACAATTTACATGTGTGGGTCACACATTCCAGCTGTGAAAGATGCTACTATGGCCTAACCATAGGCTGACCTGCCCGGGACGCTTCATCCGTGAGCTTCTGCTCAGCCCAGGGGCTAGAACACCAGGCCCCCTCCTCCTCCCAGACCCTGCATCTGAGGCTAGGGGCCGAGGGGCCAGGCCACACTGTCCACCCACACAAGACCCTGTGCTGTGGCCTCTCACACAGCTCCTGCTGCATGTGCCCCAGGACAATTCTGCTTTTCTTCTGCAGGTTTGGAAAATATTCCCACGATGAGCTGTCCATTCTGGCGCCTTTACAGCAGTGCTGCAGGTACAGTGTCTGCCCCACCCAGCCAGGGAGCCTCCTGTCACTGTCACTGTTGCCACAGCTGAGGCCACAAGCCTTCCCACCCCACCCTGCCACGGCACAGAGAGGGGAAAGGCACCCATGCCCTGAGCTGCATGCCGTACCCCACCTAGAACCCCAGCCCCAGGAGCCCAGAGCCCTTCCCCGGGCACAGTGTCTCCTCAGCTGTAACCGCCCACCTTACAGGTGAGGACACTGAGGCCCAGATGCCAGTCTGCCCCCCAGAGCCATGGCTGCCAGATTCTGCCACTCTGCCACCCCTTAGGGCCCCAGCCCAGCTCCTCCTTTTCTAGCTGGGGAGGCCGCCCCAGGCACTGCCCAGTGCCTTCTCCAGGGAGGCGTCTCAGGGCTGCCCAACCCAGACAGACGCCCGAATGTGTGGGCTGTCCCTCCCCACAGAGTCTGCCTGGAGGAACGGGGTCACCCATCCTTCAAGGCGGGACCCTTCCCACGTGCCCCTCAGCAGCCCCTCTGCCCTCGGGCCAGGCCTCACCTCTTTCCCCTGCAGGATAAGGAGGTCCACCTACCTGCGGCTGCAGCTCCTGGCCAAGGAGGAGTACAAGCTGAGCCTGCTGATGGCGGAGTCCCTGCAGAAGGATCGGGTGGCCCCCATCCTGTACCGGCCACACCTGGATGCGCTGGACCGGCGGCTCCGCATCGTACTCCAGGCCGTCAGGGACTGCGTGGAGAGCGACGGGCTCCATAGCGTGGTGCAGGACGACCTGGGTCCCGAGCACAGAGCCCCCACCGGGAGGTAGTGACCGCAAGCCGCCGGCTGCCACCGAGGAAGACACATGCACCCCTCCATGAGCACAGAGAATTCCAGAGCGGACAGGGCTGCCTCCCAGAGTCCATGTGCCTCTGTAGCGTGAGGTCCTCGGTGTTGGGTCCCACAGGACACATCTTACTCATTTTCAAGCCCAGGAGAGGCAGGGGAAGGGGTGCTCTATGCTCCTGGACAGCTGCGGCCTGGCGGCGGGGCCCACCGCCCTTTTGTATGGGAAGGAGGCCTTCATTTATTACTTAGTATTTATACGTGGCGTACGTGTGCACAAACAGGTGCCTATAAGCCCAGCCACCTCCCAGCCCACATAAGGGGCCACCCCTGGGTCGTCCAGCTCTCTCACACCCTGACCAGCCCTGAAATCAAATCGTTCCTGCCCTTCCCAGAGCCCTGCACTTAGAGGGCTGGGTCTTGTCTGAGGCCACTGGACTCCTGGCGGCCGTCCTGGACTTGGGCGGACAGAACAACACTCGAGGGTGGTTTCAGAGAGACGTAAGTGGCCGCTTTTTCTGCTCATCAGTACGCCCAACAGCTCCTGGGATGTCCTCGGCTTGCTTGGGGTAGAGGTTCTGCGGGCCGAAGCAGCATTTTTGTGGAATAGTTCGCAATGTGGTGAAAGTGCAATAAAGATACAGCCCGTGTGTGTCGAGGGCCTCCCTGGGGTCTGGGTCCAGGCAGGTCATGGAACTGGGTGTGGCTGAGGCTGCAGCTTTCAAGGTACCCCAGGCTGGCCCAGTGCCTGAGGCTGGAAGGAGGGGTCTGGAGCTCGCCTGAGCTCTGCGAAGGTCAGGGTTAGGGCTAGGGCTCGAGTGGCTCCTCAGGCAAGGTGGCTGGCTGAGAAAGCTCGTGGCAGTCCCTGCAGACAAGGCGGCCCCGGAGGGCAGCATCGAACCTGCACAGCCCCGGCACCCTGTGCGCAGCGAGGGGACAGTGGTGTCTGCTTGGCCTGGGGATCGACCGGCACTGGGCTTTTCTGGGCCAAGGTGGTCTCAGGAGACCCAGCCCCTGCCGCCAAGGGCTTGCCCCGCTGCCCGTCTGGGCCCTGGGCCTCCTCTGGTGAGCCCACCTGGAACCCTGGGCTACTTCCCACTGTTGCCAAGAGCTTTGCCAGCATGTGGCAGCGGGCAAGCCAGGGCTTCCTCTGGGGTCACACAGCAGGGTGGAGAGAGCCAGCGGTCCCCGCCCCCGCCCCCCTGGGCCCTGAGGCCCCACCTTTCATTAGGTGCTCCCTCTCCTGTGGCCCCTTGGGCTCTCATCCCTGCCACTGCCACGGTGACACTTTCCCTGCTCCCTGCACCTTGAAAAGCAGGCAACACAAATTGTCACTGCCTCGGAAACAGAGCCGCTTGGCAGCTTTGATTTCCTTCTTTTACAAATGGGGAGTCATTCTGCCCGAAAGTCGGCTTAGGTTCCTGAATGACTGGACCAGCACCATGAACCAGATGAGCCCAGAACCCCTCCCGTGCTGAGCTCGCCCGCACACGCTGCCTGACACAAGTATGTCAGATGTGACAGCGTGGCCTCAAAAAGCCTCCTGGCCTGCAGTCCTGCCCTCTGTTCCAACCCACCAGCTCCGGGACATGCCCAGAATCATACCTGGCCTGGTCTCCCTGTCCATCCAGCCCTGCAGAGGAGGGTAGGGGGTGAGTGTGGGAGGGGGCCTGGAGGTTTTGACCCCACTGTCCCCCAGCACCGAGGGGGCATCCTGGAGATGGCATACCTGTGTTCCCCTTCCGGGCTGCTGGGGACCTGGCAACACCACCACCACCCAGGGCCACAGCCCCTGAGTCAAGGAATCTGACCCTCAGGGTCCAGGTGCTGACTCGCAGGGCACCCGGGGCATGCCAGGCCACAGGACGCGGTGGTGACCCAGGTGGGTGTCACAGGAGGCTTGCAGGGTGTGAAGAAGACATGCAGCCATCTCTTACATAAATCAAGAACAGCAATGAGGATGGCAAGGCAGGAAGTAGCAAGGAGACATTCGGACAGGGCGTTGGGGCGGGAGGTGCAGCAGAGGAAACCACAGCCACCAGACTCACAAGCTGAGCCCTGGCCCTGGGCCATTGCATTTGGAGGTGGCTGCTAGGAGTGGTGCCGGCCCCCACAGGACTGGTGACCTCAAAAAAGGGAGCGACACTACAGACCTCTCTCTGCAAATGCAGGAAAGGCATGGGGGCAAAAACACCGCGGGAGCGGGACTGCCACTGTCTGCGCTCTGATAGGGCAGCCTGAGGTGTAATAGGAAATACATATTCGGTCTTTGTCCCTGGTTCCCGACGGGTCTCCTATATACCCTGGAATTTCCTGAGCTAAAGACAAAACAAATGTGTGGAGGAGGCCAGTCATGGGCAACCATGAAAAGCCCCGAGGAGGAGAGTGTCTGTGCGTGCCTCCTACCTGGGTAAGAGTCTCCTGTGACCTGGAGTCACCTCCTTGGGGTCTGGAGTGGGGACACATCTGCTGACAGAGGCCTCCTTTGCCTGGATGAACGTCCTCACAACAGGAAAATTTCTACTCTGTTGCAGAGCATCTCCTGGGTCTGCTGTTTGTCAAAAGAATCCTTATACCAAGAAGCACATTTTGGCGTGGCCTATTCTGCCACCTTTCAAAGGCTGAGCAGAGTCACTAAGGGTGTTTAGAACCCTGCAGGTGTGCTGGAGGAAACCCAGAGATGGACAGAAGCTCATACAGTGAAAGCTGGTCTTGTTCAAGGTGTTGTGCTCAAGCACAACGAGGTGTAGACACCGTCTAGGTGCAGAAGACAGCGTGGAAAGTGAGGCCTGCAGCCTAGGACTGGATCAGCGGGCAGAGACATACCAAGGGGGAAGCATCAGGCGTCTGGTGTCCTGCCTAACTGGCCTTTCAGGATCTTGGTGAAGGCAGGCCAGGGTGCTCAGGTCACCTGGGGTGGAGGGATAAGGAAACTGATCAGACATTAAGGGTGGGAGGTTCACATTAAACCTATCTAACAGGACTCCTGCTAAAGCTAGACACAGATGCAAGGCTGGACACGGATGTCCAAGGTCAAGGCCCAGTTCTGAGGAGGGTTCGGAGAGCCGAGCAAAGGCTTAGTCAGGGACAGACTGTGAGGTGGAAACGTGATGTGGTCCCTCCAGAGCACAGGCTGGAGAGCGTACAATGGCGGCTACGAGGTGGCAAGTGATTCCCTCCGAGGGCCAGGCCAGATAGCCACCTGCCTGGAGACGCATGAGTCCGGGTGAGGGCGCAGACTCGCATGGCAGGCTCATGGCAACACCGTGGAGGGCATGTGCTCCAGGCCGGAAAGAAAGCAGAAGAGAAAACACCTCGCAGCAGGGGCCCACCGTTTTCAGATTTGATCCCCTGTGTTATTTAAGAGATTTTAAACTGTGTTCATCTATTACCCTGATACAAGCACAAGATACAGGGAAAGGCACTGGGTGGGAAGAGATATGGGGTCAGTCAGCTGTGCCCAGGCGAGAGTGGGTCGGCCATGCCCACGACTGCCACCCGTGGGAGGCGCCATCCCACCAACCCTTCTTCACAGGTCCTTGAACCGAGGACCAGCAGGAAACGACAGCCTGACCTTGACATGGAGTGGCTTGGACCCAGACCTCGGGGCAGCATGAGCACCCCACACCAGACCCCCATTTCTGTCCTCAAAATCAAGATACACGGGAACACAGACCAGCCCTCTGCCAGGCGCTCCAGCGAATCCCTGTGGGTTGAGGAGCAAACCAAGAATAGGGGCTTTCTGTTCATTCCTCTTGGTGAAAGTCTGCTGCCCCATGGGAGTTAAGCCCTGATTTGCCCACAAATAGGACAGTATTTTGGAGCCAAGGAGACAGTGGGTAAGAATTCAAGCATGATCTAAAAAAAAAAAGTGGGGAAAAGCACAAAAGCCACCAGTGGGCCTGAGGTCTCATCCTGGAAAATCAAGAAGCAGACAGGGGAGGCCGCAACCCCGGCCCAGGCCCCAGGGCACCTCTGTGGCAGAGACCACTCCTGCATTAGAATAGGTAAATGAGTGAATGACTCAATATATAAATGGGGAAGGGTGCATCCCTGCCCCTGTGGGCAAGGGGACAAAGCATGTGAGCTGGGGCTTCGGGAATGCTGATGGGCACACACCTTCCCAGTCCCCCATCCAGAAGTCTGAAATGGACGGAGGACCGAGGGCACCCACTGAGGCCTGAAGAGGATGACACCTCAGCCCTCCTGAGTGACTCCCCAAATCTCCAGCCTGATGGTTGCTTGGGAGCAGGTTAGATAGACCGATTTCTGGGCCAGATCCCCAAAGGCCAAGCCACTTTAGAGTGGGAACAGTGTCCACCCTTCTCCAAGAGGTGGTGACAGCTCTGGGCCTTGGGGCTGACATGGGACAACTGGGGAGAGCCACTGGAGAGGCCCCGAGGATGGGTCAGCTGCCAGGGGGTTAGGTGGGGTGCACACCGGCGCCTCTGCCCCAGTCGGGCGGTGGCCAAGGTGCTGCAGGGGCTCGGGTCACCAGCCCTGCCATGGCACTGGTTCCGCCCCATCTCTGTGGGTCCCAGTGGGGAGCCTAGGAAAGCAAGACCCTGCCCGGGGGCAGAGATGACCAGGGCCATGCCTCCAGAGCCCTGCTGGTGCGCGGGACCAGCACCCAGGGCCTGCGAAGCCGAGGGGACGCAAAGACCCTCAGCTGCCCAGCAGATGGGACCTTTGGCTAGACAGGCCACCATCAAGGCCATCAGCACCCGAGCTCCAGCCAGGCCAGCCTGCCCTTTCAGTGTCCAGGGCTCGGGGACCATCTCATCCCATCCAGGCCGTGCTCTCTGCCCTCCCGCTGGGGCCCCACACAGCACCAGGTTCCCAAAAATGCCTGCTGAATGATGGGTTATTCTCCCAGGAGTAGAGAGTACAGGTTCTGCCTGCCAGTAAAACCCACAGGAGCTGCCTTCCCAACACAGAAACGGAAGATTGGGACTCATCCAGAAGGACGTGGGAGTCATTGAAGCTGGCCTTCTGGAAGCTTCTAGAAGCAGCACCTTGTGGTGCCACAGAGCGTCTGCAGACCACCAAGCTCTGCCCCACGGCAGCCTCCTCTCTGGAGCACTGCTCGCACATTCTGTCGCAGAGGACTGGCGCATAGTAGGGCCTCACCGAGCACTGCTGACCAGCTGCTCTGCAGGGACTGGTCCCTACCAGCCTTTCCTGCTCATCTCCTGCCGCTGAGCTTGTTAGGTGACACCAGGGCACCGCCATCTCCGGGCACTGAGCCTGTGCCAGTGGAGCCCCCCATAGGCTGGTCCCCATGCCCCGTGCAGCGCCCCCTGTTGGGGCTGAGGGCACCTACTTCCCCGTTTGGGGCTGCAGCTCCCATGATCCACACCTCATGGTATTCGTGCCCTTGTGAGCCCCACAACGTTGTACCCAGAAGGCAGTGAGACTAATAGGAAACAGGTAAGTGATATGTGCACCTCGCTGCCCAAACCAGGTCACAGCAGACCTGGACTTCCTCTAAGTCTCGTGTCCCGGTAGAGCAAGCTGGCTGCTGTGGACAGCTCCACGGGGGGCCCACGTGTGACCCGAGGCCCCCTCCTGCCGCCAGGGCCTTCTTGGAGAGGGAGCCTCCCACCCTGTTGAGCCTTCAGAGGACACAGCCCTGCTGACATCCTGACTGCAGCCTCCGGAGATGACACAGCCAACAGAGCCACACCCGGGTTCCTGACTCTCAGAATCCCTGTGAGGCAGGAGTGCCTGTTGTCTGTTAGTTTGATCCACTAAGTTTGGGGTGGTTTGTTGTGTAGCACAGATACAAAGTACACTGTGCCGGTATTTCTATATTAACTGCAAAGTCTTCTCCATCTATTCACAACTTCCTAAAGCTCCCTTGTGAGGAGCAGAGGATCACCGCCTGCTGCATCCCTTCATCTTAGCTATCCCTGTTTCTACTGAGCTGCTGCACAAGTTCATGCAATTAGACAGTTTGTTCTTCACTGCACGCTCTGCAATATGACAGCTAGGAGGCAGTCCTAAGACCGCCTGATAGAGGCTTTTCAATAGACCCTTGGCTCCTCTGAAGGGAGTCACCCACTCCCTTGCCAGCCTCAGTCCTATGGCTTCAGCAGGGCTGACCTTGCCCCCAGGCACCACTGTAACCCCCTCGCTGCAATGACTGACTGAGGGACAGAGGTGACCACAGCCACGCCAGTGGGAAGAGACACGAGGTACTTCCTTTGCCATTGGAAATGGGGTCTCAGTGGGGAGCAGGCATGTGAGGTGCTGAGTGCCAGAATGGCAGCCCACCCACCCCATTTTGAGGGCAGGGTTTGTGCGATCACCTGTGTTCTTTCTCTGCCTCCACTAAAATACAGCATTCTCGAAAGAATTTTTTAAATCTTAGGCTCCGTGACTGCTACATTTTGCTTCTGATCTTAAAGCAGCAATGATTACTTGCCAAGAAGGAGTCCCAGGTTGCTAATTGCCTCCGTCTATGTTGGCTGCCAAGAACACATGCTCAGCCATGGTGATCAGGGGATTATTCCAATGTCTGCTGTGTGGGTTTGGGAAATTGACATGAATGCGGTTTTTATATTTCTTTATATTCTCCATGTATCATCCATTGAGTGTCTGGGAGCAAGAGAGCCAGACCCCCCCTCATTTGCAATAACTGTACTCCAAAATTGGAAGAATCTATCCCAGTATATGAACAGTGGCTGGTTCGAATGATGGAATTATTTTTATACCTTTCTCTATTTTATAATTTTCTATAACACTTTTAATTAAAAACGGCAGCCATATGAGAGTACGCTGGGGCAAGATGCCGAGATCCTCTGACATCTTGGGTTCCTGTCGCATTCCCGTTCCTCCTCTGCACCAGATACGAGTATGAATGGGGTGTTGTTGAGACCATAAGTTCACATTTATGCCGCATACATATGTGTAATAAATTGTACAAGTCACGGTTCCATTTTGATAGCCAGCAACAGCACCACCTTGTTACTCCGGAGCTCAGGCACGTCACAGGAGATGTTGTGAGAACTCCCAGGTACCTTATTTAACTGCCACAGTCTGAGAATATTCCCAAGGGCAAGCTGCAAGCCCTACTGACTGGTGGTCCAGTTGTCCCTGAATTTCCACACTTCGTTTCTCCTAGGGCCTCTTGGTGGATACGTGAGTGTCCCCAGCCCGTCCCATGCCTGCAATCCTGTGAACTACCACCTCATACATGCCGGCCACACGAGGGCATCACTGTGGCGAGTTGCCTGCCAAATGCGAGTGAACATGGGAATGTCCTGAGAAATAAAGAAGTTAGCATATGTTAAAACACCCTTATGGCCCTGCTGGCCTGCTGCTAATCCCCCCACCCAGCCTCTCAGCCCCCACACCCTCTCTCAAAATTGCCAAACGAAAGGAAAAGAGGCCGAGAGGGCAGAGGGCCCCAGCTGGCTCTCAACTTTGATGGGTGGATTCAAACTGTGTTCCACGAGGGAACTGGGGGAGCAGGATGGGGAGGGGTGCAGCTGAAGCTGTTCCACAGGCCTGACCGCAGGGACCTTTCCAGACTACACTGCTGCCACTCTGTCCCGCGGTCCCAGGGGGCCCTTGCAGAAGAGCCTGCCCTGCAAACCCCACGGTTCTGCCTCTCCCAGGGTACACATGCCCCCTCTGGCCCTATACCGACCTTTAAAAGGCCTTAACACCGCCTCCTCGAACCCCCTCGCCAGCAGGTGAGGGGGTGTGGCTCGTCTCTCCTCGGACCTCCCTGTGTCCCTGCCACTTTAGTCTCCGGTGGGTTCCAGAAAAGTCATGATGGTGCAGAATCTGGTTTTATTGCTGGTTGGTGGTCATGCTCTTCACAGTGCCTCCCTTCTGACTACAGGGCTGTGAGCTGTGGGTGGCAGGTAAAGCCACAGCAGTAGAGAATGTAACTCGTATGCTACTTTTATTACACAAGAAATGTGCTGTCCTGTAAAACTTGATAGCTAGTTCTCTGCCCTGAGGTCACCACTCTTACTAATTTAGGACAACTTCTTGCACATCCGTTTTAAGAGGCTGAAGGCAGTGTGACTTCCAAGTGCCGCAGGGTGAGTCCAGACAGTCTGTTCACCTGGAGTTGCTGGGGGACTGAGTTGGACCATACACAGGACTCAGCCAGGCTGGTGCAGATCGTCACTCAGAACGATGCCCGGTAGGTGCTGAGCATTTACGCAGACCCACACAAAATGTGCAGCAGCGTTCGGTTTTATTTTTCATGAGCAGCATCGGACTGAAGGCAAGTTCAGCCACTTGCTCTGAGGACTTGGCTATCCTCTGTGATGGCTTCTGTCTCTTGCTGACCTCAAATAAACTGCTTTCACATTGCTGGGTTTGAAAGCAGCTGGCAGGTGACCCAGAGGCATCCCACACCTGGAGTCCCGGGGCCAAAGGGAGTTCCCAAGGGTCAGCCAGAACCAGACGAGGACCATGCCTGCTGGGCATGTGCCTCATATCTACAGAAGCTGAGGGGCGGTCTGGCTCATGCCCACAAACACAGACTCCAGCAGAACCAGCAGAACCAGCCATCTTGTCGAATAGGTCCACTGATTTTATACAAGCAGCAGGGTTCCACCAGGGGTGTTCCAAAGCACATCATGGGATTTGGGAACCAATTCCCATCCCAAAGAAAGGAGCCCGGATTGCAGCTAGGAAGAAACACCTTCCTCCAATGCCACGCTACTTTGACTTAAGTGTTTTCTATTAGCCCATGAACTGGCAAAGGGAGAGCATGGCTTTGGTAATGAGAACTTTAAGTTAGAGCTGGTTTCAAACTTGGCTTTGATCTTCACTGGCTGTGGGGTGCAGGGCCTGAATTACTGCCATCTGTCCCTCTTCAGGGCTAGGGTGTGGCCTTCTCAAGGGAAGGGACGGTCTCAGAAGATGCCTCGGCACACGTGGGAGACATGCTGCACCTGTCAGAACGGTCCAGGCCTCAAGGGGGTGGTGTCACCTGGACAGGTAAGGTAGAAACAGGACAGGTGGCTCTGGGCTTGCAAACTCAGAATTCCCCTCCCCACAAGGCTTGGGGTTTGGGTTGAACACAGGAGGCATCTTCCAGGATTTGGAAGACTGGAGTGAAGTAGCAGCCACACTTCATGTCTGTGAATCATACGTCTGACCAGGACTCAGTGTCCTTACTTTAATCCATCAAGTGTGCATGGTTAAGCATGCTGGCTGACCTCGCTGGCTGGGACAGGGACAGGCCTGGAACTCTACCACATCTTGCTCTGCTTCGGCCTGACCATAGGGCTCCCAGTAAGGCAAGCCCCAGAACCCAGACTCTCGAAAGCTTATTGGAAACTTGATGGAAGGAGCAGGAGAGAGAGGAGGAGGACAAGAATGGGGGCTAGTGGGTGAGCATATGTGGGAATCACAGTTCAGCAAAGCCCAGACTGAAGAGGCTCATGGGATTCTCTCTCTTGGACTCTGACTAGGGACCCAGTGCCCACAGGTCATCCTCACAGCATAGCACCATTGGGTTTCAGCTTCTGTAACCATAATAAGAAGGGGTGGGTAAGAGAGAGTCCCAAGGCCACTACAGGATTTTTTCACTAAACTTTTAATTTTGAGATGAGTGTGCCCTCCACACAGTAAGGTAGCAGAGCGATCCGGTGTACCCTTTGTCCCGTTGCCTCCAGTGGTGCCTGCATAGCTTTAGGGCAATGCCACAGCCAGGATCTTGACACCGACGCGCTCAAAATGCAGAGCCTTTTGAGACTACAAGGACCCCTCATGCCCTCTTATAGCCACAACCACGTCCCCCCTGCCTCTCTCCTTCTAACCCCAGAAACCACCGATCTGTTCTCCACTTTACCATTTCATCATGTCAAGAATGTCGTACAAATGGCACCAGGTTGTACCCAACCTTTCAAGGTAGCTTTTTTCACTCAGTTGGAGGTCTGTCCAGGCTGCTGTATCAGAGGCCGTGTCCTTTGCTCTCTAATGAGTGTCCCATGGTGAATGAACTACAGCTTGTTCAACCACTTCCCTGTTGAAGGACACCTGCACTGGTTGCAGTTTGGGGACAGGACAAAAAAGCTGCTGTGAACATGTGTGCACAGGTGTTCGTGTGAGTTTAAGTTCCCATGTCTCTGGGACGAATGCCAGGAGTGCATCTGTCGGGCCATATGGTAGTTACATGTCTCGTTTTTAAAGAAATTGCCAAAATGTTTTCCAGAGGGGATGTACCATATTATGTTCCCACATTCCTGCATTTTAAACTTTGACATCCGATAGGACAATATGTCTGAGGCCAAGTATGACTCTGATGCCGAGCGAAGCCAAAGCAGAAGGGGCAACTGCACAGCCACCCCCAGTGGTGCCGGGAACCTAGGTGTGCCCACAAGGCAGGCCTGCCCAAGGGCAGCAGGGGATGACTGGGTGGACTGCACACAGGCCATCCCAAAGCTAAAGGCGCTGCTTCAAAGGGGGTGCCCAAGAAGACCCAACTGTGTGCCCCGGCACACCCCAGGGCGCACGGAAGGGGAGCTTCAAGGAGAGATCCACAGCGCAGGGAGTCCATGGGGAGCCCCAGCTCTGGCTTTGCCGGCACTCGCAGGGAGCACGACAGGCACCGCTTGAGCGGGAGGCCGTTCCTCCCGTCGGACCATCCAGCGCGTGGATCCCTCCTCCGTCCTCCCTCCTCGCGCGCGGGTCAGAGGGTCACCGAGAACCTCGCGTGGCTCCCCTCGGCAGCTCCGCCGTGGCTGGGGCCTCCCCCACGCGGGGATTGGATGCAAGCGAGCGGGGTGGGGGCAGGTGGGGGGGTCTCCAGAAGCCCAGGTCGACAGCTCAGGAGGGGGGTAGCCTGCAGTGCAGAACCTGCTGGCCTGTGCCCGAAGGAGCTCGGCAGGACCTGGCGGGCAGGCGGACAGCGGGGGCGGGGGGAGGCGCGCCGCGATGTTTGACAGCTCGCAGTATCCCTACAACTGCTTCAACTACGACTCCGACGACTACCCGAGCGGCAGCGCCGACGGGGAGAAGCGGCTCACGCGGCCCGCATACAGGTGACCGCGGGGTCGGTGGCGGGTACCTTCCTCCTCAAGGAGGCACGGATAGTCAGGACCCGCCCGTGACGGAGTGGGGGGCTCTCTTCTCTCGGGTGGGACTCAGAGAAGGGGCACATTTGTGCACGGTCAGAGGTAGTCAGAGGTTTCTCCATCCCCCCTGGAAACCAAGTGCGACACATAGTTTCTGGGGTCCGGGCAGAAGCAGGGGGCTCCAAGGGTCCCTTAACCAAGCAACCCTTCCTGCTCTCCACCTCCCAAGCCCAAGGCGCCTCTGGAGAGCCCCAGGCGCCCACGCAGGGCTGGCGGGCGGGGGGCTCCAGAAGGGCGCGGCGCATCCTGCGTCCCCGGCCTGACGCGCCCCGTCTGCAGCTACATCGCGCTGATCGCCATGGCCATTCAGCAGAGCCCCGCGGGCAGGGTGACCCTGTCCGGCATCTACGACTTTATCATGCGCAAGTTCCCCTATTACCGCGCCAACCAGCGCGCCTGGCAGAACTCCATCCGCCACAACCTGTCCCTCAACAGCTGCTTCGTCAGGGTGAGCCCCGCTGCGCCGCGCGCCCCATGCGGGAGACTCCTGCGCCCTGACCTGGGGAGGCGGGTGAGGCAGCAGCTGCCGCTAAGTTCGTTCCCAGTCAGGGGGCGGCCTCCACCTGCGCCGCGAGCGGCGCCGCCGCCCAGGGACGCGCGTGAGCCTCCGGGACCTGCGGGCGCTCACCCCGCCCAAAGGGAGCCCCAGGGCGGGCGCGGCGCACTTGGGAGCCAGCCGGGCGCCGGGCCCCTGTCTCTCCGCGCAGGTGCCGCGGCCCGAGGGCCACGGGAAGGGCAAGGGCAGCTACTGGACGTTCGCCGGCGGCTGCGAGTCGCTGAGGGACCTCTTCGAGAACGGCAACTTCCGGCGGCGGCGCCGGCGCGGCACTCAGCGCCAGGGGCCCCCGGGCCCGCCCGAGCCGGCCGACGCGCAGGGGTCTTCGACCCCGCGCCGCGCGCCGCCGCCGCCCGCCGGCTCCGCCGCCCCGGGGAAGGAGGAGCACAAGGACATCAAGTTCAGCATCGACTATATCCTCTCTGCCCCCGGCCCCTTTCCGGGGCTCAAGTCGCCCCAGCGCGCGCAGGAGGGCTGGTACCCCCGGCTGGAAGCCCAGCAAATGAGCCTCCACTTCTGGACCATGTGAGGGGGTGAAGGCTGTGCGCCCCGCGGGCTGGCAGCCGGCAGCTCTAGGGCCTCCAGGGTGATTTCAGCCCCAGCTGGAGCCAAGGAATGAGGTTTGGCTGCGCCCTACACACCAGCACACAAGCTGGGTGAGGAAACAGCCAGGGTGCGGCGAGCCAAGAAGTCGACCTGAAAGGCACCTTTCGGCTTTGCCCCCCAGAAAAGCTCCCTGACCTCCCGGCTGGGTTCCTGTTGACTTAGGGTCTGCTTTAGATTCCCACATCATCCCGCCCGAGGGATAAAAACATAGGCTCAGGGTCACGCTCACTCAGAGTCAAGGTAGCATTTCAATCCCTTGGTCATTTGAGAGTCTGCTTCACAGATGACCACACCCCGGAAGCTGCTCAGTGTTTTACTGAGGTCGGCCCCATGCTTCCCTAGAGCTAAAAGTAATAATAACAATAAAGTGCAAATGGTGAAGTCATATAGCAACGATCCTGTGAATTTTGCCCCAAGGCCTTCGTCTGTGTCCCTGCTGTGGATGGTGCGCTTGGAAGTGACACATGTGTCTGTGTTGTGGGCAGAATATCTGCTGATTGTTTAAGAAATTCCATGCAGTATTTTATACAGGAAAGAAGAAAGGAAGGAAGGGAGGAGAGGGTCCAAATTTGGGACAACACGGGGGCAAAGCACACTCTTCCTGAATTCCGAGGAGGGAATAAGCCCTATTCCATCCAGCTGGTTTCCTGGGAAAGCAGACATCCTACCACAGACGGCTGGTAAATCCCTGCGCACTGTGCCGGTTAGGAAGTGTGCATTACAGGCATGGGAGGTGGGCATACTCCATTTGAAATGTAAATGATTTAATTACTGTGCAGAGACGGGCATTTAAAAAAACACAATTATGCACAGTGAAACTATTTGACCAGCCTTATCATTTTTCACCAGCCCATTTTTGCAGAGCTAATTGCTTTCCATGACTTAATTTGAACATTAGTATGGATTACACCTAATCTGATTCACTAGGTGACAATGGTTGGCTAATTTTGTAAACAACCAAAGCACGCCCAAGGAGGCTGGCCGTCTCGACGGGGACTGAAGAGCCGTGCTTCACTGGACTCTGAGAGGCTGCGCTGGGACTTCAGTAAAGGCAGGCAGGCAGCCGAGACAGACAGTCTCATGCAAAACTCGCTGAGACTTGGCTTCATTCTGATTCAGAAGCTTGATATGTCGTTAAACTCCAATATGCCTTCCTTTACCTACCCTGTAAAGAGAAGCTCCATGTGTTGCATTAATTGTTTTGGGAAGAGGAAAGACAGCCATTCCTCACAAGTGTCATGAGATCCTAGTCCCAACTCCAGAGAGGAACACGGCGGGCGCGGGGCGCGCGGTGTAACGCCCTCTGGCTAGGCTAGGCCCCGCCCGTGGGACCATGTGTCAGAATTGCAGGAGGAGAGGAGCCCTGCCTCCAACAGCCCCCAGTGAAAGCAGTACTAAGGCCTAGAGCCTGGAGGACACCTCTCTCTCGTCCACAAAGGCAGCTGTCAGAACCTTGCTGGGACGACTTCCAGCGCGTGGGAGCTTCCACCAGGCATGGTGCCGAGCACCAGCAGGAGCTGTCTCCTTAGCTGGCTCCCAGCCCTGGGAGATGGGTGCTGTCACTTTTCATCCCCACTTTACAGATAGGCACCTGCGTGCAGACAGGCCCAGGGCCTGGGTGTAGGTGTGTGGCTTCAAGGTTGGATGCTAATGCTTCCTCCTTGCAGTGGCTTGTTCGCTCAGCATGGTTGTGTCTTTGTGAGCGCATGCATACATGCATGTGTGTGTGTGTGTTGTGTGTCCCTCTGTGCCAAAAGCTTCGTTTGAAATTATCCTAGATATAATTTAGATGTGACACAATGCAGGTGGTACTTATACATAAGCTTATGGCATACAGAGCATCTGAAGGTACATTTTTTTGCTACCAACTGAGCAAATAAAATTTGCATTTTATCTTTCGGGTTCTTGCTCTATTCCTGCATTTGGTTCTTGTAAGCAAAGCCTGATTGAGAACAGAAAGATCCTTTGCTTTAAAATAGGACAATCTCTAGAGGACCCAGTTGCAGAGAGGGAGAGGAGGCCTTAAAACAAATGAGTCTCTAGGAGGCAGGGCCTCTCTGTACACTTGTTCCCAGTCACACCCACTGGGCTGCTGGCAAGCAAAGGGCTGGCAACAGGCCGGCAGGATCAGTGTACTATGAGGTGTAACGTTTGTTTTGCAAAGGATATCAATCATGTTTTTAAAAGCGAAGGGACATTTTCAATTTGCCAGCAAGTGATATCCTGCGACTTGGGAAAGACTCCCAGCCCTTAGAGTGAATGGCATTTAATACCAAACAACACAGCAGGGGTGAGAGCTGGCTCTGACCTATTCAAATGTCGCCCCACCACGCAGACTTGCCCAATGCAATTATAATTAAATACTTTATGCCTCTCTTGCAAATCGTTGATTGATCACCGATATGTACATTACCAGCACATTACCCCCGAGCAGATGTCTGCCTTGCACGTCACGGATCACCAGGTTTCCATTAAGAAAGTTGGGGGGCGCTGCCGTGTGGGAGTTCAGGAGAGGTGTGTGCAAATTGCCTCCGTTCAGAGCAAAGTTTCCAGGCTGGGCAGCATGTGGCCCGAGTGCTTTCTCCCCAGCCACCCAAAGACTCTGAAGTGTCCCCTCTTGAGAAGCTGTCCCGAGAGAGGTGCCTCCACCAGAGCCAGGAGCCACAGGAGTGAGGGAGCGGCCAGAGGAAGGATGGAGAACAGCCTCCCCACAGTGGGGAGCAGAGGGCCACAGGCCTGCAGCAGGAGCAGGTCTGGGGAGAGCTGGCCTCACATGATGCTGCCCTCCCCACTGCTGACCATGGGGTCTAGCATCACGTGACCCCCACAGAGGCCTGCCTTAGCTGGCAGCGCCCACAGTCAGACACTTCCTCCATGCTGAGCAGAAGTAGGACTCCTGGACGCGGCAGTCCATTGCTGTGGGGCAATGTCTGCCCTGGGGCATCAGAGAAAAGGCTCCATTTCTCTTCACATTCCTTCCTTCCTTTATTGGGCAACTCTGGGGGTATTTGTTCATTCACTCAACAAACATGCATGAGCCCCATGCTAGGCACTGGGCTGCAGCTATGAACCAGAGGAGCAGACTGCGTTCCAGCAGCATGCATGGAAAATAGCCCAGATACACACTGAGTTCCTCACCTCCATGCAGCTGAGGAGGCAGCCTTACATACGGGATGCTGAGACAGCAGATAACTCAGCAGCAGGAATGCGCAGCTACTCAGAGTGTGGTCATCCACGCCCTCCCGGGAGGCCACCTTCCACCTGAGGCCTGGAGGATGTGTAGAAAGGAAGAGGTTCTGGGTGGGTGGGCAGGAACTCCTTGCTTGGGTAAGGAGGCAGGGCTGGGGCTCGTAGAACACACTGGAAGGCCGGTGTGGCTGAAGGGATGAGCAGGAAAGGAGAGAATGCAGAGGTCTGTGCTCCCAGGCCCAAGTCCAGGCCCAACACCCATTTCTTTAGCCTTTGAGATGCATGTCCTGCATTTGCGACCACTTGTCCCACAGGATAGTCACCTCCCAAGTTCTGGGCCCTGATTAATGTGGCCTTGATACTGGCTGACTTACACACCACACGGACGAGCACGCACACCACCTGCTCCTGCTCCTTTTCCCTAAGCTGTCCATCCTGTGTTCATGAGACTTCAGGATCTCAAGACCCACGTGTAAGTGCTGGCTGGGTGGGTGATGCCGGTAAGGGTAGTGCACAAATAGTGGGAGGGGTCTTCTGGAGCCCCCTCAGCACGTGCCCTCCTTGGCATCACCCAGGCCGCAGCCCGCTTCCCCAGAGCGACCTCGGGGGTCTGCGGTGGCCCTCCGCACGGGTCATGCTCCTGGTCCCCCTGGGTGCGGGGGGGGGGGGGGAGGAGCTCCAGGCTGAGAGGGAGTCTTGCCACTGTGTGTCTTCAGACAGGTCCTCAGCCACTTGCGCCTGGGATCCTCGTCTGCATGGCTCCTCTCGGGGCATAGCTGAGACACCACAGGCTGCACCAGTGGGCAAGGTGCCAGTATGTCTCCTGTCTCATCCCCATCTACCCTGGTCCTCTGCTTGGCCCCAGCCCCTGACCCAGCATGGGAGGCAAGGAAGGGCCTGGCTCCTAGGCTACAGGGAGGTCCATGGACCACAGCTCTCCATCCTTCAGGGGCCTCCCAGGCCCCTGCTCCTCCCCTGGGACCCTGTCACCTTGGGCACCAGCTTCCTTCCCTCCCAACAGGCAGTCCAGGGGATGGGGCCACCCAGAGGTGCCAGGGCTGGAGGCACAACAGGGCTGCCTAGGGGCCTTCAATGTGCCAGCCTGCCCTGCTTCTTCATGGAACCTGCTGGAAGCAGCCCTTCTGCCCTGGGGTTCCTGGGGGTCGGCAGCCACCACCTCTATGCCTCAGCTCCTCCCTTGTGAAGAGAGGTGCTTGGTGTTGGGCTGTGTGTGGGAGCCCATGTGCCCTTGTCCCCCACCTTGGGCAGGAATTCCTCTGGTTCCAGCCTCCCCCAGGACCAGAGCCCAGGATGTGTGAGCAGAGACCCAACAAGAGTGAGTTCACCTTGATGCCCAGGACCCTGGAACCCTCTGCATAAACTCCAAATTAGGAACCAAAACAGGACTGTTTCTCACCAAAAGCATAAAGTTGAAAATAACCATCACAGGGTCCCAGGCTAGAGCTTGCCTGGTGCTTGAGGAAGCAGGAACTCTCTCTTCTCCCACCCGAAGCACCCAGACCTTCATGCATCTACCTAGCCACTCCAGGCCCCTCCTGACCCTACCTGACCCCTCCTGGCCCCTCCTGGCCCCACCTGGCCCCACCTGGGCCCTCCTGACCCCACCCAGCCCCTCTGTCTGCATCTTCTGTCCTCTGGCTCACGGCGTCTCCACGGAGGCTTTCCGACTTGGTGGGTGTTTAATACTTTCCATCCTGGCCTTCAACCTGCCCTATTGGAATCCCCTCCCACACCCACAGACATAGTCTGAGCTTGTGCTCGCCCCTAGATCTAAGAGGTCTCATATAGGCAGAATTCCAACATTGGCCTGCAGACTTTGAGGTGCTCTTAGGGAAGCCCGCCCACGCATCTACTCTGGTTTGCAGAGGGGGAGCCCAGCATCCCCTCGGCGTGCTGACGGTGGGCAAGGAGGCCGCCTGCCACAACAAAGAGGGAAGGGCCCACAGGGGTCCCCAAAGGGTGGAGAAGAGGCTACGTGCTCACCTGGAGATGGGGGAAGGGCAGGGACACAGAGGCTGGGGAGCCGAGGGCCTGGCCCTTGGGGGAGGAAGGGAGGCCGTCTGCTGTGACCGCATGGTGCCCCCCGACAGGGGCTTCCCCAAGAATGGCCAGGGGGTGACCCCCACAGTGAAGAAGGCTACCCATAGAGAGCGGGGACCTCGAGGGGTGGCACCTCCAGCCCCTGAGTCAATGAAGAAAGAGCAAGGAGCAGAGTAAGCCCTCCACCCCACTAGGGTCTGGGGGCCGCCAGGGTGTTGAGGGGCCGTCCCATCAGAAGAGAGACGAGCTCCTTCCATCAAGGCCCCTGGAGTTCGCACAGTGGCAGGTGTGGTGGGCCGGCTGCCCTGGTCCCTGGGCCGTGTTAAAGCCAGGGAAGAGTCACCCTTTGAAGACAAAAGCTAGGCGGAGAGGGTTTCAGGACCCACTGGCCAGGCTGAGGCCACAGCCAGTGGCCACGGATGACGGGTTCAGGGCCTCCAGGGCACGAGGCTCCTGGAGGGAGGGTGGGAGCCACAAGGCGCAGGGGTTGTTCTCTGTGTGCCGGCCCCCCAGGCATGGCTGGCTCCCTCCTCCGTGCAGCCAGCACCCTGCACCCAAAGGAAGAGCTAAGTGTGCGCCTCACAGGTTCTTCTGGGGAGGAGACAGAGGGGCTGTGCAGCTGTGCTACCCATCCAGCCCTCCCCAGAGGAGGTCCAGCCCAGCTGGTCATCCTCCTGATAAGAGCAGCGAGCCCTGGTCTTTACGTGCCTGGCACTGTTCTGGGGAGTCTCAGCCCTCGAGGCCTTATTAGTGAGTGATTTGACGCCCTCTGTTTCCAGGGAGGCCCAGAGAGGTGTGCAGTGGCATGGGAACCTGGGGGTCCAAGCACACCTGTCAGCAACTTATCACAGGGCCCAGGGGCTCCACACACCCCAAGGTGTCCCTGGCCATGCCTCTGCCCCACAGGCAGCCTCCAGCTCTGTCCCCTGCAGATGTAGGGATAATGTGACCACATCCACTAAGAGGGCAGGGAGTTGTCTTCTCCACTCCAGGTGACTGGATGCCCAGCCGAGGGCTGAACTGCAGCCTCTGGCCTGGACTGATCAGACCCCAGGCAGCTCCCTCCACCAGCTGCAGCCACCACTGGACCCCTGAGCAAGGGTCTGCAACCCCAAATCCAGGAGTGTGGTGCTGCTTGGACCCATGGGCTGCCCAGCCTTCCTGGCTCCCTGCCGTTTGGTATGGCAGGGGAATCAACACTGCCACCTCCTTCCCCGGGGGATGTACCCTCACAGCAATTACTTCAAAAGGAGCCCAGGAAGGGGAGGTGCATTTGTGGTCTATTACCTGTAATTTGATTTTGTATCCAGCCAAATCAACAATCCATAAACATTTGCAAAATTACGTGCTTTCATCCCGTTAAAAATACCAAATGCATCTTATGTAAATGGGCCTTATCTGCAGGCTGTGCTGTTTGGAGAACCAGTTCCTGGGAACCAGAGGCACAGCCTGTCAAGCCACACCATTGCAGACTGCAAATTAACCATCCTCGCATGCTTTTGTGCAATTACTTTCCTACCAGCTTTAGGCGACTTCAGACCCAGAGTCCAAATAAGATGTGAGTTCACTCAACTGAAACTTGTGGTATTAGATTCATAATAAAGAGAGGTCACATGGTGATGCCATTTTCAAAAAGAAAAGGAAATTGAGTGGGAACATTTGAACTTGGCTGGCTTCCCCTCCTCTCTGCACCAAGGGGAGCTGGCTCGCCATCCCTGGGCGCTCGCTCCATCACCACCTCACCTGTCAGGTGTCTGAGCAGCCATGGTGGCACCCAGCCTGCTCACCAGGGGTGCCTCGCCCACAAGCCCTTATTGGGGAGAGAACAGAGAGTCACGGGTTCCAAGTGGCAGGTGCCGGCACCATTCCCGTGATCAGCTGCGGGATACCCGTCTACACCTGTAAAATGTGGATGAGGTGAAATGGAGACCTGGGCCCGGAATGCGCTTGTGAGCGGTGATGATCTGCATGAGAAAGCAGACTTGGCCCAAGGCCCAGCCCCTGCTGGCAACTCACCTGTCACCCCCTCCAGGCCACCCGCAGCAGGGGTCCTGGGAGTCAGGGGCTTGAGCAACAAAGGAGAGGGCCAGCAACTGCAGGGGAGCAGAAACCAGGGCCTCTCCACACATGGGGAGCTGCCATTTCAGCACAGCAGGAAGGCCTGGGGCGTTTGGGGGCACCACATTCTGCCCCCCTCAGGGACATAGCACCTGGCCGCGGGCACCTGGGGACACTGGGAAAGCCCATGAGAAGCCTGTCTGTCGGCCAGAGCAGGTGCATCAAGCGATGAAGCCAGGAAAATGGGGCTGGCACAGCACTGGTGGCCGTGTGTGCCTACCGTCCAGGGTCAGAAGCGTTCCCCACATCAGACTCTGTGGGAGGGTCTTTCTTTGGCGACCTCTGACAGCCACCCTCTTATGCCCCTGGGAGGTGTGGGGCAGAGCACACCCTCAGCTGATACATGGGGAGACTGAGGCATGGGGAGAGACCACGGCTTCCAGGGGGCCAAAGCCAGGTACAAATCTGGGCCTCAGGTTCCCAGCCCAGCCATTTCAGATGGAGGCAGAAAGGGTTGTCATACATACACACTCACACACTTGCACATGCGGCATGTGAAATGCATGTCTGTATGAGAACCTGCTTCTCGCCACCTACAGGCTCAGAGGAAGTGGGCCACCAGCCACCGTCACACGCGTACGCCCTGCACTTGGCCTCCCACTCTCTGAAAAGTCTCCCTTCTTCTCAGCTGCATCAAAATCTATTGGTCTTCCAAGTGGTGCAGAATACCCGCTCCATCCAGGCACCCCAGTGCCCAAGGGCAGAGCAGAGCTATGTGGGCATGCACTCCCAGAAAGAGTGGGGACAGCAGCCAGCATTTCACAGCCCCTCACCCCTCCCGTGACACAGAGGAGGACATGGGCCTGAGACAGGTTTGGGAGGATCTGCTCAGGCACGCCGGCTGCAGGGCCCCTGGCTTTGCCCACCCCAAGGAGGCAGGGACGCTACTGGCTCTCCTGCATGGCCTCCCCCAGCTGCACCTCCAGGAGGCGCCAGGCTTCCCAGGCCTGCAGCTGACCCTAGACACAGTAGGTACACAGTGAGTGTGTCTTGGACACGTCCCATCTCCTGGGAACCTGGGCCCATGGAGCAGCATGTTCCAGATGCAACAACCAAGTGTGTCTGCAGCTGCTGGAAAGCTGGGATCAGTTTTCCCACTGTGATCTGTTTAGAGTAATGTTGACTGGGAAACTGGCTAATTGTCTCCCACTGCACAGAGGAAGCAGGCAGGGCAAACATAAGCACCGCCAGCTTTCGTTTGCAAGGGCCCTGGGTGGGTTGGCTGGGCCGGCCCGGGCCCGAGAGCCCAGTGACTGAGAAAGTCCCCCTCCTGCGTGGAAGCCACCTTCCCCCTGCCTGTGGGCCTGCCTGGCTGGGCTGCCTAGGGGAGCCCTACCCTCTGCCCCCAGCGACCCATCAGGGCCAGCATCCTGGAGCCTCCTATCCAGTCTGAGAGCTGAGAGACCCTCCAGGGGCTGCCCACTTTGAGAGCATTCCCACCCTCAAGCGGGCTCTGTGAGAAACATGGGGTAGGCAGGCTTAATCCCTATTCTACAGACAAGAGACCCTAGGAAGAACCCCCAGGGCATCTGTGGCTCCCTGACCATCAGCATCAGCTGTGGCCCAGAGTGGGTCATGAGCAGCCTCCCCGACACAGGGCTGTCTCGGTCAGAAGCCTGAACCCAGGTGGGCTCTTCCAGAGCCCGCCCTCAGGGTCCTTCTTCTTCAGGCATGCAGAGCTCCCTCCAACAACGGTGCGCTTCAGAGGGGCAGGGCCAGGTGTCACCCAGTCACTAGCCTCTTCTCCAAGCAGCCTGTCGCAGGCGGGGAGGCAGCACTGGGGCCCCCAGGGCCTGGCTCAGAGAGCCGCCCTCCATACAGCCATCTGCGGCCCCCTCAGGAGTGTCTGCTCTGCCCAAGAGATCACCTGGCATTGGCTGCCCAAGCCCTGTCCCCTTGGGCCACCTCCACCTTGGTCCACCTGATAAGCCCCTCGTCCTTAAAAGGGCACATTACTCAGACCTCCCCAATCAGGTCACCTCTTCCCCTTGGCCACAGAGACTCGTGCAGGGAGGGTCACATGGCCCCAGACAACCGAACCACCCCACCCCCAGCTCCTGCTGGGAGGGCGGGAAAGCAGCTGTTCTGCTGGGTGGAATGTAGTCTGGGCCTCCAGCTGCCTGAGAAGAGCCTGTGGGCAAATGAACAGCCAAAAGCAGAGCCAAGTGGGGAGAGGGAGATTCCTGACAGCATGAGAAGCACCCGGGTCCAGCAATGCCTGAAGCCATTTTTCCACTCATTTAAGCCAATGATACTCTACTGGGCTTAAGGCAGTTTGGCTGGTGACTCTGACACTTCCAACTGAAGGACCCTGGTTTATACAAACATGTTTTAATATTTGCTTAATAATGGAGGATAAGTGCTTCAGCCAAAGGAATATATCCCTAATGGTGGAATTGTGAGACAGACATAGTAGATTAAAGCCTTCATACTCCAAGCCCAGATCCTGGTCCAGCACAGAAGTGTGGCCCCAAGAATTGTGTCAGAATTAACCAGGAAGCCTGAGACAAATGCAGGTTCTCCCACAAATTCTGGGTCAACACAACTGAGTAGGGACCTGGAATCTGCACTGTAATAAGTCTCTGGTGCACAGTAGGGCTTGGGAACCATCGTCCTGGTCTCTCTGCTGCTAGGAGCACTGTGAGAGGGTATAACCTTCCGGTAAGCAATCCTGTATGTCCACCCCCACCCCCGCCCCCCACCCCCACCCCATGCTGGGGGCTTGGTCTGCAGGCCGACAATGCCATGAAGGCCCTCTGGGGAGGAGGTGCGAGGGGCCCATTCATCTCTCATCAGACACAGCTCTGCCCCCTGGGCCAGGACCATGCTGGGTAGCCAGCAGTGGGGCACAGGACAGGTGCCAGAGGGACAGTATTCAGGGTGAGGACGAGCTGGTCTGGGCACAGCAGCGCCCGGGCTCTGGGCTCTGCGTCCTGAGTGTTCCCTTCTTTCAAATACCGGGGGGCAAATGCTCTGTACTGGCTCCACAGAGGGCGGCCCTCCACAAGTCGGGGCTGAATGTCCAGACCCTCAGCTTGGCCTCCAGCCACAGCTCTGGGCTGAGTCAGCACAGATTCTCAGGGGTCCCCAGGAGCTCCTGACCTCGCAGCTCACTGCCCACCTTCTCTGCCCCCCCCAGGGCTCCTGGGGTCAGCCCTGAAACGTACCCAGTCTGGCTCAGGCCACTTCTGGGGGACCAGCCTCTGACATCCTGCCTGGCCAGATGCCCTGATGCTCTGGACCACGGGGAGCAAGAGAGGGCTCCTCCTCCCATCATCCAACAATCGGGCATGTCCCACGTGAGGTGAATGCTGGCGGGCACAGGCGCCCATGTGTGTGTGTCTGACAGCATGTTTCTGCGAGCTCAGGTGTGCCTGCAAGTGAGCAGAGCAGCCACGTGTGCGCTGTGTGCGGCTTCTCTGGGCGTCCCATGTGAGGTGCACCTGTGTGTAATGGAGGCTTCGATGGTGCAAGTGTGCACTGAGCACAGAAGCAGGGCCCCGGGTGCCTTCACTGGTGAAGGGTGCGTGTCACCCTGTAAGTGACAGGCGCAGTGGGACAGATGCACCGCCCTGGGCTGCTCATATCACCTTCCAATCCTTTCTGTGCCAAGAAACGCACACACAGCTGTGACACCTGCGAGCCCCCAGCTCTTGCAGGAATGTCTCCTCCAGGGCAAGTGGCTCCTGCTGGTCTGGCTGGGATCTCCAGGGGAGTCGTTCTGGAGGAGCCACTGGGTGGGGACACGCCACGAAGCACTCTCAGAACGATGAAAACCATCGGCCTGCTGGATGTGAATGCTAGAACCTAAACCAAGGGGGGTGTCAAATGCCTCTTGAACTGATTGAGGTGTAATGGGACGGGGCAGCACCCAGGGAACCTCTGAAGAAATCCTTTCCATAATCACCTAGTAATTGACAGCCCCTGGCCATGGATCTCCCAGGACAGAACTTGTGGCCAGCCTTCAACCTGAGTCTGCTGGTGTTGACCCCACCCAGGGTGCATCAAGACTTTCCCAAACACCCCCAGAAGAGCATGGTCCTGTCATCCCTCAGGGCCCAGGTAGTCTCCTCTGGATAGAAAACTCAGCTCCACTTGCAAACCCTTCCCCAGCCAAGACCACCCTATGCAGCTGGTCAGGTGCCCTCCGCCCAGGCCTCAGCTCCTGCTATCTGTCTGTGGCAGCCAGCCCCAAGCAGGGCATCCCAGACAGGCCAAGACCCTCCCTGAGCAACCGG
>JAQQAC010015366.1:116047-129717 GCA_029783875.1 Phataginus tricuspis
CCCCCCTCACACTGTGGACATCATGGGCTCGTGTAGTCGTTAGGCCAGATTTCTGGAGACGGCGATAGGGTGTCTGACAGCGTCAGCACGTACTACGGTTTCCTGGCAGACATAAGTAAAACCTCTCAAGGGAGAGGTACCTTCTTCTGGTCGGGTACAGGAGCCACACAGGCTCTGTGACCCAGAGACCCCGGGGGCCCACTTAGGGAGAAAGTGAGCACGTTTTGCTCTGCACTAGGAATAACTGGACTATGTGACCTGGGAGCACAATATTGTTGCCAGAAGTCTAAGCTGTAAAGCTAACAGATGGCTGCAGTGACCATTTGTCATGTCCAGACATAGCACATCCTTGAGAAAATGACTCATCTCCTGCCCTATGGCGTCTGCTCTCATAGTAGTCACATAACAGAGTACATTCAGCATCTCCGATCCCCTTGGTGGGGAGCTGCAGGCTTGCGTCAGGGGCTTGTTACTCCACAGGTGTGCTCAGAAATGATGGGACAGAGGCGACACTGGGCAGTGGAGTCTGTCTTCTGCCCTCCTTCATGCGGGTGATGAGGAATCCAGGTCTTCAGGGGCAAGTTTGGCAGACTCTCTAGTAGGTAACCCCGTGCTGTGGTTCTCCACCAAAGACGGTGGCGCCCTCTGCCCCGGAGACCCTGGGAATATGCCTCAGCTTCAATTCTGCTGTTACGATGGCTCAGAAGCATGCTGACAGGTGTTGGACATGGACTAGACCACTCACACAGCAATGAATTGTCCTTCTCAAAACGCCAACATGCCAATGAGATACCTCGTCCTAGAGCCATCGGCGCCAAGCGGAGACATCGGTGGGTCCTCACCCAAGAAACCCTCAAGGCAGGGCTGGGGCTTTGCTTCTGTTGTGAGTCTTCAGAGTGGAGCTAATATTCATTGATAAATGTGTTTTCTGTTTAAATGTAGCCAGAGCAGACATGTTGTTTGCAATTAAGTGTCATGATTGAGTCAAGTTGTATCATGTTCTTACAGCCATCACTGCCCACTGCGCTGTTTTACAGTGAGGACTGAACAGTCCACCAGACGTTGTCCATTTTGTTCACTCACTATTCATTCTTGCGTCTTGTCCTGCCCTGTGGGGTCAGTTTCCTTCTCCCTGAATCACTCCTTTAGTAGCTCTTTCTGTTAGTGGTGACCTCTCAGTCTTGGTCTGAGGACGTCTCCCTTCCTCTCTCCTCTGCTTTTCCCTCCCCTCCTTGCACGCTCTGTCTGGCTTTGGCATTAAGCTAAGGCTGACCTCGGAGGAGCCGTTTGGAAATATTCCCACAATTTTGATTTTACGGACAATTGGTGTAGAATTTAAATCTTGGTGGCCTCTCCCAATGAAGTTAGGTGAAAGGTTTTCATTACCAATCTGATTTCTTTAATACATCTATCTATTCTTTAATAAGACCAGGTGGTTTGTGATCTTTAAGGAATTCGTCCATTTCATACACGGTGGCATAAAAGTTGCCCCTAATGCTCTCTCTCTATTCTCTTCGTCACCATAGTCTGTAGTGATGTCACCTCCGGCTCCTGATATCGTTCATTTGTGTCTTTTCCCTTTTCTCTCCTGAGCAGTCTACCTAGAGTCACGCTAGAAAGTGGCGGTGTCTTTGACCTGGGCTTGGCGTCCAGGTGAGATCTCTCTCTGAAGGCAGCCGAGATGCCTCACTCAGCAGAGGGTGGGGGTGGCACATCCCCTGGGCACACCCCTCAACTACGAGCGTAGGTAGAATCCAAAGAAACTTCGGTAACTTCCCAAATTCAGCTCTTCAGAAGCTGGGGATTGTTTGCCAAACAACCCGTGCAAATGAGAAAGTCTGGAATCCCTCTCTGTACAGGCTCCACCACTTCTAAACCGCTGTGGGTGCCACTCTTCAGAGCCACTGAACACCACAGGCAGTGGGAAAGCCTCGGTGGCCATGAGGGCACAGGGGGCCGGCAGGTTGTGTTTGAGGAAACCCAGCTTCCCGGGCCGCCCTGTGGGTCTGTATGTAACATGCCTTTTTATTCTTAGAACTATCACATGTTTGTTTTAAAATGCTTAGATACAGAGTAAAAAGTGGGAATCACTTACTCTCCCCGAGTGTCCATCAGCTCCTGCAATGAAAATGCCGAGAGACAGACGGCCTGAGCCCTCGGTGGCTCAGAGAACAGCTGCACGCAAGGGCAGAGAACGGCTGGGGGCTCGGCGGCAAGCTCGCTGAGAAGCCCTTGTGCCCGGGGGCTGGGCTCAGGCGGCAGTGTGTGTGTTTCTGGGGCTTCCTCCCCGAGGCAGCAGAGAGCAGACCAGCGCAGGGGTGCATTGCAAGTCCTCGGCCAGCACCTTGTCTGTCCTGGGTCCAAAGCAAGTTATAAGGCCACGGCCCAAGTCAAGGGGCCCTGAAGGCCCCTCCTGTGGAAGAGGAGGGTGGGTATTTCTGGACAGGCTGGCCTGCCTCATCCACTCCTCCAGAGGCAGCCACCGCGGCAGTTCTCCGTCCTGCACTGCATTCCCTGCGGACATGGACCTGTGACCCTATCCTGTGTCTGTGCACAAACTGGGTCCTGCTCTCCACCCCATCCTGCTCTCTTCTTTCCTGCAGCCCGTCGTCAATATTTTCTGAGCGTTGAGCCTGTGTAGTGGAAGATCCTGGAAGTCAGGCCCGGCCTCTGCCCTCTCAGAGCTATACCCAGCTTTGTCTGTTGGCCCTGGCGTCCTCCAAAGAGAACCCGAGAAACCTCTGTGGGAGCAGGGCCCTCCCGCTTACTGAGATCATACTGTGTGGCCTTCTACTTGCCTGATCGCAGAGGAGTTCAAACCGGTCAGCCCTACGGTCTCTACTTCGGGTGAGGCCACGGGCAAGCCAGGAGGCTCACCCAAGGCCACTGAGCAGATGCAGGGCCGCGTTCACCACCCTCTCCCGCACTAAGCTGCCAGGCCTCCTGATCCCAGGAGTCTCAAGGACAGAGAGGCACCGCCGTGAGCACTGGGAGCTCAGCAGGGAGCAAGCCGAGGCCCTGGCCCGATTTCAAAGGTCGGGAGCCTGGCACAGCTCACATCACAGGTCCTGTGGGAGGGACGAGGGCGGGGCAGGGTCGGGAGGTCGTGCCTGCTGCGGCAGAGAGCAGCCAGAGAGGAGCAGGGTTTTTCTCTCCGTAGGTTACCACCTGCCGTCACACTATGACTCCAGGGTAGAGAAAGTCCTCACCCAGGCTCTGGTAGAGAGCACTGTGTGCCAAGTGCCCCATAATTTTATGCAAGCCCAGCTAACTTCATCCAGGAGGCAGAAGCAGAGGGATTTAAAATAGGAACTAGGACTCAACAATAAAAAGATAAAGGAGTCAATTTGAAAACAGGCGAAGGATCTGAGCAGACATGTCTCCAAAGAAGGTATGCAAACGGCCAAGAAGCCCGTGACGAGATGCTCGACATCGCCAGTTATTAAGGGAACGCAAATCACAGCCACAGTGAGATACCCCTCACATCCACTAGGATGGCTGTCACTTCTTTTTGAAAAAGGGAAATAACCAGGGTTAGTGAGGGTGTGGAGAAACTGGAGCCCTCACATATTGCTGGTGGAATATGCAGTCAGACTCCTTGGAAAACAGGCAGTTTCTCAACAAGTCAAGCATGTGGCCCATCAATTCCACTACTAGGCAGTGGGTCAGTATTGAAACAGGGACTCAGACACGTACCTGTGCACAAATGTTCTTGGTGGCATTAAGCACAATAACCAAAAAGTGGAAATGATCCGTGCCCACCAAGAGATGAGCTGGAGAAACAAAAAGTGGCATGTCTACATGATGGAATATTACTCAGCCATAAAAGGATGTAGGGCTGACACGTACCACAGCGTAGCTGAACCTGGAAGACACTAAGTAAAAGAAGCCAGTCACAAAGCCCACGTACTGCATGACTTCACGTGTATGACACACTGGGAACAGATGAACTCAGAGGCAGGACGGAGATCGGAGGTCACCCCAGGTGGAGGAGGGGGAGCATGGGCTTGATGGCTAGTGAGAAGGGGCTTCTTTCTGAAAGGGTGCAACGTATAGGAATTAGTGTGATGGTTGCTTGACCTGTGCATATAGTAAAACCACAGCAGAACGCTTTGAAATAGTGATTTTTATTCTATGTGGATTGTGTCTTAATTTTAAAATTGCACAGGTGACTTCACCTAGACAAAATCCCTGCTCAGCCCCTCACTGCCACAGAAACCACGAGTGTCACTTGAGTTTCAATTTCCTTGTGCCTAAAATAGGGGCCATAATCCTGACTCACAAGGTTGTTGCGCTAATCAAGTGAGATAAGGCGGGGAGCGCCCTGGTTATGGTGCTAAATAAACAAGATAACGCATGCAATGTAACACGAGGCTCAAAAACTAGGACCATTTAAAAACGTCACCTGGCCCTGTTCCCATCACACCTGTGGTGATGGGCCTGCCACCTGGGAGTCTGCCCTCACCCACCCACCTCCCTCAGTCTTTATGCTGAACGCAGCCCTTCCCTCTACCTTCTCCTCTGAGCCCTCCACCATTTGCCACCTGCTCACCTGAAGGCAGGCAGCCCCCACGAGGTTCCCACCCACCCCAGCCGCTCTCCAACCTGCAGCCAGAGTGCTGGGACTCTTCTGGAATCACAGCAGGCCTGCCCTTTCCCTGCTGCTGCCCAGGCTTCTCATGCACGAGAATGAAGTTCACCTCTGGCTGAAGCCCTAGAGGCCCTGGGATTCGCCCCTCCTCACCCCACTTTCTCCCTCCCGCTCCCTCGATGGGCTTCTGGCTGCTCCTGCCCCAAGGCCTTTGGACCACTGTGCAGGCCTGGCATGATCTCCACTCCTTATCCTGGTCACGCCTGCACTCAGACACCCCATCCTGCCTGCAGTGCCCCACAGCAATTACCTGGCCGCTGACCTCCCTCCTCTGTCTTGAACTGCACTACCCGCCATAGGAGACCGTGTTCCATTATGCTGTGTGGTGTGACTATAAAGACTATAGTACAATTTTCAGCATTTGTTTCCTTGCTTATCTGCCTTCTTCCCAGGATTCAGGCTCTGTCCACAGGGCCCAGGACAGGGACTGGCCGGTAGCGGGAACTGAATGAGAGACTGCCCTTCCAGAGTGCACCTGCAGCCTCTGAGCCTGTTTCCCCAGCTGTGAACCTAGGGGAGAAGTTCAGGGTGGACAGCCCTTCCCAGCTCTCCAGGTTTAGTGCAGGTGGTTCCGCAATGCAAGTAGCGATGTACCTGTCAGGGACCCCTCTGGGCACGGAAGCTGAGCCCGATTGGACTTCGCAGTGTGGGTAGTTTCCCCACCATCTCCCACAGACCTGCGATGCCTTAAAGCTCCTCAGCTCAGTTGCCCTCTGGGTAAGCGCACCGCACCTGCGCTTCCCATAGGTGAGATGCAGAATTGCACTCCCGCACCGGGCCACCAGGTGGCAGCAGAGCGGCAGGGATAGGCCGGTGCACGGAGCCTGCACCCAGCGGGGCTCGCGCAGGCGTAAAGGGTGAAACTCTGACCGCTCTGCAGCCAGGCACCGCCCTGGTTGCCCCGCCCCGTGGCCCAGGTCCTGCCCCCGCAGGCAGAAAGGTGCCAGGTTTGGGGTCCAGGGTCTTCAGGTGTGACAGCCTCACTGTGATCTGGTGCCGGTGGGCCTGGAGGGCAGCTCTCCAGTGGGACTCACAGGACCCTGACCTCCCCTGTGCAGACACAGGATTCAGACCCAGGTGTTCAGCTCCTGTTTGGCTTTGCCCACATGTCCCTCTCCCCTGTCCATCCCCAAATACCCTTTTAGGGTCACTGAATGAACCGGAAGCCCAGTCTCCCATTCACTCCCAACCTGGCTAAGGAGGGGTCTTGCACAGACCGCAGGCCTCGGTTCATAGCTGCGGCCGGGAGGGACCCCTGAGCTGCTGCCCTTGGGGGGGCCTGGAAAGGGGACACCCAGTGTCCCGTGGAGGGAGCTGTGGAGTTTGGAAATCTACAGGCTTATTCTCACCTGCCCCCCTAGTGTTCTGTTCTAAAACAAGCACAGATGTCCTCTGGCACAGAATGCAGAATTCCCACAAAACCACATTTAAAAAACAGAAATGTTGAAGAAATTTTGAACAGGGCAGAGCTATTTGGGGTTTTGCCCCCAGAATCTGGGCAGGGGCACCTCTAGGGCCCTCTGATTGTAAAGGTGTGCCTGCAGAAATGTCTGAGAAAGTCCCTGGAAAGCCACCAGCAGCCACTAACACCATAGTAACAGTAAACTTGCCAGGGGCCCTCAGACAAGATGCCAGTACCTGCAGGGTGGGGTGCAAGGCTGTCCCAGCAGGGACACGGCAGCCTCACCTACTGGGGGGCGGGCTACCAGGAGCGAGTGTGGGCGGCGCCTAACCTCCGTTCATTTTCCCGGTGCTGCCCAGGCCCCCGCAGTGCTGCCCGCCTCTGATGTTCAAGGGTCATTTTTAAAAGGTAAAATTGTGGCTATCATATGAACATAAAATGTATCAGATATTTGACTGAACTTACTAATATGTGAGGAAGCCACATGTTATAACTGGCTGGCAGGAGAATCAAAATTCTGCATCATAGGGAAGCAGGGACTGCTGACGGGGGCATGCGGACTGTGCCAAGCTGGGCACTGCCAGGAGCCGGGCCCCCACCCCCATCGTCCTGTGGCCTCCAAGACCATCACCTCTGTCCCCGAGCCATCAGCACCCATCTCTAGGAGGACCCGCCCCTCCTTAGTGCGCCGTGTTAGAGTCCGGCAGGCCTGGGCTCAAATCCTGACAGCCATTTACTAGCTGTGTAGCCTTGAAAGCCAGGGTCCTGTGCCTCAGTCTCCACAAAAAAGGAGGGCCAAGGCGCCCCCTGCTGACAGGAGCTGCGGTCAGGCTGAGTGGGCAGCATGGGAGGATCTGGCCTGGTCAGGAGTAAGCATGCCAGTTTCTCCCAGCCAGCCTGCCCTCTTCCTGAGCCCTCCCCATCCCCACGCACACACCAGGCCTCTGGGGCTTGCCTCAGGCAGCAGCCCCCCCTCCCCCCCCCCGGTAAGCGTGGGGTACTTTCTAGCTCTTGATTTTCTCCTAAATAAAACCCAAATTCCTCGCTTCAGCTTGCAAGCTCCCTGGATCTGAATCGGGCCTTGGAGCATTCGAGACAGGTCCCTGCATCCACTATCCAGCCCCATCCCCGTGTGCTGGGGCCAAGCTTCCCACACTGCTAGCCCAGCGGAGTCATCGTTCAGTCCCCATCACATGCTTCTCTCCCAGGGCCGTGTGCACCTGTTGAAGGATGGGCCCATGACCTGAGGGGTCTAGTTAGGGTGATTCCCACATGGCCTGCTGGCACAGATATAGTTTCTCTCCTGGGAAGGGTGGCATTTGGGAAGTGAAGTCTGAAGCTGGACAGCTGTTTTGTGCCCATGAGAGAGAAGTGAATTTGGAGTGAGGTGGACTATGTAGAAAGCAGAGATGGAAAGAAGCAGAGGCCTTGACAGCATTGTTGAGCCACTGGGTCAGACCAACCCCAAAACCCTCCCTGCCTCAGGAGCGCCCAGAACCATGGGCCAGTCAGCCCTCTCTCGGTTAAGGCAGCTTGAACAGGCCCTTCTGTTACTTGCAGCCCAGGGCTTTCTGACTGACGTACCTCCCTTGCCCGCAGTTCCAGCCAGCGTCCATCTCTGAACCGGTTCTCAGGTGCTCCAGGTGGTGTGCAGCTATCTGCCTGCTGTGCCTGGTACCCCCAGCCCAGCCAGCCCACTGTTCTGCCTGCCAGCTAGCTGGCACGGCCAAGCCCCAAGAGACCCCTGGCAATGGCCACTGCCCAGAATCAAGGCTCCCTTTGGGGGCTGTCCCGACAGGCCTGCTCACTCCCCAGTGACGCGCGCTCTGAGGCAGCTGCCTGGCTGTTGTGAAGGACGGAGCAGTCTGTGCAGATGGCAGGGGCACAGGGCTCTCCCCTGGCTTTGGAGATTGGAGTTTTCCTTGTATTTTCTCCTTTCCAACCCCCTGGAATATACAGGCTGACAGATCCACCTCTGCTCAGAACCAAGTAAATCTCCAGGCTGGAGATCTATGGAGAGCAGAGTGGGCCCCTCAGCCTTAATGCTCCCGGATTCCATGCCATTACTTAGCAAGAGTCCCTAGGTTCCCTAACACACCAGCTTGAGCCTGAGTCACTGGGAGCACCGGGCATGCCAGCCTGTGCTCTGTGTTGTCAGACTAGCCTGAAACACACTTCATGATTCTGGAAGTTCGGATGGTCTGCAATTACTAGGAGTCCTTATTAAAAAACTGTGCAGCCCCCACATCAAGCAAAATCATTCAGTAACAAGCTGTAATGTTATTAGGTCACTTCCCAGCACAGAGCAACTTGGGGCAGCCCATCTGGCCAGCACGCTGTGCCTGGGAATTCTCTGTATTTTCCTGGGCACCGGCCTTATGCTCGATGTTCCCAGGCTGGACTGCATGTGGGCGCTGCTCTGTGGACTACACCCCGACTGACCTGGCGGGTAGATCTTACGAGCAGCACCACCCGCAGGTCACCTAGTTCTGGCCAAGACAGTCAGGAGACATATGGGTCCTGGTGGGGGACCTAATGTGGTGGGGGCTTAGGGCAGGGGTCAGGGTGGGGGTCACAGCAGGACCCCAGAGGGTCTTCTCTGTGTCTGTCTCTCTGTCCCTCCATCTCTCCCTCTGTCTCTCCCTTTCCTGCTATCTTTCCGTTTCTGCATCCCTGCCCCTGTCCTCCCTTGGTCTCCCTGCCCCTCCATCTCTGTCTGTCTCTGGCAGCTGCAGTAACATCCTTGTGACCCACGCCCACCCCTACACTGTTCTCCAAGAAGCAGCTGGAATGGGTCCCTGACGTCGCCTGCATCTCATGGGATCCATGATGCTCTCATGGATATCTCACTCATACTGGTCTGGCCTGCATCCCGGGTCCTCATGGGCCTGCAGAGCACATGGTGGTAGGTCACGCTTCTCCACAATGCTCAGAGTGACACCTCCCACCCTGAGGGCTCTTCTTAAGGGAGCGCTTTGGGAAGGTGGGGTCTGGGCTCCCTGCCCTGGGCTCTGGGTGGGCTGCAGAGGGCAGCAGAAGACATGCTTCTCTGGGGACGGGTGCTTCAGCCCCAAGAGGCTATGAGAGTGTCTGGATGCCACGCTATGAGGGAGCTGAAGCCGGCCCGCAGGGGACTCACCACCTGACGAGCAGAACCCTTGAGGTGATGACATGGCCGTGGCTGCTCTCGGGCACAAAGTCGGGAGCTCCCTGGGCAGCACTGGGGGTCAGGAGCGTGGCCCCTGCTTGTCCCTGGAGAGCCCACTTCCTGTCCTGCCCAGAGCTGAGCTCATTCTTTTCCCTCTGCTGGAAATGCCCCTGCTCCACCCATAGGCCGGCTCCTTCTCGGCTCCAACGTCAGCCCCGAGAGGACCCATCGCCCTCCCCAGGGGCCCAGCCCACAGCCCCCAGCACCACTAGTGGCTCCTTTTTCTTCATCCACTTCCTCACTCAGCTGTCATCTGCTCCCAGCAAGACTGGGCTCCATGTGCCTGCCCCGCTCCCCACTGAGCACCCCACTCAGCAGGGTGCCTGGCCATGTCACAGGCTGGCACCCCAGAGGTGATGCCATTCTGGACATGCCCTCAGCACAGGCAGGGAGCAGGGCTGGCAACAGGCCATGCACCTGACCTGTACGCAGTGTGGGCCACGGTCGAGGCCCTGAGAACGGGACGAACAGGGGCTCAGAGGGCCTCAGCCAAATGGAGGGGCCTCTACTCCACACCCCAAGCGAGGACAGCCCCGTCCTCACCAGGAATGCCCAGGTGCTGCCAGGGACATGGGCAGGCGGCCTGGAGGAGGGGGCACCACAGGTGACCGCACCAGCTGGATCAGTCTCCGCCCCGAAGAGCCCCCCTTGCAGCCCCCTAGGAGAGGAAGCCATTGGGCACAGAGAGGCCCTGTACCAGATGCAGCAGAGCCGGGGTGGATCAGGCTGGGTTCGCTTCAATAATGCTCTTCTGTCTTGTTAAAAACATCACATTTTAAAGTAGGATGCTTTCCGTGGAAAGTAACAGGAACCTGCCTTGGACCATCCCCAACCAGACAAAGATGAGCTGGACCCCAAGCAGATGGCCCAGATGCTCAACAAGGCCTCCAGAAACCTGAGTTTCCCGGTCTCCCAACTTGGCCAGAATTTTGTCTTCATCCTAGGATAACAACCCTGTATTTACAAGGTGGTTGCTGGCCCCGTCTGCTTCTCTCCACCAGAAGAGAGGCCTGGTCAGCCAGTGGGGGCCTCACACCCTGACCCAGTGCTGGCGCCAGGGGCAGAGCGAGGACTGACTCTTCTACCTCCACGTCCCCTCAGCAGCCAGTGGAAACGCTTTTGCCAGAAAATATTCCGAGTATGATAAACACTTGCCATTCGCTCAGCTAGTTGTGTTGACTTTATTTAGAATTGCCAAATGCTGGCCTCAGCTGCCCAACAGGAAGATTGAACAGCACATTTCAGCAGCAGCAAAAACAATAAATACCTAGGAATAAGCAAAATAAGAAACATGTAAAGAAAATACAAGATATTAAAAGCAGGGTTAAAAGAGAGCCAACCAAGAGGGAGAAAGGTATTAACAGTTATGAAAGAAATAATGAGCCGACTTCCCAAATATGTAAAGAGTTCCTACAAAACAACAAGATGAAGGTGGGACCCAACCAAAACACAGGGAAAGGACACCAATCAGCAACTGGGTTCTTAGCATACGGAGAGATGCTCAGACTGTTAAAAAGAGAAATGCAAGTTAAGGCAGAGGTGACTCATTGTTTTGTTATGAGTCATGTTGGCTGGGGACACAGCGCCAGTAATGTTTGGTACCGGCAAACTTGTGGGAGAACCATCCCCATCCCAGGCTGATGGGGCACGGGCAGCCTCTGTGGGCAGGAAGCTGGGGTGCCAGGAAAGGCACAACCACCGGGCCCAGGTCTGACCCTGTATCACACAGGTGAGCTGGTTTCTGGGCAAAGTTGTTCACTAATCATATTTATAACCTAAAAGCCATTAATAGGAATTGTTTAATGAACTGTAATATGCCCATAGAAAAACTACAACTTTTACAAAGAATGAGGAGTGGCGTTGGCTCTGACCCTCCAGGTTGGAGAAAACATCTGTGGGATGCATGGAGAGCAGCCGGCGGCCAGTCGTAGGCCTGGGTCCCCTGAGGGGGCGCATGAAAAGATGGCCTCTGCACTTTGTCTTTGAAGCAGCAGCAGCTGTACCACTGCCCTGAGCAGAAACGCTGAGAAGCAGAGCGGCCACTGACCTGAGATGCCGAGTGGGTCGGCAGCGCTCTTACGCCATCGTGGGAGCAGAGGATCCATCCGGGCCCAGGGCTTCTCAGGCACTCGAAGGGCAGGACAAAAGGCAAGCTTGAGCAGAACTGTTGGGCCCTGCACAACCGGAGAGGGGGCTTATGGGGCACGCCGCAGCTTGCAGGTGGGTCCCCAAAGACTACATGTGAACACACACGAGGCCCACACACTGCTCTCACCTGTCCCCCTTCCCAGCCCCGTCAGCCCGGCTCAGCGCTCCCGTCCTTGGCGAGAACCTGGCCTCAGCCTTCAGTCTCTCCCGCCATCCAACCTCTCGACTCCTGGACCCCCGTGGTCTGACCACTGCCCCTCGGTCCGGCCCCCACCTCCTCCTGGCTGGACCACAGACACAGTGCCTGCTGAGGCAGAAGTCAACACCCACTTCCTTAAAAGCCTACGAGGTCCTACATGGGTGGCCCCCCACCTTTTTCTCATAAACTTTCTATTTTAGAATATTTTTAGATTTACATAAAAGCTGTGAAGGAAGCCAGAGAGTTTCCGTCTCCCTGTCACTAACACGGACCCTGTGTGGGGCACGTCTGTCACAGTTGGTGACCCGGTACTAACTGTCCTCACCGGAGCCCGCACTGTTGGGATTTCAGCTGTTTTCCCACTTGGCTCCTTGTTATTTCCAAGCCTGACTGGAATTTTGAGTCATGTGACTATATGACATTATGACCTGCTACTTAAATCACGTAATTTATTTTTCAGGCATGATCCAATCCCACTCTGGCCCAGGAGTGGACCAGGACCCGTGACATAGGTCTGGGCACCTGTGCATCCCCACCTGCGATCTTACTCAGAAGATGCCAGGACCCACGTGCACTTCCGAGTCAGGCTGCCCCTGCGGCAGAACGGGGGTGCTCTGTGCCTCAGAACTTGTCAGAACCCCAACTCAGTAGAGGCTTCAGCTGGCCTCCCCTTACTCACGCCAAGGCAAGGTGGGGACAAGGCCCAGGGCAGGAGCTCTACGGCGCCGCGGGCTTTCCAGGCCGCCCACAGGCTTGTTACCTGGTGGGCGACGGTGACGCCTGCCTCTTGGCGTCTGGTGGCGATGCCTGCTGCGGCTCATGCGGCTGCTTCCCAGGGGAAACGCCCTCCCCAGGTCTGCTGGGCTGGCGTGGAGGGCGACCCTGGGCTCAGCCCAAGCTGCTCCGAGGTAATTTTTGACCCAGGGCGGAGACAAAGCAGCCGTACCCTGCAGGAGGAGCCAGGCTCGAGCTCCTGCCCCGAGGCAGACCACCACGAATGCAGTGGCCCGGGCTGTGGGCCCCCACGAGAGCTCCCCGCTGAGGGGTGTGGAGGGCGCTGCGCCGGGGCCTGGCCTCCCCCTGCTGCTCCTCAGCCCTCACCCACACCCTCCAGGGGCAGCTGCCGCCAGTGCTCCCCGGGTGCCACAGCTCCAGGGACAGCCCTGGGCCCCCCACCTTAGAACAGGGGCCCGCCCCCCTTTGTTGGGGAGACTAACTTGGTGGGAGGCTCTCCCCCGAGAAGCCCCTACACAGCCGCTGTGGGCTCCAGGTTCCCCCTGTGGCCCTCGCCCTGGTGGTGCTTGGACCCCACACGAGTCCCTGACCATCTTGCCAGTGGAGCTCAGGTTGGCCAGGACTCCCAGGAGGGAAGCAGGCTACGATTCATGGTCCCTGTCCCTCTGAAGCTCCTGAGGGGGCCACGTGGGAGGCCTGGAAGGCACAGTCCTGGGGCCACACCTCGGCCTCGAGTCGTGTCCACCCCACAGCGAGGCACCAACCCTCTGAGGGGCCTTCCATCCCCATGTGGACAACGCCACTGGCCGCATCAAAGAACTTCTATGGAAAGCCATGTTTTTCCCCAAACCAGCAAAGTCCAGGCTCGGAGCACAAACATTCAGCTCATTATTTAGAAATAACAAGTCCTATGGGTTCTGGTATCAGATCAAAGCTCAGAAATTAAAACCTCTGGGAGAGGAGTCAGCCTGCGATCAGCAGATCTGTGTTCGCTCATTTTCTTCATTGGGCAGCTGAAAAAAGGAACTCAAAATCTGCCTAGTGGTTTGGAAGTCTGGCCGGGGCTTGTGAGCCATGAGGAGACGGGAGCTACAGAGGCTGCCGGGTGTGCAGGCTGAAAATATTTGGTTGACATGACAATGGAGGGAGCTTGGAAGTTTGTCAAGCTCGGGTCTCCAAGAAAACGCTAACCCCATTTCCCCACCCCACTCACATCCGCAGGCGCGTGCACACACGTGCGCACATGGGGGTCCCCCTGCCCACATGCACACCTGCACCCGGAGCTCATGTCCGTGAGGCATCTGCACCAGGGGGCACAGGGAGCCCG
>JAQQAC010015366.1:129727-161311 GCA_029783875.1 Phataginus tricuspis
GCCCGTCCACACGTGTGTGCACACAGGGACCCTCTGCCAGAGGCACGCACCTGCACACACCTGCACTGCACACGCACACTCGCACACGTGGGCCCAGAGGAACCAAAGGAAGAGGAATGCGGTGGCCCGGCTGTGCCCCCTCCCGGGGAACCAGGGCCTCTGGTTGTCCCCAGCCCCGGAGGGGGGCTGAGGCTGGGGCAGTGGGGTCCCACTCACCCACCCACTCCCAGATCAGATCTTGCAACCTCATCTGGAAGCCCGTTCTTCCCCCCCTCCACTCCTAAGGCTCCTGAAGGGATGATGTGGTGCTGGGCACTGACGTCGGTCGTCCCCTCGCTGTCACCCTGGTGTCGCTGCTCTCCATGTATCTCTGGAGGACTCTCTGACATGGGCCAGGCTGGGCTCTGGTTCACAGGTCTTCCCTACACCCCCTCTGGTGACCTTTATCCTCACCTGGAGTGGCCGCCTTGGCACTGTAGGGGCACCTGGTTCAGGCCACCACCACTGTGCCTCCTGCTACAGGGTCGGCTCATCCATGGGCAAGTGTCCACCCCAGCAATGAGATGCCAAGAACCCCAGGTCTTGCCCTATAGAGCCCAGTGCAGGGCGGATGGCAGGTCTGTGAGGCCTTTCCATGGCTACGGGGGAAGCAGAGGGCCCGGGGAGAACAATGCCAGGGCTGAGTCAGAGTAGTCCTGAAGCCCACACCAAACCCCTTCCGGTCTCAATGACCCATAGAGCCCTCTGTTACTTCAGTAGTTTGAGCTGGGCTATCTCAGTGTGAGCCCTGGAGGCAGGAGCCACGGGCCCGTTCTGCCCTCTCACCCACTGCGGAATGGGCATTTACCCACGAGGGCTAACAAACTGAGCTGAACTGGCACCCAGCCGAGGGGCAACCCACGGGCTCTGCATGGCCTGGGCCCCGGCTCCCCGCAGGCTAACCTCGCCTTCCCTCCGGCCCCTGGCCTTTGCCCGGCAATCTCTGCCTGAGACACCTCCCCCGGCCCCGTGTACAGACACAGGCGATGTGGCTAGGGCCTGCCCAGACACCCTGAGCCCTCACTCCAGCACACCTGCAAAGCCCCCTTTGTCAACAAGGTGACAATCCCAGTTTCCAGGGATTAGGAGATGGACATGTTCGGGGTGTTTTTTGAGGGGGTGGGGGTAGTTATGCAGCCTACCACCTGCACATGTAAACATAATGTGTGTGAGTGCGTATGTGTGTGTGGGCATGGATACACAACACACATGTCCCCATGTGGAAAAAGACGTCCTTATATTGGGTCCCCCAAAAGCAGAGCCTGAAACAATTGTTTGGGTGCAAGTGGTTTAACCTGGGAGGAGCTCTCAGGAAGCAGGACAGGAGGGAGCAGAGCAGGCGTGTCCATGAGCAGACAGGCCTCTGGCTCTCGGCCCGCTTTCACTCAGGACCCCCTGAGAGCCACAGGGGCTACACTGAGAGGCCAGAGAACTGGCGTATTTATCACATTTGTCTTCAACTCCCTGTTGCTTGAGGGTCACTCCTGATGCCCCAGCATTTCCAGTGTCCCTGCCTCACCACCGTGGCCCCCAGGCAGAATATCGGTGCAGCTACATTTATGCAGGGTCCTCTGGAATCACACGGCCAAGACACACGTGGACATGTGCGCTGGGCCTGTCAGGAGCTTGTCACAGAGCTGGGCCCTGCAACAGGGTGCTGGACAGCACAGACACTGGCATGGCCCCAGGGAAGAGGGTGCTCATCCCCCAAGGGGGAGCGTGCAGGGCACATGGCATCCGTCCTGGTGCACTCTGGGAGGCTGATAGCCCATTAGTGTTACCCCAAAATTCCTGTCTTTCAGTCTAGCACCAAACAACAAACAAAAGGAAAGAAATGGGAAACAGTTGGAAACATTGATAACATGACTCTTTCCTAAAAAAGTTATAAAAATAGTGTCATAGACGAGTTCTATTTTAGGCAGCTTATATTAATGGGTGAGAATTAGTGCAAATTAAGTAACCAGGGCAGGCTGGCAGCTAGAGTGGGCATGCAAGGTGGGTGGCTCGGCGCTCCTGGACTTCCCGGCCACAGCCCACCCTCCCGGGCCTCCTCCCTGGCCAGATCTGTGGGCAGAGCCCCAAGCAGCCCGCTCTCCCGCAGGGAGTCCAGCTCTGCCAACCTGCATGGCAGGGCACAGCCCCAACCCCCCAAAAGTGCCTGGCTGGACAGCGACGTCGATGACATTGGCCTCCGTGGCGGTCCTGCCAGCTCGGGCCCAGAAAGGGTGACCAACTCTCCCGAGCCACAGAGCTGGGCAGGAGGGCTGGGCGTCCCATGCACCCGAACACCTTCCAGGCTAGGAGTGTGGGACTGCAGATGTGCTGTGGGGCCCAGCAGTGGGAACCGGTGCAGAGGAGACCCCAAGCAGCACCTGTGTGCATGCTGGCATGGGGCGTCCTGAGGACGGGGGTCCTCTGGGCTCTCCAGGCTGGGGACTTGGCACACCTGGGTTCTGTGCCGCCTGTTACCAGTGGGTGGCCCGGCCTCACTTTCCCTGACTGCAAAGGAGGGTGTGGGGTGGGTGGGAGGGTTTACAGGTGAGATGTGCCCAGGTTCAGGCACACCTCCAAGGCCCCACGGGAACCCTGAGCAGAGAAGCCTGGCAGGGGCAGGCCTTCAAGGCCGTGGCAACCTGCTGCAGCGGGTCTGCGCTCCTGTACGGCCTGAGGGCAGGGTCTGCATATGCAATACGCTCCTGTGTGGCCAGAGGGCGGGGTCTGCCTATGCAAGCTGGGAGGCAGGTTTCCGGCACCTGCCCAGGGTTGCCGAGGTAGGCCTGCCACGCTCCAAGGAAGGGCTTATGAAGGTCTGGGCTGCTGTGCAGTTTAAGCAACAGAAATGTGTCCTCACCGGGGTGGCCGGGGTAGGCCCTCTTCAGACCCGGAATCTGCTGGCGCCTGGATCCTTCTGTATCCCGAGGGGCTGGCCCCCACGTTGTCTCCCCCAGACTCTTCAGGGTGAACCAGATGCCCCCGCTCATACAGAATATGCCTTCAGAAGTGACCGCCCACCACTCTCCTCCTCACCCGCTGCTCAACATGGGGTCCCCATCACATGGGCTGGTGGGGGACGCAGGGTTCCAGGCCCCACCCAGACCACCCAGGGAGAAGCTGTGTTTTCACAAGAGCCCCAGGAGACTCTGGGCATGTCACAGTTTGAGAAATGCTGGCCCACGTGGCCAGACAAACGGACCCTAGTCCTAGCTGCCTGCATCTGGTCAGGGCTGCAGGGGGACGGGACACACGGCAGGGCTAGCTAAGAAGGCGGCATCTGCTCCCACCCACGTGTCTGCACCTGGTGTGTTCCCACCCCACGAGGTCTTACTGCAGCCCTCAGAGCTCCAGAAACTTGGGGCTAGGGCCTGGGGTCTGGACTCCTCCCAGCTCTCACCTATCTGGTGACTTCCCAACTTCTTTGACCATCAGACATTTTTTCTACAAACCTGCTGCTGCCTGACAGCCAGCGGCTTCACGGCAGGTGTCATGAGCCACGCCTGGCATGGAGCATGGAGGGCCATAGCCTAATGCACCCCGGGGACCCCACACCTTGCCTGCCTCCCAGCTCAGCAACTGCTCCTGGGGTCTCAGCTGAGGTCATCTGGACGGGCCCCTGGCACTCAGCACCCTGTCCCTGGTCTGCCCCCTCCTTGACCAGTGGGGAAAACAGGCCTGGCAGGCAGGAGTGCGAGCCCATCCCCAGCCCCAGCTGTGGAGCCGGTGAGCTCATTGGAAATAAGCCATAGGCCTGAATGCCACCCTTGTCTCTGGCCCGTCAATAGCCTCCACAACCGCCCAGCGTTCTATTGACTCAAGATAAGTTCCGGGAGGCCGGGAGCACTGTTTGGCCCTGCGTCTGCAGGCCAAGGCTGGGCCGTGCCAGCTGGGCTCGGTGAGTCCCGCAGGCTGGGACCCAGCTCAGCACGCACCCTGCCTGGCCACATGCGTGACCCTTATCCTGGGGGCCCTCCTGCAGGTGATTACACCTATCAGCTCCGCTTGGCAGTGCCAGTGTGTGCAGACGGTCACGTGCTCTCACACCTCTGCCCGAAACAGGTGCTGGGGTGACATCATATCTCATGGCAGAGATCACTTAAGTCTTCCGACTTCTATCAATATTTACATTTCCAGCTCCCACGGAGAATCTAATCAGACTTCCGATGACACCTGCCATGCTTCTGGCCTGCTGTGCTCCTGGCCTTAGGCTGCAGGTGGTGAGACCCCATCTCACTGGGTTGGTGGTTTACGCTGCTCAGGGCCTGCCCAGCTGAGAGGCAGGCCTCTGGGGCCAACAAGGGGCAGGGCGGGGTTTGCAGAGGCACAGGGGTGGGAGTGGGGTGGGTCTGCTCCAGGCCCAGCTGGAAGAGGGAAGGAGGTGTGTCCAGAACTTCATCCCTTGCATGCCGACACTCAGGGTCACCCGAGAAAGAAAGGTGGGCAAGCTCTTTCCAGAAAGCTCTTTTTGGAAAAAGGGTAACTTTTCAGGCCAGCAAGGACAGTATGAATTCTCAGCTCTGCTGGAGGGGTCCTGGACCACCAGGCCTGGGATGTGATGGGAGGATGAGACGGGTCTTCATCCCACCCGCGTGCCGCCTGCCGCCACCGCTCCTGAAACCATGTGGCGGAGGCTTACCTGCTGTGCTTCAGGCACCCGCCCCCTTAAAATACAGCAGCAGAGCCCAGCAGCTGGGCAAGACCCAGACCCTCTGGAGCTCGGTTCCAGGAGTAAATCCCCTCTGTGTGCTCTGACCCTCAGCTGCCCCAAAGGGCCCCAGAACCTGAGAGGGACGTTCCAGCAGCGTCTGGGGCTTTGTTGACATGCCAAAGCAGGAGATAAACCCCACCTAATGTCAGAACAAATATGAGGCTGAAACCTGAGAGGCCTGGGAGAGATAAGACAGGCATTTGCCCGAGGCCACAGGGCTAGGAGGGAGGGGGAGCTGTGCCCCCCATCAGGGGATCCCCTCAGTCATTCATGGTGGGCCAGGGAGGCCCAGCCCAGGGGCCCAGACAGACCCCGTCTCTGTCCCAGAGGCTCTGGTCTAGCAGGGCCAGTCACTAGGGGGCCACAAAATTGTGGACAGTGACTGGGCAGTGTGCTCCCACCTGAGGGCAGAGCTCTGGGTCCCACAGGTGAGGGGAGAACAGAGATTCACTTTGCCAAGTGCCTCCTTCCAGACACTGAGGTCAGAAGGCCCTCACGCCCCAGTTGAGCCTCATAATTATCATGGGGAACATGTGGAGAGGTCCCCAAAATCCCACCTTGGGAGAAGTTTCCCCAGATTCCTCTGCTCCAGAGCTGAGCTGGCTGAAAGGGAGAGGTCTTTCAGAATCCCAAGAGAGCTGCACCCAGAGGGACCCCAGACCACCCCAGCCCCTGGTGGGGGGCACAGCCAGCACCTGAGGCCACATAGTGGAAAAGGAGCTGTGCAAAGCTCACCAGATGCCACAGGCAGACTGCGGTCCGGTCCTGGCCCAGGCTGGCCCAGGGAAGCCAGGCATTCATAGAGGGACTGGCCTGGGTCCTTCCCAGAGAGCAGAGGAAACAGCCCAAGGTCATCCAGGAGGTGAGAGAGGACCAGGGGTTCAGGGAGCCTCACCCTGTCCCCACAGGTGACCTCTGAGGGAGATTCTCAGACACCTGGAGGGCAGGTGACCCGCTGGGACAGTCTGAGGCCCTGAGGTGAGAGGACTGAGTGACCTGGGGGCAGCCACCTAGGGGCGGGGCTGGATCAGACCCTCCTCCCTGGTATCATGTTTATACTTTACGCCAATTGAATTACATTATAATAATATTACATAGCATAGTATTAATAATATGATTATATTTTATGCCACTGAAGTGGTCTTCTAAATGAAATGGGCAAATTTCTAGGGAAAAAATGGCTTGCCTGGCTCACACAGAGAAAACTCAGGGAACATTGATGAGATCCTGTTCCAGTCCAAAGTAAAGGCAGAAGCCAGAGAGCAGGTCCCTCTTACCCCACAGACCTGGCTCTTCCCATGAAGGAGACACATTCCAGTGAGAGAATGAGAGCTTAGCTGCCGCCACAGGGCATGTGTGTGTGATGGTGTGTGTGTGCATGCCATGGGCACGGTGTGCAGAGTGGAAATATGTGGACCCCAATGACATGTGAATACAAAAGGTGTCACTATAATCCTGCTTCCATTGATTAATGTTCAACAAGAAAACACCTTCCAGAGAAAACTATTAACCCCATGAATTTTACCCTGCGTTGGTATCTAACATTGAAACCAAATACTTTCAATTGCTTTTTTCATTTCACCAAAATTAGATTCAAAGAAATCGTTTCTCTTCCATTTCAATTTTACAACAAAATTATGATTTATTCATTGTCATTTGTTCATATCACTTTATGATCATGGCTTCTCACCCCGGGTCCACTGGGGGTCAGGCCAGATGCCGCAGGACAGTCACTGGGGGGGAAGCCTCCCCTTCCTGCCCCTCTGCCTTTGCAGACAATGACGTCCACTTGTTCTGGGTCAGGTTTTGCACCGTTGTCTCAACTTGGGAACCAAAACAGAATTTACCACAGTTTAGTTTGTGTGGATTTAATTTGTATGGATAATTTCTACCATTCTTACTTTATAAAGATTTATGTGAAAAACTGATAGTTTCTGGGGGCTTCTCTTATTGTTTTGTCTTGTTTTTGTTTTTTTTCACCAGCTAATCCAGGACAGAATCGTGAGCAGTTTTAGGTGACTGAGGAAAGAGACAGGGGGCCTGGCTGGTCCGGACAGGGAGGCGGATGAGCGGCCAAGCGCCCACAAAGCCCCCGACCCGATGGGGCATCCGCACCTCTCCCTGCCGCGCGTCTGTGACGGAGGCTCTTGCATCCACCGCTTGCTCCCTAGGCCTGAGAAACCATCGACCTCTCCCTGCTGCTGAGTCTGGGGGACTCTGTGCCCCATTTAACTTGGCCAGAATTAATTACAGAGCAAAGCAGGCAACCTCTCGCAATCTCTCTCCCTGACACTTGTAAACAACTCAGCAGATATAGCCCCTCAGTCGGCCCAGGACCCTCTGCAGATGGAGGCCGAGCCAGGTGGGAGGTACACCGGCTTTGGTGACAGCCTGAGATGATGCGGGGCTGGAGGAGCATGGGGCGGGTTTGGGTGTGTTTCCATCCAAGGCCACACAGGAGAACTCAAAAAGCAGGGAGAGGACAGTGGACCACTAAGGGTCCCCAGGACTGGAGAGCAGCCACTGTGTCCTTGCTGCCCAACTGGCCACCCAAGCCAGTATTTCCCAGGGGTGGTCATTCCTCCGCCCTCTGCCCCCTGCCCTTTGTCCCCTGCTCTCTGCCCTCTGCTCTCTGTGCTGCTCCTGGTCATGGACCCCAGTTTCCAAGGAATATGGGAGATTCTGAATTGCACGAGGGAAACCAGGGATGGGGCAGGAAGCTGGGGCATCTGGCTGATGGTCCAGCTGCTCGTGATCTGGGACTCAGCTGGGGGTGTGGGCACAGTGCCACGGGAAGCCCTCAGGACAAGGACTGCACATGCTTTCTAGGCTGACACCAGTTGCCAGGGAATGGGTGCCAGGAGGGAGCGTCATGCCACATTCGGTCACACTGGAGGAGCCTCTCTGATGTGCCCAGCCTGACACAGTCCCCCAGGCTCACCAGACCCCTGCGGGCCCCATGGGGGTGGCATGCAGGGGCAGCCAGGGCACTGGACCTAAGCAGGGTGACTGTGGGCCAGCAACGTGTCACCTCCCCTGGGCAATGGAGGCTACATGGCGCCTGCCCCATGACTCACGAGAGGGTCCGAGGAGATTGTCCATCTAGCTCATCACTGCTAAGGCTTGTACAGCCAGTGCTTAATTAAAGAGGGCCGTTTGCCCTTAAGAAGCATGTTGCTATATGGCACATGCACTTCTGGGCATGGAGTTACATGGGGCCCTGACTTGTTTCCAGAGGAGAGCAAGTTCTAGGGTCTGTTAGGCACACCAGAGAGGGAGGACGCTGACCTGCCCACAGGGCTGTCTGTAGCCTCTAGAGGCCAAAGCAGAGCTGAGTGGGTCTCAGAGCTCTCCTGCCTCTAGCAGCTTCTTCTGAAGCTCACGCCCTATCCACAGTGGAAGTCAGGCTGGGCCAGGGCAGGACCACCCAGTGCTCTGTTCCACAGGACAGCATGGAGGCCAAGAGCGCAGGCTCGGGAATCTGGATAGGCAGGTGGCAGCCTCAGCCCCTGCCCTCCTGGCTTCTCATCAGCAGCACAGGGAACACCCAGCTCAGGGGGTCTTTAGCTCTGCCGCACCCTGGACTCACCCAGGGGGTTTTGCACAGCCCGGTTCCCACCCTACTCCAGGCATGCTACTTAATTGTTATGGGGCTGGGACTGGGCTTTGGGTTGTAAACACTCCACAGGTGATCCTTTGGTACAGCAAAGTAGGGATCTAGTGACCTAACTCACAGATTGGCTGAGGGGAGTAAATGAGATGACCCAGCAAAGCACATCACCACATGACAACTGCCACCACCGCCATCACCACCACCACCATCACCGCCACCACCACCACCACCGCCATCACCACCACCACCACCACCGCCTGGCTCCTGTGGTCTTGGTCCCAACCAGGGAGTGACTAGCAGGTACAGGGTTGAGGGTGGAGCCCCAGACACCTGGGCAGCCCCCTTACACGCAGCCAGTCCACTCTGGGGCTCAACCCCAACCCAGGTCGGTGTATTTGCCTGGCACATTTGGGGCCAGTGGGAGCCCTCCTCCTCCCTGGAGGTCCCGGGAAGGCACCAGGGCTGGTGTGGGCACATTGGGGTAGCCAAGTCACTTCCTGATGGGTCTGCTTACTCTGCAGGGTCCAGCTGGGCACCTCCAGCTTCCAGCCATGCATTCACTCAGACCCGGACCACTTGCAGATGGGTCTGTGGTGGGCCGTGGGCCTGAGTGCAGCACCAGAGCCAATGGGAACCCCCTGGGGAGGAAGGAAGGGATGGGAGGCATGTGACCTGAGGAGAGAGGGCTCAACGGCCCTGGGGGCCAAGGGGTGGCGGGTGGAAGCAGGTTTGCCCAGCCTGGGCAGGGCACGGGAGAAAGAGGGTGGCTGCCTGTCCCAGCTGGAAACAGAATGAATTTCTCCCCTGAAGTTCCATTTTCTAAATCTTGGGAAGAACATCGCACCCACGGCAGAGCACAGTCCGTCAGTCTGCACAGTGCCCAGTCAGAGGGAACACCCGTGCGGACATGGTCACCCTGCCGTGGGTCCATGAGGACCACTGTCTGCATGTCTGTTCTGTGCCATTCTGGTTACTCTGCGGTTTGATGTCCAACAAAGGAAACCATGCTTCTGGGAGCCTGCTTACCCCCCTGACGCGCAGTCCTCGTGGTGTCTGTAGCCACCAGCGCCCCTCGCTGTAAGCACCCCACGTGTGCACACAGCTCGATGAATGTTTGAGAAAACGTACTCTCCAGTTTTTTGCTTTCTGAATAACACTTCCCTGAGCACCCCCGTGAGAGCCCCCCGCCCACTACAGGCAACTCCTCCAAGACGGGTGAGTGGAGGGGCTGCATGCCAGGGTGCACCCTCTGCCTCTCTGACACAGGGACGCAAACGACCGCAGGCCAGCAGAGTGAGGTGTCCGCCCTCTCCAGCCCCTGGTCCCATCTTCTAACCCTTTACCCACACGCCGGGTGAGTAAGGATCGCTCACTGGGATTTAGCTTGTGTTTCCGGGCGCTGTGAGGTTTGAGAGTATCTGGGTTTCCTCTGGGGTGAAGTCATTCCCCCATTTTTTAAAATCACGTGCTCCACGTTATGATTCCTGAGGGTCTCCACTTTTGGGGTGTGGGAACAGAGATCCCTCCTACTCTGTGCATTGTCTTCCTGCGTCTTTGAAGGCGCCTTTTATGAAACAGAGTCTAATTAGGACGCGTTAGAATGTGTCAGTCTTTGCCTTGAGGACTATCTGTAAAATGTCTGAGAAGCCCCGCCCAGAGCCACGCGGTCAGGACGCCCTCCGTGACTCCCTCCTGGGACCACCGTGGCCTCATTCGCAGCCCAGAGCTCCTGGTCTGTGCAGAAGCACCTCACCTGTCACGTTGCGTGGGGATCCTGCCTCGGGTTAAGGATTGGGGTGCCTTTCTGGAGAACTGGCCCCTTTCCCGCTACGGGAGGCCCCTCCTGACCCCGATCGCTTCCCTTGATCTGCAGGCAGCTCCGTCTGAATGCAGTAGAGCTACTCCTGCCTGCCTGCCAGTGCCAGCCTGGCACGTTTTCTCCATCCATTCACTTTCATCTACATTTTTTAACCTTTATACTTTTAATCTTTATTTTTAAAGTGGGTTCCTCGGGGACGCCACAGCCGGGTCTTTCTTTTGATCCACTCTGACGGTGTCTCTTTTGATGAGAGCATTTGGGCCCTTGGTCTGTGTGACAGTGGATAAAGCTGGGTCGACATCAGCATATTCGCTACTAGTCGTTTCTATTTGCTGCCCTTGCTGGCTGCTAGTTGCTTTCTACCCTTTTATTGCCTTTTGTGGTTCTAACTGGGTATTTTACATGACCCATTGTCTTTCCTTTCTCTGCATATCATTACACTTCATGTTTTATTTCGTTACCTGTTGCTCTGGGGTTCACAGTGAACATTACGGCTAAGCCAGGCCCACCCCCAGACAGCTCGGCACCACGGCACAGGAAGCCGGAGCGCCTTATAAGTAAAGGGGTCCAACTCCCGCCTCCTGCCCCGTCCCCTGGCTGTCACACCTTTCACCACATATAAGCCGACATGCGCTTATATGTTTATATATAAGATGCATATGAAAAAGCATGCATAATTGAACACATCAATTATGTTTTATTATTTGAACAAACTAATATCTGCTTGACCAACTAAGAGTAAGAAAAGGAGTTTTATTAGAAGTCACACCAATGAATTGTTTTACGTATCTGATGTGCTCTGCCGAGTACTTTCTTCCTTTTTGTCTTTACTCTGAGAACTTGCCACTTGTACTTTCTCCTTATGTTTTCATAAATATAATGAAAAGGCTATATTTCCAACGTTGTGCTTTGTGTCTGCTTATCTGACAAAGCAGTATCCGAGATTTCATTATAGCACAATAAATGTTTGTGGAATTAATTTTTTTTAAAAAGAAAAGAGGAGTTTCTAGTTTCCTTCCTCTTTTTCCCACTTCAATGTCTTCCTCTCTTGCGTAGATCTGACTTTCCGACCCTCATTTTCCTTCTCTCTAAAGAACTGCCCTCTGCCCTCTGCATTTCTTGCAAGGCAGGTCTATGGCAACAAGCCTCTCAATTTTTCACTTACTGCTCCACCCCTTGTGAAAGGTGACTTCAGTGGATTTGCAATTCTAGGCTAGAGGTCTGTCCTTGCCCCGCCTGGTCTCCTCGGGGACCTCAGTGTGAGCCTCATTTCTGCCCCTCTGTGGGCCACAGACCTTTTCCTCTGCCTTCTTTCAGGGCACTTTATCCCTGATTTTCTGTAGCTTGGAGATAATGCACCTGGAGGTCATTTTTTTTACATTTTTCCTGCTTGGTGTCCCCTAAGCTTCCTGGATCTGCGGTTTGGTGCCTGACATTAATATGGGGAAACTGAGTCATTATTGTCTTAACTGTTTCTCCGCTCCTTTCTCTCCCTCTCCTCTGGCTCCTCTCTGGCATCTGTCACGCCTGTCGTGGTCGTCCCAGAGCCCTCGGTGTTCTGCTTTTCAGTCTTTGTTCCCTTCACTTTTCATTCTCTGTCAGGTGGCCTCAGTGACACAGTGAGGTGGGGGCGTGAGTCCCGGCCTGTGATTAGGGGACGCGCTCCTGGGTCTGCACCCTGACTGTGACCATCACAAGTGTGTCTCTGTCTCTCTCCCCTTCTGGGGCGACAGGGTGGCCGGGGTGAGCAGGAGCCGGGGTTCCCTCCCCAGGTGGGGTTCATGGTAAAAGCACAGCCGGGGAGGAGGGGGTCGGTGCATGGGTGCCCCTTCCTCCCCACTGCCAGGAGCAGGGGGGGATTCTCCTCAGTGCCGACAACGGGAACTGGAGCTCCTGGAGGCAGATCTCACAAGGCCAAGGGCTGGGCCTGGGCCCCTGGAGTCTAACCTTTGTGTCTGCCTGGAGTCCCACCTCACTGGCCCTGGTGCAGTGTCCTGCCCAGCAGGCCCTGCCATGGCTTCTGCTCCTGAGTCTCTGGTGATCGTGACCTCTGAGGTCGGCGCCTGACCTCCCAACCATGGGGACACAGGTTTCCCAGCAGCCCCACTCCTGTGGAGCCAAGAAGAGGGGCTGCTCCTCCAGTCTGCCCACTCGTGATGTGAGTGTGGGACCGTCCACGGGGCAGGGTTCACCGGACTGGGTGTCTGTCTTTCACGTGGGCAGCTGCTGCTGCGCTGCGTTGCCTGGTCATCGAGAGGGAAGCTAGGCTGAGCCTGACGTCAGACCCGGCGCTTCTCCCCTCACTCCTCTGGCCGCCGGAGGTTTCCCAGCCCCTTGCATTTCAGCATGAACTCTGGAAGCCGTCCGCCATGACCCACCAAACAATGAAGAAACTGAGATTGGGCTTCCAGAACCATAGATACCTCTGGGGGGAATCAACACCCTGGGGTCATGAGCAGTTTTTGTTGCTCTAATTGTTTGGGTCCTTGAATGTCCCAACGATATCTTTTGGGTCCATTTGCTCTGTAAAAATCATACACATTTTTGTTTTTCCCATGTATTTCACATTTTCATGCCTTTGTAAATGATTTGTTTTCTAAAGTTCAGTTTTTTCTTGTGTAGACAGAAGCAAGTGATTTTTTTTTTAATTAGGGTGTCATTGATATACAATCTTATGAAGGTTTCACATGAGCAACATTGTGGTTCCAACATTCACCCGTATTTTCAAGTCCCCCCGCCGACCTCACTGCAGTCACTGTCCGTCAGCGTAGTGAGACGCTGTAGAGCCATGACTGCCTCCTCCGTGCTGGACTGCCTTCCCTGTGACCCTCCTATATTGTGAATGAGGAGCAACTGATTTTATATATTGATTTTGGACCCAGCAAACTCCCTCAGTCTCTTATTAATTTTGACGATTTCTCTCAATGTTCTTCAACTCTTCCAATATGCATTATTGTGTCCTCTGTGAATATTCAAAGTTTTCTTTCTTGCTTTCCAATCCCCAAGCTTTTATTGATTTTTCTCACCTTGCACCTGGGCTGGGAGCTCCCAAGCGGCGCTGAGCGAGCTGGTGGCGGAGAAGGCCCTGTGCCCATCTCGGAGGAAAGCTTCAAGAGTGAGGTTTCGGAGCATGCATTTATCAGACTAAGGACGCTTCCTCTCCCTGTTTGGAACATCTTTATCATGAATGGGTATTGAACTTTATCAACTGTTTTCCTCATCTATTGACATGACTTAGGCTTTTCCCCTTAAAGCTTAGTTGATTCTGGAATAGTAAACTATTATTTTATTTCCAAGACAAACACAACTTGGCCATGAAGTGTAACCCAGTTTCTACGATGCAGGGCTTCATTAATTTCGGGGCCTGTCATTTCCCTTTCTCGGACTTTCCTTCACAGGCTTTATTGTCAAGGATCTATTAGCTTCTTAAAATGAGTCAGGGAGTATTTCCTTCTTTGCTGTTACCTGGAAGAATTAAGACGGGAGTATTTGTTTCTTGATTATACTGGTAAAAATCACCATTGAAGGCACTGGAGCCTGGCATTGTCTTAATGAAAATATTTTTTATTTTAAGTATTAAAGGTAATACATGAAGACTGTCACACACGACCAGTAAGAGTGCAACTCAACACATCACAGGCACTCTTCTGATTTATCTTCATAATAATAGCGAACTTTGCTGATACACATGCTCCGTTGGTGGTTCTTTGGCAAGCTGCTACCACGTGTCTGTCCCATTTTATAGATGCGGCAGCCGAGCCTTCGAGGTAAACCTGCCAGGATAGGGAAGGAACGGGGACTCACACATGACTGACGCCCACACCGCACACACTGCGCTCAGAACACCACCCGCTGTCCGAGCCGCACCTCTACGGCTGCGCACCGCTGGCCGCCAGCCCTGGCTGGTCCACGTCCGCTCTTCCTGTGTGCAAACTGTCTGTTCCTGTCATCTGCCTCTTTACTGAATGCTTCTTAACATCAATTAAAGTGTTAATTCCTGATCGCAGTGTTACAAAGCGGTGCCCATTTAATCTGCCTTCTTACCTTGGCTGTGAGTTCTTGGCACACAAAAGCTTTGAATTTCCTTTAAGATAAATATTTATCTGGAACTGCTAAGGTTAGAGAAAATGCACAGCTGCATGCATAGGATTCACATTCGTTTCCATGCGATCCCTCCTTTCCAGGAGCTCAGGGGCTGAGGCTGAGGGGGCTGCAGGCGAGCCCACAGTCTCCATGAGCCTCCAGCCTCCCAGCTGCAAAATGGGCCCTAACTGCCCCACCTGGTGGGACTGTTTCCAGCATTAGCCAAGATAACATGAAAAGCCATGTGTCCCAGTTGCCGGCCCTCACCCCAGCCCTCCGCAGAGAGTGTGTGGGGCACGGGTCTAAACCCAAGTCAGCATCACCTGCAGGGCTACTTAAAGCCCTGGAACCCCCATTTCCAGTGGGTCACTGGCCAGGGGGCATGTTGAGAACATTGCCCCTCCAGAGAGCGGACCTAGAGTTGACCCACCGGCCAGGCACCAGGGCGGGGACAGAGTGTTCTGGCTGAGGGGGAAAGTAGCCGGAGACTGGGCACAAGGCCTGGAGGGCAAGAGGAGCCCAGAAGCTCTGCAGCACTGGCCCCCTGGCTGGGCTCCCCTGGGAGCAGGCCTTGAGCTGGCCATGCCCCCTGGGAGCCATGGACAGAAAGCTTCGGCCTCCAGCAGGTGGGGCAGGCCAGGCAGCCCCAGTCACTCAGGTGGTGGGAGAAAGGGGGCTGAAAGCCCATGACCTCCCCGGCTGAACCCCAGTTCAGCCCACCTGGGAGGTGGCGACCCTCCAGTGCCCAGCCTCACTAATGGCCTTTCCTTCCTCAGTAAGCTCCCTAAGGCACTAGGGGTCTTGTGAGGACAGAGTCGACCCAGTTCACAGGGCTCCCTGGAGGGACAGGACTGGGCTCCCATGGGGTCATCACACAGACCCTGGCCTCGAGGAAAAGCGCTCACTCTGGAAGTTACCTTATTGGCCAGCCAGGGAAACTGAGGCCCAGAGACTCCTGCGCAAGGCCTGGAGTCTTTCCATCAACCATGGAGGTCACAGGGGAGTGCTGACCCGGGTTGGGGTTGAGGGGGCTGTGAGGGTCTTGCAGCCCCAGGGTGTAGGACGGAGTCTCTGCAGGCAGGGCTCAAAGACCACCGTGGGAAGCAGCAAACGCTGGCCATGGGCCTGCAGGCTCAGAACTTCTGGGCCAGGCCCCAGACAGCCTCTCCTGGGTCCCCAGGGTGCTCCAGGCACCGAGTCTGGGATGGTCACCATCCCAGGGGCTCCTGTTTCTCCAGGTCCCACTGACTGTCTGGCCCACCTGGGCTGGCAGTGCCCCTGCAGTGGCCGGCACCCTGGGCATCACCAGGAGAGGAGGCAGAGGGGACCTGCCTCTGCCCATGCGCATGGATTCCTGCCTCAGCCTCAGGCACGTGGTGGCTCGTGAGGTCACCACTCCTGGCAGCGTCCTGGGCATCTCTCGGTGCCAGGCCCTCCCGTGCAGCATCCCCAGCCTGTAGCTGAGGGAATCCCCCCATAAACGTTTGGTCCCAGGCCAATCTCAGGCTGGTTTCCCCAGTGCTAAGCTCCTGGTTTTGTTTTGTCCAGCTGGGATGCTGTCCCAGAATCCACAAGCTCCTGCTGGCCAGGAGCCTGGGTTCGCCCTCACCCCGGAGGACCCCTGCCGAGAGCCCCTGAAGCCCTCCTCCTACGTTCCTCTGGGGACAACCGGCTCTCCTCCAGTCTGCTGGCCAGGACTGCATGCCCCCAGAAAGCCGTGCAAGGAGCAGCATGCTAGCCCCCAACCCACTGAGCCTGGAGAGCAGATGGCTGTGGGAGGGGGCCGGAGGCAGGCGGCAGGACATTCCTGGACAAGAGGAGACACGGGGCAGCTGCTCTGCAGAATTCCGGATGTGGCTCGGGACACATGCCTGGTCTTGCGGGCACAGGCGCCCCTGCTGGTGCTAACAGCCCAGCCCCAAGGGGCGGCCTCCCCAGGCTGCAGGTGGCCTATCAGAGCAGGGGATCAGCCCCCGGGCTGGGGAGACTGATGGCATTCCTGGGGACCCACCCCTGCACCCTGTGTATCAGTGCGATCCAGTCAGTGAGTGTCCATGGGGCTGCAGCCTGACTCTGAGGTGAGCGCACAGCCGGCCCTCGTCCGGTCGGAGAGATTAGACTCCTACACAAACAGGACACAAAGGGGCTCTCAGGGCCACACAGCAGCTGCATGCCAAGCCCTCATGGGCAGTTTATGGCACATTGTCTCCTCTGTGCCCCACAACAATCCTGCCAGGTGGGATTTCTGCTCCCATTAAACAGATAAGGAAACAGGGCCCCAAGAGGTGAGGGGTGGCCAAGGTCATGCAGGTTATAAAGTGGCTACATCTGGATTCAACCCAGGCCCACCTGGACGCCCAGCCCACCCCCGTGATGGGCGTCATAATAGACTCTTTGTTTCAAAGGAAAGATCAAGGATGAAACAGCACTGTCCCTGCACCCCCCGCAGGCCTGGCAGACTTGCTCTCCCCCAGCCCCGCAAGGGGGTAGAAGCCCAGCAGGAAGAGGGACAGTGTCCTGAGGGGCTGGAAGCCCTGGCCAAGGCTGTGACAGGGCCAGCCTGAACTGGGTGGCGTCGGGTGCCTGGGGCCACGGGGAAGAGGGCGGTGGGTCTGTAGGAGTGCCCACTTTGCTCCCAGCCCAGGCCAAGGGACTCAGGAGGTGTGTCTGGAAGTCCCTGGGCACCACCCCCCCACAGGGCAGCGGGGAGCTAAGGACCCAGCGGGAATCTGAGGGTGGAGGAGAACAGGGGCTCCCGGGACCTCCTGGCCTCCTGCCTTCATTCTTTGGGTGGGAGCCTGGGAGGGTCTTCCTGGAAAACAGACCCCCCCAGGAGGGCATGGCCTCGGGGTTTCCAGGAAACGGCCCAGCGTCGTCACCCCACGCTAGGCACGCACCAGGGTCCGAGGGTTCCATTCTTTGAAGCCCAGAGACCCAGGAAGACACAGAGAAGCTGCTTAGGGATAGAAGCCAGGTGGGGACTCACCCACCTGAGGCTGCCCAATGCCCTTGATGAAGCTCTGGATGCCAAGAACAGGACTTAGAGAACCAAGAAGGGCCCTGGGAAGTTCAAGAATTTGACAGTAATGGAGGAGCTGGGTGATAAGGTTGAAGGGACCACCCAGAAGGTAGGGCCACAGGATAGAGGGACACAAAATGCAGAAAAAGAGTTTTAAAACTGTGGGCAACCCAGTCAGGAGATCCAATATTCAGGTAAGCGTTTAGAAAAAGTAGGATGGAGGAAGGGTGTCAATAAGGAGGCAACTAGAGAGAATTCACAGAACCGGCAGAGCCCACGGCCCCCAGTCTCAGGGCACTGGGGACAGGGATGCTTAGAGCCTGGGGCACCCATGGAGGTCGAGCAACCAGGTGGTTCTGGACTCCTCAGCAGCTCCCGGGAGCTAGAGCCAGCAGAACAAGGCTGAAGGAAAGCAGCCCCTGGACTCCCCACTAGCCTGACAGCAGGTCACAGGCAACACAGAGGAAAGACATTCCAGTGGCATCTGGCGTCCATTCCTCCACACAACTTCCACCCAGACGCGCTCCACAGCGTTTCTCTAGGTGACGACATCAGGAAGCTGCTGCTCAGGCCAGCTCTGAATCCAGGAACAGGTGGCGGCTTCCTGTCTGCACAGTCAGTCCTACTCCTCCTTTTTACCCGCCGCAAGGGCTCTGTGGACACGTGGCCTGGTTCCCCAGCTCCGTGACCAGCCTCTCAACTGCTGTAGGTTTCTGGTCTGTTCGTGGGCGGGTATACTGGCGCCCCACAGAACATCTTGGTAAGACAGGCACTCGTGTGCCCTCTGGGGACGGAAGCCACGCGCACGCCGTCCTGCTCACGCTCGTCATTTCTTCTCTCTTTGCAGATACTTGTAGACGCTCTTCCTAAACTGGTGAATTAGCTGCGCTCTGACTGCAGGTGTGGGATCCGTGAACCTCCCCACAGCTGCTGGGCTCTGCAGAGCTTGTAAACACGCTTGAGGATGTTCAAATGTGCCTTTCTCCAAGGCACCTATGAATCTCACAGTTGGAAGGGTGCAGAGTTGCAGTGGAAAGCCTTCCAAACTCTTCATCCTGGGGCTGCCAGGCTGGCCAAGCAGAGCCCAGGCCAGCATTGAGAGGGCTCTGTCACATGCTGAGCTTAGCCCTGGCCCCCAGGCCTCTGACCATCGAAAGCCTGAACGCCAGGCCTTCCTGGAGGAAGCGTGGAGCAGAGCATCGTGCCTGTTCCCACACCGCACGGGCCCACGAGGCATCCGGCGGGGGGACGGCTGATGTGCAAAGGTGGCAGTGGTCTCAGGGGGTGGCCTGCCTCGGTCCACAAGGTGGTGAGGGGCCGGAGGCATTTCCAGTTTTTCAGAGGGTCCTAACCCTCAAACAGGTGTATCCCCCAAGTTATAGACCTTTGGCCACCAGTGGCCTGACCTAGTTGGCCAGTTGCCTTCTATGGCCACAGCTGTGCATCAGGCGGTTATTTCACAAAATGGGCGGCACAAAGCCACCAGCTCTGGGCAGAGGGCATGGGGTGGGTGCAATGGGCCTGCAGACGGAAGGCGCTGGGTGAAGGCAGTGGCTGCTTCGCCCTCCTGTCAGCTGTTTCCCCAGAGAACACCTTCTGGAGAACAAGGACTCCAACTGATGTTTTCCCTGGGCAGCTGGGCAGGTAGTGGGTGCTCAAGGGAGAACACAGCATCGCGATGCCATGTCTTCACAGGGCTTGGCTGCACACGCTGTAAGGCTCCTGAGTAATCGTGTGAGTCTGTGATGGTGGTCTGGGCACTGAGCTCTCACTGAGTCATGGGGAGCTGTCCTCTGAGGCCCCCTGCCTGCCATCTGGGCTCCTGGATAGTCTCGTGGTGACCAAGACAGTGCAATCAGCCCAGGCAGACGTCAGGAGTCATCTACTGTTGTGTGCCACCGTGTGACACTCTCCCTGCCTATAACACAGGCACACCTGCCTGAAGGTCAGCATGCCAGGGGGACGTCTCGGGATGAAATCAAGTCAGCTCCCAAAAAACAGGGCAGCTTTGAAGTTGTTACAGGCATGGGGATTTGGGTACAAATGTCACAAAGCCGTGTGAGCACACATGTAAGTGTGTGCCTATGTATGTGGGTGGACACGTGTGCATATGTGGGCACATGTACACATGTGTGGACATGTTCTGTGTGGACATGTGTGAGTGTGTGTGCGTGTGAACATGTGGTGATGTGAGTGCATGCACGGTGGGCACATGTGTTTAGCTTACCCAGCCCCCAGCTGCCCCATGAGAACTTATGCAAATAATTCTCCCAACAGCCTCTGGGCTTGGTGAGGCAGAGCCCCCCGGACGGCATCAAGTGCTCTGATTGAGGGACCGTGCCCCCTCCTTGAGACAAAGTCCCCCCCACCACACAGGACACTCCATGCAGCCCCGAGTCCACAGCACCCATTGGTCCCGCCACAGGCCACAAGGGCCTCGCGTCACATGTGGACTTCCAGAAGACCAGCTTTCCGGCCTCCTCACGCTCCCAGGCTCTAACCAGCTGTCTTCCCCAGGGCTGCCCTGGGGGCCTGGAGGTGTCTGTGCAGCCCTTTTCCAAACAGCCAATCAGTGGGGCTGCCCTGCCGGCGTCACCTGCCTGAGGGGCACCAACTGGGACGCCCACGCTCTTTGCCTGGAGGTCGGGGGGCATGTGAGCTCCATTCCAGCCCGTGTTCAGGCTAATGTCTGGCTCACTGGCTACCTCAAGCCCACCGAGGTTCTGAGAGCCCAGCCCAGGGGTGACGTGCATGGCCCACGCCTCCCCCAGGACCTGTCTGCTGTGCCCTAGGTGGGGGTCCGCCCCGAGGGTCTGCTCTGCTGGGGGCAGAGAACCACCTCAGTGCCTCATCCAGCCTCCCAGCTGGGGGCAGAGACCAGGCTCCCCCAGTTGCCACCCGAAGAGCAAGGGCTTCCGAAAGCCCTCCTCAACCCGGCCCCCAGCCCTGTGTTTCAATAGTTAACTGGAGCAATTAACCCACGCTAGGGTCGGCTCTGATCCCTTATCAGCGCCTGGCAGCCTGTGAAGGCTGTGAATGCCTCACTCCAGTCACTGGGCCAACAGCCCTTTCATTTGCAGCCAAGCGGCTCGGAAGAGACGCTTTTCCAAACCAAACGCACTTTGTCAGTGCAAATTTTGCAGTAAAAATAGAGTAGGAAATTCCTAATCTGCTGTTTCATGTGCGGCAAGAAGTTCTGTGCAGGCGGCTCCCGAACGGTCTGTCTCCTCTGAGGCCGTCTTTCCCAAAGCACGGAAATATCACATTGCCCAAGGCCCTTTGTGCTCTGCCTGCCCCCCAGGTGGGCTTTCCGGAGGTGCCCGGGCACCCTGCACCTTTGATCTGCCCCTGGCACCGTGAACATCCCCAGCCCCCTGGCATCGGACCCCTGGGACTGCGGTCCTCACAATGCCACCTGCCCAGCCTGCATACCCAGGCCTGAACAAAGGCCCAAAGGCCCCCAGTGTCCACTCCCTGTGGACAAGCAGGGGGCCCCCAAGATGACGGGAGGCAGACCCCAGCCTCGGGGAAGCTCAGCGGTTGGGGCCCCCTGCCTGGGGGCTGTTCCTCTGAGTTGTAGTGACTGGGGAGCACCTCATCTCCAGTTTCTAAGAGGGCAAATTTTTGGTCATGTTCTCAGGTCTACGAATTATGAATATGCTCTACCAAAAAAATCCCAGAAAAATAGTTCCAACTGCTATTTTTTGAGGTTTTAAGGGCCTGCAGGGAAGACAGCGTGAATGAGCGAGGAGCATGCTCAGCCCAGGATAAAGGGGATGCCGGAGCGCCCAGCTGCCCCTGGGAGCCTGTGCCGGGTGCTGGGGACCCACAGGTGGAAACGGGGACCTGGTCCCACCCTTGGGGACTCAGGGTCTCATCTAGGCAGCAAATCACCCTGACCCTGTCTCAGCCCCAGTCCCAAATGCTAAGGCCGTCTGGGAGGCCAATGGCAGGGTGACGCTCAGCGGGACGGGTAGGAGGGGGTGCCTAGCAGAGCGGCCGGGCCCTGGAAGGGAGACTGGACGTGAAGTCAGGCACACCTCTTGTTGGGGTCTCTGGATTTGTTGTGCCGGCCGGAGTCACTGATCTCAGAGGACAAGGGCCACGTCTGTCCGTTCTTGACACCTGGAACGCACAGGCGTACGTGAACAAAGAGGTGGGTGGGAAGGTGGGCGTGTGGTCCCTCCAGAGGTCCGTCTGCTCAGAGGCATGGGGTCCAGCCTTCAATCAGCTGGCTCAGTGCCCTGAGGTTTGGAGGAAGGGAGCCTGGGTGTAACCCCAGTCCCAGCAACCGGCAAGCCACACAGGCATATTTACAGTCCAGGGGCTGGCCGCAGAGAAGCACCAGGGTGCAGCTCCTGGGACATATTTAAAGCTGGGAGAAGGCACCCCTGCCCCCAGGAGGAACACAGCACGTGGAGCTAGATGTGAAAGTTCACTGGAAGTTCACCGTCGTGGGAAACCACGGTCCCGAGGAGACCCGGAGGGCACCAGGAGCAGCTTCTCCCTGCCCCTGGAATCCTGGGTGGGCACCTAGAGCCAGGGCAGAGGGGCTGGGGCAAAGGGGAGCCGCAGGGAACCCCAGGGGCACTGTGGGAGGGTACTGTGGGGGGGCCTGGCGAGGCAGGCAGGAGCTGGCCCCACCCCTGTCCCAGCCTCGCCCTGCCCCCTACAAGGCGCCCACACTGGCTCCCCACTGCCCACTGACCCAGGCCCACGTGTCCTCCCAGTGGAAGTGGCACCCGACAGGCTTGGGGGCTGGAGGGGAGCCTCCAGGCAGGCAGGAGGGCAGCAGGGCTGTGGGTCTGGGGGAGCGAACATGCTGCCAGACACTGCAGGGCAGGAAGCTCCAGGAAGGCGGCCCTGCAGACCCCAGGCCCCAAAGGGGGTTCTTGGCTCTGAGCCCCCGGTAGGGGGCTCTGCAGGCTGCTGGCGGGAGCCCCGAGCTGGGGCTGGTGGGGGTGTCCCCGGAAGAGGTTTTCTTTTCTTTCTGGCTGGAAATGACTAGAGGGAGGGGGGCAGGCGGGAGATGGGGCCAGGTTCAGGCAGAATTTGGGGGGAAGGGAGGGAGGCCGCGGGCAGGCGGCAGCTTGCTGGAGTAGGAGGGTGGTTGCCCAATCAGGCATGTGCCGTGCGAGTTGGGACACGCCAGTACAGCCAGCCTCCGCCACAGCTTCGCTGGCCCACCCCAGACACATCCCAGGAGTACCTGGCCCCCCGGGCCCCCCAACAGCCGCGCTGGTGGAAGGTTTGGGTCATGTGTCTGCTGTGCCACCAGCCCAGCGTGACACGGGTGCTCACCAGCACCGTGGCCCAGCCTGGAAGGGGTGGCCCTCACCCTGTCAGTACACGTCAAACAGAGATCCACGTGAGAGGCCAGGCTTCAGGAGGGTCTGCATTGGGAGGGCGGCAGCGGTCGGGCGTGTCCCCCAGCCTGGTCACCGGTGCCTGGGAGTGGCCCCGTGGTCTGGCCCTACTGCCATCTCCTGAGCCATCCCTCCATGTTCCCTCAGTGCTGGCAGCCTTGGCCCATGGCTGCCCTGTGAGGATCCCGGTGGCACTCAGTTGACCCAACCCTCTCCTGTTATCATGGGAAATGGCGGTTCAGGATCAGGTCACACGGGGCTGCAGGACAGCTTGTGGCCTGGCTCAGAGCGCCTCCCGCCGTGGGGTCTGTGCCCCACGTGTGCTGGCTCTGTGCCATCCCTGCCCCTGTTCTCCGTGGTGTCTGCTCCCTTGTGGCTCAGACCTGACGGGCCCCGGCCTTAAATCCACTCTCAGACTGGCATTTCTTCGAGTTCTGCCTCCCAGCCCAGGATGGAGCAAGGCCATCACTGGGGGCCAGTCGCCCTGGTCGCAGGCCTGGGGCAGCCTCTGGATGCGGTGTGTGCAGTAGCTGCTGTCCGAGTTAGGCACGGCCCCCGGGGTACCAGACCAGGACCCCAGGGCCCAGGAATTTGGCCCAACACCGTTCTGGGCGTCTGTGAGGGTGCTCTGGATGAGGTTAGCATTCGAGCAGGTGGGCTGGGGCATGCAGATGGCCCTGCCAGTGCCGGTGGGCCCTGTCCAACCCACTGAAGATCTGGAAACAGCAGGGCCTGTTCTGTGGGCTCTGTCTCAGGGAGCCCTTGCTGACACGCCTGCCTTCCCGAATGTCAGCACATCTGGTGTGATTCCAGCTTTGTCCTGATTCCTCTGTAAGGGGAACAAGGGTTGTGATCACCGATCAGTTGGGAAACCTTGTCCTCGCCCCAGGTCACAAGCCACAGCTGAGCCACAGCACCTGGGGCTGGAGACAGAAGGCATCACCAAGAACAGGAAATGAGCCCTGGCCTCGTCGCGTACCAGGACACTCACTCTGCCCTCTGACCGTCTCCCTCCAGCATCTCAGCACCGGTGTCCTTGCGCCCCGGGGTCCCTGCCCAGAACCGCACTGCCCAGATGCGAGCCACCAGACAAAGACTTGTGTGCTTATGGAGATTCAAGTTAATAAAATTTGGTAAAGCTAAAAAGCTCATGGGTTTCAGCTGGCTCATGGCTCCTGGGCGGGACAGGTGCAGCCATGGAACGTTCCACCATCGGGGAAATTCTGCTGGACTGAGCTGACCTGGAATATCTTGCCTGCGTGCCCCCTGCAGCTCAGCAAACACACGGCATGCATCCCTGCCTCCCTTCTTCCCTGTGCCCCCCATACAGAACGGTTGTCACGTCACTCTGGGCTGTTTATTGCTTGGGGTCTAAACTCCATGAGCCTGGCTCTGTGGGTGTGGGCACTGTGTCTCCGTGGGTGCCTGGGCCCCAGCAGCCCGTGTGCCCGAGACTACCAGGGGCCGGGTGAACTGCGTCTTCCTGACAGGCCTGCTGTGCCTCTGTCACCTTGGAGGTGGGCATCTGTGGGCTCCTTCAGAAAGGCCACGGGGCTCCTGGCTCTGCCTAAGAGGGGCTCTTAACCCCAAGCTTAGCCAAACTGAGGGTTTTTACTCCCTGAAGGAACCGTTCAAATGCCCAAGAGGCAACACTCACAGCCAGGCTGGGACCTGGGACGCCTGGGAGGCGCACCAGCATCGCATGGTTCCCTGTGCACGTGGCGGGAGGGGTTCACTGTCACTTCTATATCAGGAAAGAAATCACTGAGGTCCCAGAGCTCCAGGGCAGACCCACGCCCTGATCCTGGAGCCCAGTGAGCTGGGAGGGTGGAGGCCCTGCCAGGAGCTGCAGAGCTCAGGGCAGCCCAGCCTGAGAGGGGCGAAGCCAGCATCCCAGGGCCAGAACTCTACAGCATGGAGGGCGTGGGGATGGGAGATAAGGGCTTCTATTCCCAGGGCCAGGGCGGCACGGCCTTCTTGAAGGATAGGAAATGGACAGCCTGACCGGGAAGGCCTCTCAGGCCTCCTGGGAGCAGGTGTGGGCCAGGAGAAGGGAGGAGGCTGCCTGCCTCTGCAGAGATGAAGGTGGGGGCCAGAAGCCAGGTCCCCTCATGTCAGGAGGGTGGCAGGCCATCTCTGACACAGCCCAACCTCCAGTTCCATGGTCTGCCTGGACAAGGAGAACAGGTACAAGTGGGCCAGAAGAGGGGGAGGCCAGAGTGGATGGGCCAGGTGGCTGCCTGCCCCTAAATCAGCCAAGAGTGGCAGTGTTTTCTGTCCATATGGGGGCCACCAGGGAATTCTCTGCCTCCACCCCAGGCAAGGAGGTTCAGGTTGGGGGGATCCAGGTGGGGTCCCCCAGTGGGCAAGCCTCACGCCCTTCCTCCCAGCACCGTTCTGGGCAGCAGGGTCCAGGTGGTGAATAAGCCCCTGCTGTGGGCAGTGGCATGGAGAGTCTGGTTCAGGTTGAGGACTAAAGACGGACCCCAGGGTCGGAGCCCCACCCTCACTGTGCCCATGAACCCGCTCCCTAGGCCTCACCGGTCAGTGGTGTTTGTATCCGCTGTCTCCCAGACACAGGGAGTGAGAGAGCCGCCATCACCCGTACTCTGAGCTGCTCACTGAGAACTGACAGGTGGTGACTCTGCATGCAGGAACGTGCGTGGGGTGCAACTGAGAGGCAGTGTCTGAGCAGTGTGGGGAGCCCTCCCCACTGCCCTGAACTCACAGCCCTGGCCTGGGTAACACCTGCATGCCCCCTGCAGCTCAGCGAACACACAGCATGCATCCCTGCCTCCCCGCATCCCCGCGGAGCCCCTTCTTTGGACACAGTGTGGCTCCAGGGCCCCACGCAACCACAGTGACGACCCAGGGCAGAGAGGTGGCAGGTCTCAGCCCTGCTTCACATCTCAGATTGGGCGGGACCCCCACCCCAGGCCTGAGACAGACGGAGGATGCCCATGGTGTGGACAGCAACACCAAGGCTGAGAGAGGGAGGGCCTGAGCCCAGAGCCTGGCCCCTACACCACCCTGTGAGGCCCGGTCCTCAGGCGGTCTCTGCCCTCTGACAGGCTGCAGGAGCCCAACAGTCTGGCAGGCCTGGGGACCCCCGACCCCGGGAGAATGTTCCTTTCTCCAGGAAGAACTCCCCATGCATGACCTGACCCCAGGCCCTGGTCATGTGGACCCCTTCCCCAAGGTCCTGTGGCCACAGCCACCAGGGAAGGTTGTTTGTAATGGAGCGTGGGGCACACTCTGGTCCCACTGATGTCAGCTAAGGCCCCAGCCACCCGCCAGCCTTGGGACACTGCAAATGGCCTCCAGGGAGATGTGACTTGGGTAAGGACCACACAGGCTATGAGCAGCCTCCCTGGAGGCTGACAGCCCTGTCCTCTCCAGGCACAGGGACATGGGGCCCTGCAGGGCGTCTGCACAGGTGGCTGGGTGCTGCTGAGACTTCCTTCTGGCTGGGCTCTGTCCACGTCCAGATGTCTCTGCTCATGGGGCACTCACAGTGGGGTCGCCTGGCAGAGACAGGCCCATCTAGAGACATCGTGCAGGGCCGGCTCCCTGGCCCACACAGTGCACCCCTCTGGGAAGTAGGTGATCCCTATGAGAGGGCTACCCCAAGGGGGTGGTCACACTGCAACAACCCCAGGCTTCCATGCCCTTTGAACTCAGGTCTCCTGGTCTACAAAGTTGGGGGAAGTGCTGGCAGAGGAAGTCTAGCCTTTGATCAAGGTTGGCCTGAGCTGGGGCTGCAGTGGGGAGGCCTTCCTGGAGGCCCACCCAGCCTGGACAGCCCATCCCCCAGATCAGCTGGACGCTTAGCTGGTGGCACCTCTCCCTCCTCAGCTGCTAACCCCCAGGATGCCCCCAGGACCCCCTAGGAACCTTCCCAGGAACCCCAGGGTCCTGAGTGTGTGCAGGGACTGTTCCCGCCTTGAGAGTAGAGAGCTGGGTGCTGATCTTGGCTCCATCAGCGCCCTGGGGGCTTAAACAGCAGAAATGGAGCCCCCCAGTCTGAAGGCTGCTGTGCAAGATACTGGGCCGGAGGGCTGGTTCCTCCTGAAGGTTCTGAAGAAGGGTCTGCCCAGGCTCCCCCAGCCCCGGGCAGGGTGTGATCATCCCTGGGCTTGCGGACACAGGGCCCCACCTCTGCCCTCATCTCTCCAGGGTTTGTGTCCTGATCTCCTTTTGCAAGGACGCCTGTCATTGGATCTAGGGCGCGCTCTACTCCAGAGTAAACTCGTCTTAACTAATTACACCCGCAAGTCACTCTCTCCAAATAAGGCCACGAGGTTCTGGGGACTTCAGCACATGAATTCTGGGGGGACACAGTTGGTGGAGCCAGGGGAGTGGATGGGTTGGGGGAGCAGCATTTTTCCCCAGAATCCTCAATCCTTAGGAGAAATGAAAAAGGCCAGGAGGGTCCTAGCGTGGATCCCCCAGAAAAGAGGTCTGAGGGGGTCTAACTGCAGGCTGAGGCTTTACTGTGGGTGCAGCCCCAGGACAGCAAGGGGGAGACAGGAAGGTGGGCGGCAGAGAGCAGGCAGCACATTCCTGGTGAGAAGCAACCTCCCAGGTGCCATCAGGCCCCTGCTGTCTCCTGGGCAGGTGGAGAGAGGAATTCGCCTGCCCCACTTCCCAGCCTGCGGTGACAGCGTCCGCAGACCAGGGCAAGCCTGGCGGCAGGGGCTCCGTGAGTCTGCTGGGGAAGGAGAAGGGGGGCCAGCAGAAGGGAGAGACCCCTCTCAGCCAAGCTCTGAGGGCCACTCCAGGCAAGGTCCAGATCCAGCATCTGCCACACTCACCCAGTTTGAACCTCCAGCCCACGGGGACCCTGGAAGCCCCCTCCTCACCCCACTCTCCTTTGTTCTGCTTCCTGAGCTGACTGAAGACCAGACTGGGGGCAGGAGCCAGGTTCCCTGGGGCAGCAGGCAGCCGTGCTCACCCGACCCATGTCTGCCCTTTGCCGTACTTCCCATCCGCTCAGAGTTCTGCCCTCTCACCCACCTCCCCAGGGGTCTGGGGCTTCTGTGCTCAGTCACAGGATGGGGTGTGGAGATGCTGGAAAAGTTGGTGTCTGGGGACCCCAAGCTCTTGCCTCAGGAGAGCCCAGGGGTGCAGGGACCCCAGCAGGGAGGCACTGAGGCACAATGGGGGGCCTCCCCCCAGGGTCCCCGCGAGAGACATGGGGGGAGGGCAACCAGCCGGGAAGGGTTTCTTTCCACTACCTACCCCACGGAGCACCGCCCCACACCCAGGAAACAATAGAGGCAACCAAAGGGGACTCTAAAGGCGCATGGGGAGTGGGAGACCCCGCCTGGCGCTTCCCGACCCCTGCCAGGCGGACAGGAGGAGCCTTGCACCAAAGCGGCCCAGCACAAGGGCAGAAACTTCCGTCCCCCCGCCAGAGCCACCACACGACCGGGAAGCCCCTTGCCCTCAGGACCCAGGACACCCCAGAAACACCCGAGAAGCCAAGTATCCAGAAGGACACCGCAAAGGCTCTGGACGCGGAGACGGCCCTGGGCAGGGCGACCGCCGATACAGCGAACCGTCTCCCCACGCCCGGGCCTCCCGATCGGGCGGAGTGCCCCGGATGCAGCCGGAAGCCACGGCTGGCACGAGGAGCAGGTGGGCGGACACCAGCCCCAACGCGAGCCCGACGCGGAGCCGTCGGACGGGGATTCGGGAGTTGCTATCATAAAGATGCTGCAAAAAAAAGGCAATTACAAATTCTCTTGAAACAAATGAAAAAATAGAAAATCTCAGCAAAGAAATAGATTTAGAAAAAATGAATGGCACGTAGGAACTGAAACATGGCAACAGAAGTAAATCTCACCAGGAGATGACAGGGGGACAGTGAGTGAGCCGGAGGGCCAGTCAAGAGGGCCACCCTGCGGGACTGATGGAGAGCGGACTGCAAACCAACGGAGCCTCAGGGTCATTGGCTTTGCAGTCAACAAAAGGCCGCCAGATTTTCAGGGCTGAAGGGGTTTTCCTGCAGGAACCGCTGAGAACCTCTCAGATGGGGCAAAAGACAGAACCCACAGTGCGAGTGAGACCCAAATACTACACACCAAAGCCTGTGGTGTGGCTCCAGCACTGCTCGGAGGGACGTGGAGGGCACCAGGCACTCAGAGAAGTTCTCAGATGGATCCTCTAAGCTCCTATTTCAAGCAAGTAGACAAAGAACAAAGTAAGGGCAGAACTGGCAGCAGGGGGGATGTTAAAATGCAGAGACTGATGAAAGAAATGGAGAGAGCCGAGCTGCAGAAAACAGACGAAAATAAAGCTGCTTCTCTGAAAGTCGACCAGATTCATAGGCCTCTAGCAAGACAAAAATAAAAGTAAGAAGAAACAGAGCGCTTTCATCAGGGAGAAGCGGGCTACACTCCAGATCCTGCAGCCACTGTGAGGGCAATTAGAGAGTTAATTGTGAAATTAATTAACCGAAAATTGCTGTAGGCCGCTTCACGCTCCTCAGCTCCGCACGGAGAAGGGGCCGACTCTCCAAAGATCACGAGCCACCGAAATGCTTCCGAGGCGAAGTGGTTGATTTGAACTGTCCTGTAACCATTAAGGAGGTTGAATTTATAATTTAAAAGTTCCCAAAAAAGAAAATCTGGGCCCAGTGGTTTTTCTGGAGAATTCTAACAAACATTTAAGGAAGGGGCAACACCAATTTTACACAATTTCTTCCAAATTGTAGAAGAGGAGGAAACACTTCCCAGCTTATTTTAAGAAGCGGCATCATCTTCACACCCAAACTAGACAAAGACAGCACAAAACCAGAACAAGAAGGAAACACTACAGACCGTTATCGCTCATGAACTTAGTTGCAAAAATCTTCCACAAAATACAAGCAAACTGACTCCAACACTGTATAAAAAGACTTACACACCCAGACCAAGTGGGATTTATTCCAGGGATGCAAGTCGGGGTCAACATTTTAAAAAGTCAGAGGACGTAATTCACCATATCAATAAGATAAAAGGAAAAATGATGTAATTGTATATCAGCTGATGCAGAAAATACATTTAACAAAAGCCAGCATGCATTCTCAATAAAAGCCCCAGGGTAGTTTAGGAATTAGAGGGGAAGGTCCCAGGTCAGTATGTGCACGGGACTGTTCTGGTTGGAGATTACCCCTAATGGCAGCAAATATTCTTATAGAGAAGAAAACCCCCAAAACAACGGAGCCGTTGGTGAACACCAAGGATGCTCACAAAAGCAGTCCCGGTGACAAAATTCAGCATCCATTTTTGATTAAAACTCTCAACAGAATGGGTATAGATGGCAAGTACCTCAACATCATAAAGGCCATATATGACAAACCCACAGCTAACATCATACTTAACAGCGAGAAGCTGAAAGCTTTTCATCTAAGATCGGGAACAAGACAGGGGTGCCCACTCTCTCCACTGTTATTCAACATAGTACTGGAGGTCCTAGCCACGGCAATCAGACAAAACAAAGACATACAAGGCATCCAGATTGGTAAAGAAGAAGTCAAATTGTCACTATTTGCAGATGATATGATACTGTACATAAAAAACCCTAAAGACTCCACTCCAAAACTACTAGAACTAATATCTGAATTCAGCAAAGTTGCAGGATACAAAATTAACACACAGAAATCTGTTGCTTTCCTATACACTAATGATGAGCTAACAGAAAGAGAAATCAGAAAAACAATTCCATTCACAATTGCACCTAAAAGAATAAAATACCTAGGAATAAACCTAACGAAGGAAGTGAAAGACCTGTACTCTGAAAACTACAAGACACTCCTAGGAGAAATTAAGGAAGACACTAACAAATGGAAATGCATCCCATGCTCTTGGCTAGGAAGAATCAATATTGTCAAAATGGCAATACTACCTAAAGCAATCTACAGATTCAACGCAATCCCTATCAAACTACCAACAGCTTTCTTCAATGAACTGGAACAAATAATTCTAAAATTCATATGGAACCAGAAAAGACCCCGAATAGCCAAAACAATCCTGAGAAGGAGGAATCAAACAGGGGGAATTACGCTCCCTGACTTCAAGCTCTACTACAAAGCCACAGTAATCAAGACAATTTGGTACTGGCACAAAAACAGACCCACAGACCAGTGGAACAGAATAGAAAATCCAAACATTAACCCAAACACCTACAGTCAATTAATATTTGATAAAGGAGCCCTGGATATACAATGGGGAGATGACAGCCTCTTCAGCAGCTGGTTTTGGAAAAACTGGACAGCTACATGTAAGAGAATGAAACTGGACTACTGTCTAACCCCATACACAAAGGTAAACTCAAGGTGGATCAAAGACCTGAATGTAAGTCATGAAACCATAAAACTCTTAGAAAAAAACATAGGCAAAAATCTCTTGGACATAAACATGAGTGACTTCTTCATGAACATATCCCCCCGGGCAAGGGAAACAAAAGCAAAAATGAACAAATGGGACTATATCAAGTTGAAAAGCTTCTGTACAGCAAAGGACACCATTAGTAGAACAAAAAGACATCCTACAATATGGGAAAATATATTCATAAATGATGTATCTGATAAGGGGTTGACATCCAAAATATACAAAGAACTCACGCACCTTAACAAACAAAAAGCAAATAACCCAATTAAGAAATGGGCACAGGACATGAATAGACACTTCTCTAAAGAAGAAATTCAGATGGCCAACAGGCACATGAAAAAATGCTCCACATCGCTAATCATCAGAGAAATGCAGATTAAAACCACAATGAGATATCACCTCACACCAGTGAGGATGGCCAACATCCAAAACACAAACAACAACAAATGTTGGCGAGGATGTGGAGAGAGGGGAACCCTCCTACATTGCTGGTGGGAATGCAAATTAGTTCAACCATTGTGGAAAGCAGTATGGAGGTTCCTCAAAAAACTCAAAATAGAAATACCAT
>JAQQAC010015366.1:162263-224460 GCA_029783875.1 Phataginus tricuspis
CCTCCCTCCCCTCCCTTCCCCTGGCCCTCTTCTCCCCTTCAGGACTGTGGCAAAGGCCAGCGGTTTCTCTAGGGAATTTTGCCTGGATTTGGGCAAGGATTTTTGGAACCAGACTTTAGAGCGGAACTTTTTTCTCTCAAAATAGAGAGGAATTGACTGTCCAGGAGTTAAAGATAGAATCCTGTGTCATCCCCTCCCCATACCCTCCCCTCCCCCTCCCCTCCCTCCCCTCCCTCCCCTCCCTTCCCCTGGCCCTCTTCTCCCCTTCAGGACTGTGGCAAAGGCCAGCGGTTTCTCTAGGGAATTTTGCCTGGATTTGGGCAAGGATTTTTGGAACCAGACTTTAGAGCGGAACTTTTTTCTCTCAAAATAGAGAGGAATTGACTGTCCAGGAGTTAAAGATAGAATCCTGTGGCAAGTTCAAGGTCTGAGTGCCCGTCCCAGCTGGCCCAGGAGAAGGGTGTGGAGGCCTGGCCGCTGCTCCGGGGGCTGTGGGGGGCTCGCTGTCCCAGCTGCAGCTGGTGCTGAGTCCTGTGGCCAGCAGTGCCCCCCCGCCCCCCCCCCCCCCGTGGCCACAGGCTGGGGCCAGCGCTGAATCACACTCAGCAGACAAACATCTGTCCTTTGGGGAAGAAAGGGCTGGGCCCTCAAGGGGCCTCAGGAGAAATCCAGGTGAACTTCCGCGGGAGGGCTCTGGGGGGCTTCCTTGAGGAGGGGACCGCATGGAGACGACATCTGCCGTTAGCAGGAAACTGCCAGCTGCCCAGGGCCTGGAGCTGCTCAGCTCAGGGAGGCACATTAATTTGTGGACAGAGAGGAGCCGTTGGAAGTCAGACAGTGTGGGTGTCGGCAGAGGAACGCCAGGCCACCGGGAGAGCCTGCCGAGGCCCTGCCTGACTGGGGCTACGGGGACAGCTGACCAGAGCGGCATCCCTAAGCCCATTCCTAGGGAGCACATGGGGCTCCGGAGGCAAGCTCTGCTCGGTCATGGCTTGGGGGGCCACATACAGCCCAGCCCAGGGAGCCCCCAGGACCCCGGGGTGGGCTCCAGAGGTTGGAGGGGAGCTCAGGGAGGGCCCCAGGACCCTGGCTTCCAGCTGCATGGCAAGATAGGACAGGCTCTCCTTGCAGGAAGCCAGGCGTGCGCTCATTGCTATGGAATGCGTGTTTGATGGTACATCCCACCAGGGCCCCGGATGGAGGGCCAGACACCTGGGGCTGCACGGCCACCCCTCACTCGCACCCCGATGGGCTGTGCCCCCAGGCCTAGGGGTGCCACCTCCCTGCCTGAGCTGGCAGCCCTCCCAAGACTCTGACTCACTCCTCGGGGCCACTTTTCCTACAAAGCCGAGCACTGCTCTCCCAGTGCCAAGCGGGAAGGTGGCCATGCACCTGGAGGGCCCCTGAGCCCCCAGGAGGGATGAGCTGGGGTGACAACGGGGAGGTGGCAGGCCCTCCCCTCCACACCTGTTTGCCTCGGGGCGTTGCCTTCCCTTCCCCCAGCATGGAATGCACCAGACCCCCTTGCTTGGTGTCTGTAAGCCCCCAGGTTTCCACCTTCATTCTGGGAGGGAGGAGGTGGCCAGGTGAGCCCGGGGGGTCAGAAAGGCAGGGCCATCAGCCTCCCCAACAGAGCGGGCATAGATGAGAGACGGCCCAGTGAGCCCGAGAGGCTGACACCCTAGCCACCACCATCCTGACCCTGCCACCCTGACATCCACAGAGGGCTGGTGGGCTGGTGAAACCACCTCCCCCTGTGCTGTTTCAGATCACACAGCCACCATCCCTGTGGCAGAGAGGAAATCTGGGCTCAGAGGCGACTGGCCTCTGCTCAGGGCCACACATTGCCAAGAAGGGCTCCAGCCCAGGCCCTGCCCCCAAATCCCTAGCCTTTGGGTGACTTCCACTGGCTGGGCGCAAGGCCCACAGAACAAAACGTCGTATGTGGTTGTGTGGTGGGGGGCCGGGTGGGGGTGGGGGGTGGACGCACACCCAAGGGAAGCTGCGACAGAGAAAGGTGAGGGCTGCTCTGGGAGCCTTGGGGCCAGGCGGGGCTGGGGACCCAGAGGAAGGCCCCGTGTGGCCCGACTGGGTGCTGGCCCAGGCTCATGTCCCGATCCCCATCCGTGGTCGGCTCCTGGCTACTCTGGGCGGCCGGCCCTCCCCACACATCAAGAGCTTCTGGCCGAGGTGGGGCTGTGTGGCTCAACGCCTAATGACCAGCACTCTGGGGGAGTGTTTGCCAGACTCCATGGTGTAAATATGCCCGACATGGCCGATTTCAAGCTCCCAGTGACATCACAGAGTCCAGAGTTAGGAAGAGATGAATGACAGAAGCATGTGATTTCACTCTACGGGTGTGAGATTCAAGTGCCCTCCAGCACATACGTGCGGGCAGCAAGGCCCAGGGCAAAGTCCAGACTTTCACCTCTTTTGTCAAGTAAAGGGTCACTGGGACACAGTCATCCCCATCCATTGTCTTTCCCACTGCCTCACACGGCCGAATGGCTGTTACACAGAACATACGGCCAAGAGCCTAAAATATTTATTACCTGGCCCTTTATGCAGAAAGTTTGCCAACCCCTGGGTTATCTACTAGCAAATGGATAATTAGGAAGTAATGATTTTCAAGTGTTTATTAGCTTTTAAAACTACCATACAGTAAACTGCCCATATTTAACATGTAAAATTGATAAGTGACGCGTGCACGTATATGTTATTTGTGCCCCTGCACACCGGGGAGGCTGTCTCCAGAGCAGACCGTGAGCACCCCGGCGCCCTCCTGCCGCGTCGCGTTGCAGCCTCAGCTTCGTTCAGATCGACTCACATGACAGGAGGCCTTCCCTGTCTGGCTCCTTTCACTCAGCAGAACTCTTCTGAGATTCACCCACGCATCAGGCCGTTTCCTAGCTGAGTGCTAGTCCACCGAGCGAACGTATGAGCGCACTTACCCACTCTCCCGTTGATAGATATTTGGGTCACTTCCAGAATTGAATTACAAATAAAGGCACTGTGAACACTTGTGTTCAAGTCGTACAAACGTACAGTTTTGTTTCTCTTGGGTGAATATCTAGGAGTGGCATAGCTGGGGCACATGGCAGATGTATGTTTTAAAAAGCGTTTTTTTTTTGTATTCCCGCTAATGACTGACACTTGGTGTGGTTGGTCTTTAATTTTAATTATTCTAATAAATGTGTAGTGGCATCTCATTGTGGCCTTTATTTTTATTTCCCTGATAATCAATGACCTTGAGCATCTTTTCATTTGCTCATTTATCACCTGTGTATCTTATTTTTATGTATCTTCTTTTCTTTTTATTGGGTAGTTTTTATTTTTATTGTTGAGTTTTGAGACATTTTGGAGGATTTTATATATTCTGAATACAAGTCCTTTCTGAGATATATGATTCACAAACAATTTGTTCCAGGCTATAACTTGTCTTTTCATCTCTTAATAGTGTATTTTGAAGACCAGAAGTTTTTTTTCTTTTAATAAAATCAATTTATCAATTTTTTCCTTTTTATGAATTGTGATTTTGGTGTCCTCTCTAAAAAATATTTGCCTAACCCAAGGTTACAAAGCTTTTTCTTCTATGTATTTGTCTAGAAGTTTCATAGTTTTTACTTTTACACTGAGGTCTATGACATATTTTGACTTCATTTTTTTACATGCTGTAATGTATAGATCAAAGTTCTATAGATAGGTAAATGATAGATGATAAATGTAGATGATAGGTAGGTAGATAGATTATAGATAGATAGATAGATGATAGATAGATGTTAGATAGATAGATGATAGATAGATAGATAGATGTTAGATAGATGTTAGATAGATGGTGATAGATAGATGATAGATAGATAGATAGATGTTAGATAGATAGATAGATGACAGATAGATGTTAGATGATAGATGTTAGATAGATAGATGTTAGATAGATAGATTATAGATAGATGTTAGATAGATGATAGATGTTAGATAGATGATAGATGATGATAGATAGATAGATAGATAGATAGATAGATGTTAGATAGATAGATAGATGATAGATGATAGATAGATATAGATAGATAGATGATGATAGATAGATAGATAGATAGATAGATAGATAGATAGATAGATGACAGATAGATGACAGATGACAGATAGTATCCGGTTAGTCCAGCACCATTGCTTAGAAAAAGACTATCTCTTCTCCATGGAATAGTCCCTGCTCTTCTGCTAATAATCTATTGTGCACCTGACTGGGGGCCTCTACTGGATTCTGCTGGGTTCCATTCATCTTTTTGTCCATCCTGACACCAATGTTACATGGTCTTAATTATCACACCTTTAAGATAAGTCTTGAAAACATTTAATGTTGGTTTTCCAAATTTGTTCTCTTTTGAAGTTGTTTGAGCTGTTCTAGGTCCTTTGCAATTTCACATGAAAATTTTAAAAGTTTTTTAACTGTAAGTTTAATGTCTTTAATAGACATAGAGCTGTTAGGCTATCTCTTTGTTCCTGTATGAGATTTGGTAGTTTGTATCCCTGAAAGAATTTATCCTTTTCACCTAAGTTGCTGAATGTATTGGCATAAGGTTGCTCACATTATCCTATTAGCCCTTCTGTGTCCGTGAAGTCTGTAGTAATGTCACCACCCTCATTCCTGATATTGCTGGTCTGTGTCTTCTCTCCTTTTCTTCCAGGCAGTCCATCTAAATGTTTACCAGGTTTATTAATCTTCTCAAAGAACCAGCTTGTGGTTTTATTTATTTTCACTATTTTTTTCTCTTTTCCACTTCATTCATTTCACACTAATCTTTATTATGCTCTCTTTCTGCTTCATATGTGTTTAATTTGCTTTTCTTTTTCCAGTTTATTAATGTGGAAGCTGAGGCCATTGAATTGAGTCATTTCTTCTTTTCTAAACAGGCTTTCAATGCAGGGGTCAGCCAACTTTTTCCATAAAGGCCAAGATAGTACATATTTTAGGCTTTGCTTCTAGTAATGGTTTTGGTCTTAAAGTCTGTTTTGCTTGATATTATTAAGACCACTCCAGCTTTTCCATGGTTGTTTTCTGCATGGTATAACATTTTCCATCCTTTTACTTTCAATTTATTTGTGCCTTTGAATCTAAAGACTATCTCCTGTGGGCAGAGTATAGTTTGGATCTTATTTTTTTTAATCCAGTATGACGATCTCTGTCTTTGACTAGTTCTTAACCCATTCATATTTAATGCTTTTATCAGTAGGGCCAGATTTAAATCCGACATTTTGCTCTTTGTTTTCTATATGTCTCACCACTACTTAGTGCCTCTGTTCCTCCTTTTCTCACTCCTTTTATGTTTAGTGGATATTTTCTAGTGTACCATTTTAATTCCTTTGGTTATTTTAAACTACGTATATTTTCAATTTTTTAATTGGTTGCTCTAGGACTAACAATGTACAACTTAATGTATCAGAATTGACTTCATATTTATACTAACTTATTGCCAAGAAGTTACAGAAATTCTGTTCCCCTGAGCTCCATTCCTCCCCATTATTGGTGTGCCTATACCAACAATATGTGTTATAATCATTGCTTAGATAATCTGTGCCTTCACTGACCTGTGTAGCTCTCCCCACTTCACCCTGTGGATTCAAGCCACCCTCTGTCATCATCCCCCTCCTCTAATATAGCTTCATTTCCACCTTCCTCCACTGTGTTGTCAAATATATTACATTTTACATTTCTATATATTATAGGTCCAACAGTAAAATTTCATAGGTATTGCCTCCTGCAATTTCTGTTTTTTAAATCAGTTAAGAGAAGAAAGGGATACATGTGCAATTATGCTGTTTTTCACAATTATGTCACCAGCACTCTTAGGTCCTGGCATGGCTTTGATTACTGTTGGGTGTCACTTTCTCTCAGCCTAAAAAACAAAATTGAGTATTTCTGGTAAAACAGATCTGCTAGCAATAAATTTGCTTGTTTTTGTGGGTTTTGTTTGTCTACCTAGGACCATCTTTATTTCATCTTCTTATTGGAAAAACAGTTTTGCTGGATATAGGATTCTTGGTTCACAGTTTTTACCTTTCAGCCTTTTGAATAAATCATCCCACTGCTTTCTGACCTCCCTTGTTTCTGATGAAAAGTCAGTTGTTAATTTTATTGGCATCCTCTTGCATATAATGAATTACTTTTTCTCTTGCTGCTCTCAGTATTTCAACATTTTGACTGGTATGTCTGGCTGTGGAATCTTTATATTTGTCCTACTGGAGTTCGTTGAACTTCTTGGATGTAGATTTTGTTATCTGCCAAGTCTGGGAAGTTTTCAGCCATTATTTCTTCAAATATTTTTCTTCCTTCCTTCTAGTGCTCCTGTCATGCATATATCTTTGTGCTTTGTGGCATCCTGTATTTCTTCTCGGTTCTGTTCATCTGCTTCCTTCTTTTTTTCGTCCTTCTCTTCAGGTTGCGTGGTACCCAGGCTCTACCTTCAACTTCACTGAGTCCTTCTCTTGGCTCAAATCTGCTATTCAGCCTCTCTAGTGAATTTTTCATTTTGGTTATGGAACTTTCAGCTCCAGAATTTCCATTTGGTCCTTTTTATACTTTTTATCTCTTTACTGATAGTCTCTGTTTCATGAGTCATTATCACCACGCCTTCCTTTACATCTTTTGACATGGTTTCTTTTAGTTCTTTGAACATAACTGTAATAATTTCTTTGAAGTCTGTCTGCTAGGTGCAGTCAGCCTGCTCAAAGGCAGTTTCCTCTCTGTCACCCTCAGAGGGCACAGTTGTGACATGAAGTCTAACAGATCACCAAGGATGACTCTAGTTTTAGCCAGGATCTCTCTGATGGTCTTTTTCGGTGATTGCCCCATTAAATTGCTGGCTTGTCTGCCTCTATTGGTATCACACTAATTAATCTGTCACTAGCTGATTGCTCTATGGTTTTCAACAATGCCCTGGAGCTTAAATTGCTCCATAGTCTGATCCAAATAGGCCCTTTGGCAAGGGAAAGGTGTGGGCAGGCTTTGAAGCTTGCTGCGACCTTCCCCTGGGCAGGAGCTATGTGCTATGGAGCAGAAGCTGGGGAATGGGGGAACTCACTCCTCACCAGCCACCCCACGCAGATCCTCACAATGGAGAAGGAGCTACAGGAAGACAGAGGCAGCGACCGCTGCCCCTTCCTGGCTGCCTCCACCACCTGGCACAGATTGTTAACAGCACAAAGCCAAACACGATGGGAACTGCCGACGTTCATACACCCAGATAGCTCTTCCACACTGTGAAGCTGGGGGAGGCGGGAGCTACCGCTCTGCTGCGGAGTCCACCAGGACCGCTGTTCTGCAGCACGTGACTTGGGAGAAGTGTTGTGCTCTGCACCAGCTGCTGTGCCTGGATCGTCTCTGCAGAGGAGAAGCCTGAGCGGGAGAACAGGCGCCCCTGCCCAGCTGCTGCGACCTACCTGGTATAGCAGTTCTGCAGCACCTTGCTGAGGGGTGGGAGCTGCTAAAATTCACTGGCTGCTGAATCCACACAGAATAGCTCTCCCCCCTCAGGTAGCTGGAGAAGGAAGGAGCTTCCATCCAGCTGCCATGCCCTCTGGCATAGCTCCCCTGAAGAGCAGAGCCGTGAGGGTCTGGGCACAACCCATAGCTCAAATGTCACACCTTCTCACTGTTGCCAAGTTCCATAGATTTTGTAGAACAGACACTTCTCAATTTTCTGTCAGCCCTATAACCAATCTCCAGAAACTCTGAATGATTGTTTTTGCTAATTTTGACCAATTTAATAGATTTTTGCCTGGGGGAAAGGTGTTTCCAAATTATTTGTGTTGCCATTCACAAAGCTCAGCTACCTTTTAGGAGATTTAAATAATAAATATTAATAGATTTACCCCTGTGTTTACCATTTTTTATGCTTTTTATTTCTTTTGTGTAGATCAATATTTATATCTGATATCATTTTCCTTCTGCCTGAAAATCTTTCTTTAACATTCCTTACAGTATAGGCCTGCTGGTGATGAATCTTTCAGTTTTGTATGTCTGAATAGTCTTTATTTTGCCTTTTTTTAAAAAGATATTTTCACTGAGTATAGAATCTGAGATTTACAGGTTTTTTCTGTTAATAATTTAAAGATGCTGCTCTGTTGCTTTCTAGCTTGCATTGTTTCAAATGAGAATCTGTGGTCATCTTTATATTTGTTTCTCTGTTCATAATGCACCTTTTTTCTTCTGGCTGCTTTTAAATTCTTCTATTTACCACTAATTTTAAGCAATTTATTTTAGTGTGGTTTCCTGTTTCTTGTACTTATGATTCTTTGATCTTCTTGGATCTGTAGGTTTATATTTTAATCAAGTTTGGATATTTTTCAGCCATTACTTCTCCAAATATTTTTTTTCTGTTCTCTTCTCCCCATCTCTCTTCTTCTTCAGGGACCCCAGTGACACATATATTGTGTCACCAATATATATTGTCCAAAACTCACCGGTGCTTTGCTCATTTAAAATTTTTCCTCTGTGTCTGGATAGTTTTTATTGACATATCTTCAAGATCACTAATCTTTTTTTCTAATGTATAATCTGCCTTTTTTTCTCTCCAGTGATTTTTCATCTCTGACATTGTAGTTCATGTTTAGGTGCAATTTAGGTCTTTTTCCATATCTTCTATGTCTCTATGTAACTTTTTGTGCATATGGAATACAGTGTCAGTAAGTATTTTAATGTCCTTGACTACGAAGTCTGCACTCGTGTTAGCTCGGTGTCACTTTTAAGTAATTGGTTTTTCTCTTCATTATGAGTTGTACTTTCTTTCATCTTTGAATGACTGCTGATTTTTTGTTGGATGCCAGACATTGTACGATTTACCTTTGTAATATTTTGTAATAAAAAATTAATTTACTTTGTTACATAAATTGTAGTGTTTTCCACTTTTGATGTTAGACTTCTGAATACTCTCCCCAGTGCCACGAACCCTGAGTGCTCCAATTTCGTTGGTAAAAACAACCTCCATTCTTGACTCAGGTTCTTCTCCTTTCCTCGGGTAGTTTTTTTTCCCATGCACCAACCTACTGAATACTAAGGAGGATGCTTTGCAAACTTCTGAAGTTTTCTTTCCATGGAATTTATGTCCAGCACTCTAGCCACCTTGGTCTCCCCAAACTCTGTGCTCTACTCCTCACTTACGTTCCCTCTCCATGTCATGGCCCAGAAAATCCCCCCAGGAATCAGCTGGGCCGTTGGAGGGCTCCCCCACTTGCTTCCCTCCTCCGAAGGACTGCTGCTCTTTAGGACTTGATGTCCAAGTTCTTGAAAACCATTGTTTTATATATTTTTCTCTGCTTTTAGATAGAAGAGTAAATCTGGTCCCTTGTTTAATCCATCTTGGCCAGAAGTCCTCGCACATACATTTAATTGTGCAGAAGAAATGTGGTTCCTCTATTTCTGTAGAACTGAATGATCTCAGGGCAGGGGTCCTTGTCCACTTTGCTTCCTCCCATCTTCCCAGCACCTAGAACCATACCTGGCACATGGGAGGTGCCCACTGTGTGAGGCTTGAGACTGAAAGTTGTTTCCCTGACTTAATCCCCTTTCTTCCCTCTCGGTACAATGTGCAGTGGGCACCCTTCAGGCCAAGTGTGGCCTCACAGAGGGGTCAGGGCCTCGCCTCAGGGAAAGCGCAACCTGAGGAGATTAGACAGCTCTGTGCCAGGGTACTTCTGATAGAAATGGTGGTCTCGCTCTCGGTCCAGTGTGTAATACACTAGAGAAATCACCGATGTCTCCACGTAGCATGGGCCCTGGCTGGGGGGGCCAGAAGGAAGAGGCTAAACCCCATCCAGGTTTACAGGGAGGCTTCCCAGAGGACACCAAGTCTAAACAAGAAGAGAACCTAGCCCTGGCCGGGGGAGAGAATGAGCACAGGGAAAGAACCCAGGCCCAGAGATTTCAGAAACCTGGCCTATACAAGAACTATTAGACTGGGCCCGTGAAATTGCCATTTCCGTACATCAAAATGGTTGAATGCTGACAATTTCATATGCTTCAATCTCATACGATTCATAGCATATGAACAGCATGTATATAATATTTTTGTTCTCTTTTGTTTGAAGTATAACTTAAAGTGCACAGATCTTAACTGTATAGCTTAGTGACTTTTACATATATGTACAGTCATAACTGCCACCCAAGGCAAGATGGGACATTTCCAGAGCTCTCAGTCAAAGGTAACCACCCTCCGGAAGCCTACCACCGCTGAGAGCTGCCTGTCCTTGAAATCCATGCACATGGAATCCAGGTGTTCTCTCCTGTGTCTGGTTTCTTTCCCTCGGCGCCATATTGTCAGAGCCACCCCCAGTGTTGCTTCACAGCTACCTCCCAACAACGCCCAAGGGCACGGACAACTTCTCTCGTTTCTCTGCTGTGCCCTTTATACCCAGGGCCTGCAATGTAATAGGTGCTCAGTAAATGTTTTCTGAATGGATGGGTGGGGAAGGAAGACTGATTGGTGGGTGGATGGATGGACGGATGGATGGACAGATGGATGGACAGGTGATGGATGGGTGGGTGGGTGGATAAGTGGATGGGTGGATGGGTGGGTGGATGGGCAAAATCTCAGACACTCCCAGATGCCCCTCTGAGGAAAGTGGGCATAAAGAGCTGCTGTGCTCTTAAATCCAGTGCCCATGGTCTGTAAGGTTTTTTGTGGACATCGCCTACAAATATTTTTAATAACCATGTGCTCCTGTACCTGTTGAAGCTGATATCTAAGACTTCAGTAATTTACCTTTGAGTAATAGTATTTATCAACTACTAACTTTTTCATAAGGTGAAATGAGAATTGAACCTAGTGAATCAACAACTTGAATCAATATTTTGTGACATAATTTGATTCAATTGATTTTAACTACCTATCAATTAATGCACACTGTTGCTTGAAAAAACCGTGTAAAGAATATCATCTGTAGATGTTATTGATCATGTCCTGAAAGCCAAGGAGAGCCCGAAACAGCCTAGCGAGGAGTAGAGCCCACGGCTGTGGCTTGCCTGTGGCAGAGCCGGGGTCGGGCCTGGAGCTCGGGAAGGGCTTCCTCAGGGGCCGGGGCAGCATTCCAGAGGGGAGAGCAGTGCCAACCGGAGGAGGGCATGGCGGGGTCTGGGCAGACCCAGAAGCCCAGGACCAAAGCTGTTTGCCCTGTGGTTGCATGCTGAGGATAACAATGAGCTTCAGAGACCCCCCGCCACCCTGAACACTCTGTGCATCTTGGGAGAAACAGCAAGGATGACCTGCCTACGGGAACAACGCATAATCTGGAACTCCAAATTCTGGAAAAATGGCCTCCACATGCAGTGCCTGCCAACGGTGTGGGGCAGGCAAGGCCCTGTTCCACTTCACAGCCTTCGGGGACAGGCTGACGGCAGCCGTGCGTGTGGACACACACACACACACACACATACACACGTTCCTGTTCACACACACTCATGGGCATGTGCTTGCAGTGCAGGGATCAGCCTAATTCCTGGGGTTTCTTCCTCCTGATTTTCCACCTCAGGCAGCTACTCACCTAAATAAGGCCACCTGTCCAATTCCGGACATTTATCTGCTGGGAAATGGAAGCTATTTGCTCAGGCTTCTGTTTTCACACCCAAATCCAAGCCCATCAGGAGCTTAGGTGTTATTTTCCTTTTTGATTTCTATGCATTTATTATGTATTTAAGTATTTTATTGAAATCTTTTGAGTTGTGTCACAAAGTAAAATATGAAATGAAAGCCCCTTGAATGTACCCATATATATATATGGTGACCTACACGTGGACATACATGTACATATAGAGGAAACCACATACCTATAAGCCAGCTATACTTGATTGCTTTTAATAACATTGAAATAAACTGAACCTACTGTCTTGCACCTGGGTTCCCCCCCTTTTTTGTGAAGTGTAATATAGAGCAAAGTGCACCAACCTATGTGTTGGGAATGTCAGAATGAGGCTGTATGAGTCTAGACAGGAGGAGGGGAACTGGGAAACCCAGAGCTGAGATTTCCGGACCCTTCCATCTCGCCCTGACCACAGCCCTGCCCAGAAGCCTCTGTGTCCGGAGCCCGTGGGTCTGAACAGGAGTCCGTCTGCTGCCCTCAGGCAGGCTGCTTGGGGTTGGAGACACTACAGCCCTTTGCCTCACAAAGCCCCTGGCTGGACAGGCAGAAGTTCAGGGCAATGCTTCTTTCTTAGCAAAGGTCTTTGCAGTAGTAACCATCGTTTGGAGGACAGCAGGGGGCAGAGGGTGAGGACAGCCCACGGAGACCGTTAGAGCACCTGTGCCCTGCTGAGCCTGGTGTGGAGCCCAGGATGCAGTAGGAGCGGGCGTGAGGGGGACTCAGGTCACTCACGCCCAGCTGCAGACGAGCTGACCATGAGATGCTCTCAGCCGCTGCCCAGGTGGATGGCCTAGAAGACACCACTGGCCGACATAACTGGGAGTCTCCATGGAGGCTGAGCTTCAGGCACAGCTAGATCCAGGGCCCCAGCACACTGTGGGTTTTCTGTGACTCCTCCTAGGTCTCAGCTCACTCTAGTCTCATGGCACCTTAGTCCTTGGGCCAGCTCTGCCTGTGGCAGGGCCGGCCGGCATTGCAGGTCTAGATCTGTCCACCCCAAACAGACTTGCAGGTGTCTGTAGCCCGACCAATGGCTCACCCCAAACCAGTCATGTAGCCAGGGTTACCGAGAGCTCTGGCCCATCCAGGTTGAGGGCTCATGCCTACAGGTGAGGGAGGATGGGCCAGACCCCCCAAAATTAGACTTCACCAAGAAAAACCCCAGCACCAAGTGAGGAGAGGGTAGCTGTGGCTTTCCACCGGCACGGTACAGAGCAGACAATGCACATCTCTCCCCTCGCCCCCCCACCGTGGCTGGAGCCTTCTAGCCTCTCTGGACCTCAGTTTCCCCTCTGTAAAGACAGACAGTGAGGAGGGCCCACACGTCTCAGAGGCCACACTGCAGATGAGAAGAGACCCAGGGAGGCCTGCAGGGTGGACAAGAGGGGCAGGATTATGCACCGTTGACACTGTTCAGGCCAGGAGCTGGCCAAACCACGCACCTAGTTAGAGAGGTTGTTTAAGGTGCCTTAAAAGGTAACTAGCCCTCTGCCTTTCTCTCCACCTGTTCTGTTCCCTGGAGAAAGGAAGACAACTGGCTATGCACAGCTCTCAGGAGAAGGTTTATAGCAGCTTCATTTCCAAAATCGGGGAGGTGCACCCATGTCCCACCACGGGAGAATGCCTTTGCTATGCACGATGGATCCGCCTGGTGAACGCAACCCACGAAGAGGAAAGGAAGCCACATAAGAGCAGCAGACGGGTGGGTCTAAAACTCACCACATGCACGGAAGGGCCAGATATATCGACAAGATATCCTGGGCAAGCAGAACACACAAGTCAGCTCAACACTTGTTTTGGGAGGGGAGGCGACCGTGTTCTGTCTGGACACACATTTGTCAGAAACAATCCAGCCGCATCCTTAAGATCTGAACATTTTGCTGCATGTCAATTGTGCTTCGAGAAGACTTACAAGCAACTGAGAACATACAGCCTCACAAAGTTAAAAAAGCCACAAACCAGGAGAGGATCCTTCAGAGTGGGGGAGTCAGGAGGGGCTTCTGGGCGCTGATCACGTCGTCCGACCCGGGGCTGGATTCTCAGGTGAGCTTCCTTTGTAAAAAAGACGGAGCTACACTCGGGATGGGCCCTTTATGCTTTCATAAAGAATTTAGAGTTGAAAAGCAGGCCTTGCCTCAGATGGGCTGGGAACCATTCAACCCGGGACCCTCCTGGGCTGCCCTCGGGCCCCCACGTGACACCTCGCGTCAACATCCAGGATGCAGCGGGCCTCTACCTGGGGCTCCCCAAACGATGGTAGGGCGAGTGCCAGCAAAAAGGGAACAAGATGGCTTGTGTGGCAGTAGCCACCAGACACTGAGATGCATAGGTGGTCTGAGACCTGCTTCCTCTGGCCCCTGCTTCACACATCCTGGCATCAGGCCTGAACCTCTCCATGGAAAGGCTGTGCCCCTTCAGGGCTGCGCCTGCCCCACCCAGAGCATCTGTCTCCATCTGTGCCTGTCCCTCCATGAAGCTGGAGCCCAGAATCCTTTGAAGCCCCTGTGCCCCCCTGCCCAGAGCTTGGGGGGCGCCAGGACCCAAGATGGGGCAAGAACCAGCTGTCTGAGTTCTGGAACCCAGCAGGAGAGGGGGAACCGGGTGGACGACCAGCTGGCGTTTTGAAAAGATGCAGGCCTGCAGCTCCCGGGGAGGTAGGCGGGGGGAGCGGGCCTACCGCCAAGCCACCCCCTCGCCCTGGAACCCCCTGGGCTTCGAGCCTCCCTCCCCCACTCTCCCTCCCACCCCCAGACCACCCTGGTATTCACCCAAGCTGCCTGTGCCCAACAGCTGCAGAGCTGGGGGGCTGCTTTCCCAGGACTGGCCCTGGGCCTGACCCATCACCCCCTGGGAGAACCGGCACCACACCTCAGTCCCTTGTCTGGCAGAGCCAAGACGCTCCCCTGACAGGTCTTCAGAGAGAGCAGGCAGCAAAGGCCTGCTTTGAGTATCAAGGTTTTCCTAAGATCAAAAAAGAAAGAAAGGTATTTTGGAAACATGTAACGTGCCAAGTAATTAAGTGTCTGATTATTAATAAGCTCCCTCCCAGAAGAGGGCGGAAAGCAGCCGGGATGCTCAGTTACCCTTGACAAACGTCAGATAGAAGGGTTTCTCACACCAAAAGCACAGGCAACAGAAACAAAAACAGACAAACGGGGTCCATGAACTTGGGCTCCTCACGGCAAAGGGCGCGATGAGCCGTGAGCGCGGGAGAGGCCCCGCAGGCCCGCATCCACGGAGGGGTCAGCATCGGGCGGAGGGAGAAGTCCCGGGACCCAGCCCAGCCCACTTGAGCAGGACTCGGGTAGACAGCGCTCCAGGGACAAGCGCAGTGGCCAACAAGCGCGTGACGGACAAGACGCTCGAGAGGAATTCTCATGGGAACCACAGTGGGATTAGGGGGGCTGTGATGCCAGAAGTGGAAACACGCGGAGAACACAGAGAAGCTGTAACCCCGGCACTGCTGGGAGGCAAGTGGAACGGGGCAGCCGCTGTGGGAACGGGATGAGCTTCCTCAGGAATCAAAAACAGAACCGCCCCATGATCCAGTAGTCCCACTTCTGGGTACGTATCCGAGAAAACTGAAAACAGGATCTCAAGGAGACGCTTGCACACCCGTGTTCATAGGCTCATTCACAACCAAGAGGCGGAAGCAGCCCCAGTGTCCATCGCTGGAGGAATGGTGCCAAAAGGGGGTCCCTCCGCACGATGGGGGATCATTCCGCCTTAAAGAGGAAAGGGATTCTGACACCTGCTCCACCACGCGTGCACCTTGGGGACGTGATGCCCAGTGAGATGAGCCAGACAAGAAGGTTCAGATTCATCCAGATGGAAGGTGGATGGTGGGCAGCAGGGCCAGGGGGAGGGGGAGTCAGTGCTTAATGGGGACAGTCCTGGAGGTCTGCTGCACAACAATATCTGTACAGTTACTATTGTACTGTGTACCTAAAAGTGGTTAGTATGGTACGTTTTATGTCAGCATATTTACTGCAATTGAAAAAAATTTTTTTTAAACAGTGTCTCTTTCTCCTTCATCCTGAAACCAAAGTCCCAACTGACACACAAAAAAGTTTGCATGTTTGTGGTGCTAACAGCCACAGCTAGAGTTTAAGTCTCCTTCCTCATGTCTCACCTCAGCCCTGCTGCCCAAAATCTCAGGAAAGCTGGCAAATACCACCCATCCACCCCCCACCCATCAATACCTCCTCCCACCCATCCATCCTTCTTTGTCCACCTATGTAAACATCCAACAAATACTCATCAAGTGATTACCTTGTGCCAGATGCTGTGGCAGGTGCAGGGAGCCTAGGAGAGGAGACAGACAAGTCCCTGCCTTCCCAGAGCTCTGGGCAGAGGCAGAGGGAAATGACAGGCGTGCTAGGTGGCACACGCAGTGACCAGCAGACCACGAGGATCAGCGGAGTTGGCAACAGTTGTTTTTAAAAAAAGCAAAACAGGTTGAGCGGTGGGGAGGGTGGGGCCAGCAGTGGTTTTCGGAGGCCCCCAGAGGGGTCCCCGGAGCTACTCCCTGAAGAACAGCTGCGATGGGGGGCCTGAGGAAAGGGGTCCACGCTGGGAACCGTGGCTTCAGGCGGCCACAGAAGAGGGGCACGCGGCTGAGGAAGGGGAGGAGGCTGGAGGCCATGGGCCGCTGGGGCTGCGTCAGAGCAGGGCTGGGGGCAGGGGTTGGGGGTGGGGGCTTTAGGCTGTGACCCTGTTCTGAGTCGCAGGCCTGGAGGGGGCTGGCGGGTGATACCCAGGCGAGCTGGGAACAGAGGAGCACCTCTGGCTTGGAAAAGGCCTCACCCAGGGAGGGGAGGGAACAGCGCCTTGTGACCCCAGGAGCGGCTTGTGGCTGGGGTGGACTTCCTGCCCTCAGGGGAAGGCCCAGCCTCCTCCGTTCCTTGCCTGCCTGGAGTCTATCCACCTGGACGCTGGGGCTGCTGAGGAGGCCCAGACTAATCCATTTGCCTGGACTCCAGCTCAAAGGCAGCTCAGCCCTTGGGAGGGTGGTCCTAGCCAGGCAGCAGGGATGCTTACCTGGCTGAGGGGCCACCTGGCCCCGCTAATCCCCACCAGGCAATCAGGGGCCCGATCGGGTTTCCCAGGGCCCGGAATGTGCTGGGGGCCGCCAGGCCTCCCCTACTTGGGGGCTGTCCCCACGGCACTGAATGAAGAGGAAGGGAAAAGCCTGCGTCCCGGCCTCCCCAGGTGGCAATTACTTGGGATTAGCCGCAGCTGAGCGGAGCAGCCCGGGGCTCCTCACAAGTGCCCTGACCCTGCCGGCCCGCCTCAGCCAGGGGAGGCCGGGAAGGGGTCTGCCAGGGGCCTGTTGTCTGGGCTCCCCCCCACCCTCTCCACAGAGCACTGTCTGGGATTAAGGAGACTGTGCGGGCCCCCAAGCTAGTGTGTAAGCAGCACAGTGTTTGAAACGTCAAGCGATTTTCCCTTTGGCATCAGATAAAACAGAGAGAGGCGTGTCCTGTTTCATCTCCTGGGCCTGGTTTAATACTTCACTGGCTCTGGCTGGGATTTCCAGGGCACCTGCCTGGAGGGTGAGAGGTGGTGTCCCAGGAGGGTCTGGGGCTGGTGGGAGGCCTGGGTTGGACAGTCAGAGACGCGGGCCACCTCCCTCTCCCCAATCTCCACCTTGCCCCCAGGAGCGAGACACAGGCCCAGCTCAGCCCACCTCTCTTGCATTTTTTGGAGCCAGATTCAGGGCTCAGAGGCATGGTGCTCTGGTGGGAGTGAGGTGGGGGTGCCTGAAGTCATCGACCAGCCTTGTGTCCAGAAGAGCTTTTCCCTGCAGATTTCCTGACCATCAGAGGCGTGTATTCCTACACAGGGCTGCTGGTCCCCCACTGTGTCTGCTCTGTGCATGCAGCTAGGGGCCTGGCCCTGGACAGACAGGTGGCCACCTGCGTACCAACCTGCACAGGGACCAGGGCGTCCTCCCCAGTCCCCAGCCAGGACAGAAGCCCAGGCTCAGCCTGGAGGACCCAGGTCATGGGGGCTCCAGGGAGACAGCCTGGAGCTTGTTGGGTCAGGATGGACACCTGGCTTCAGGATGGGCTGGGTGGGGGCTGGTCATGTTATAACCCCAAGCCTGGTGTATGTGTGGTGTGTGCGTGTGTGTGTGCACGTGTGGGGGGCGGGGGGCTGGCAGGTGTGCCACCCTCAGAGGCCTGGGCAGCAGCAGGCACCTGAGTGCATGGCAGGGAGGCCTTTGCCCCTGGTCTGCCCATGGAAACCCTGCCCCCTGCCTCTCAGCAACGCCCCTGCACACCTGTCTTGGGAGGTGGGAAGGAAAAGGGCCTGAATACCCCAGGCTCAGCCAGGAGGTTGCGACCACAGCCCATGCCCGCTTCACAGGCACTTTACCAGGCCATCGGCCTCTCCGGTCTGGCCCTGCCTCTATTTAGGGCCCAGACGACCCAGGAGCACCTTGCGGGGCTCGGCCAGGCCGCATGGCCCTGCACGGACACCTGGGTCAGCAGAGATGCCATGGGAATAAAAAAATCAAGGCCAAGTGTCGTGGCCACAGCCCCCAGGTTCATGAACTAGGAGGGTCTGCACGGACATTTGGTGGGAGGGAGAAAGAACGTGCATTTGTCACTTACTAGGGAAAATAGCCACTTCACAAACCAAATTTTTTCCTTAAACTGCTCTTAAGGCAACAAAACAGCTCTTGCCACCCTGGAACTTTGCTGGGGTTTGGAGAAATAGTTGGAAGGCCCAGGAGGCACTTTCCCTAGAAATCTGACCCACTACCTTCCTTTTTCCTTCTGCCCTTTTTGTGCATCCAGACACATTCCAGACCGATCACCGGCCTCAGTCTCCCCTCCGGAACAGCAGGGGGCTTAGCCATCACCTGCTCTGGCCTCTGCCTCCGTGGCTGCCGAGCAGGGCTCACGCTCACAGTGACTGGGGCGGCTGAGCGCCTGCAAAGACCAGCCAGGAGTCCTTTCTGCTGAGCTACCTGGCGGGTAGGCGTGTCTCATTCTTCTGCTTTAAGCTGCTTGCTATGTCTGAATGTTTGTGTGTCCCCAAATTTACCTCCCGATGCTGAAACCCAATCCCCAGGGGGACGGGTTGGGAGGCGGGGCTCCGAGGGTGCAGAGGTCACAGGGCGGAGGCTCATGAGTGGACTAGTTCCCTAAAAAAAGAGACCCTTTGTCTTCCCCCACAGGGGAAGACGCTGTCCTCGCACCAGGAAGCAGGTCCTCTCCGGACACGAGCTCTGCCCCACAGTGACCTCGGGCTTCCAGCGCAGAGCCCTGAGGAGTGGATGCTGTTTAATCCACATCTGTGCAGTTCTTTCACGCAGGCCCCTGGGGACCCCTCCACTCCCCCACGGCTCCCTGGGCCCCGGCCACCCCCGGCTCCCTGTTCCTCCCCCTAGCACACAGGAGTGAACTCCAGCGGAGGGCAGAGGCCCAGGCCTGGGCTTTCAGGGACACCAGCACATGTTTTGGGGTCCTCGCCCAAGGACTGGGCCTGCCCACCTCTCTGGGCTGAGGGTGGTTGGGGGTTGTTTTTACCCACATGTGTCAACGGCAGGACGGACTTTCTCACTGACGAGCCCTGTCCAGGTCCTTGTGGGGCCAGGAAGACCCACAGCCCCTCCGCGGGAGCTGCCCCAGCGCCCCCCTGGGAGGGCGACTCAAGCAGAGGCCCTGGGAAATGATGGAGGCCTAGACTCGGGGAGCAGCCAGGGAGCCCCCTACCAGCCTGAGTTGCCCATGCCTGTGAGCGCAGACCAGGGAGAGGGGGTGTTGCCAAGGTGGCCTGCTGGGCTGTCCTCTCGGACGGGGCTCCCAGCATGCCCCAGGACACCCCTCGACCTCATGCTGCCCCCTGACCCCGGCACCTGCACCTCACAGCCTGGCTGCCCTGCAGGGGTCTCAGGGAAAGAGGCCGGGTGTGGGGACGCCAGAGGCACGGGGGTCTCCCGGCCCCGAGATGCTCCTGGTGGGCCTCCACAGGCACAGGACACAGGCCGTTGGGCAGCATGAGCCGTGAGGTCAGGCAGTCAGGCCCCTGAGAAGCAGGTGCTGGGAGCCAGAGTACAGGTGGCACTGGGGGAGGCCAGTGCAGCCAGGGAGGGGGCACAGCCAGGCGGGACCCAGGCCGAGCTGGGAAAGGAGGGAGGGCCATGCCGGGAAGGCCTTCAGGCGGCTCCAAGGTCCCGGCAGCCTCAGCGCTGGGCTGACACGCCGAGGGGCTTTCCCGCCCACCCGCATGCGAGGCACACGGCTCTTTGAGAGCGTCTTCCAACTGGGACCCAATCCTGACACAGCAGCCAGGGGAGCTTTGACCCCTCAGCCCAACATTAATGAATCGCAGAGAGGGCGCTGGAGGGCCAGCTCAGGAAGTGCCAGGAAGGGAGAGGAAGGGCACCGGCCCCTGTCCTGGTCACAGTGGGCCTGCTCGCTGCTCCCTCCCACGTGCTGTGTGCCTCCAGCCAGGTTGCCTGACTTCTCTGAGCATCAGTGTTCTCCCAGACCAGGGACTGCTTCCAAACCCCTCAGCCAGGCCCACAGGGCCTGGGCCCCAGGCAGATGCCCAGACGGGGGCCCTTTCCATTTCTGCCTGTCATGACTGGTGTGGGCCCCACCGGGACCCCTTCTTCAGTCTGCAGGGCCTGGAGCGAGATGCAAACGTAGAACCATGTGCTATGTCTCCAGGTGTTGGAAGTTATGTGCCAAGCTGGCAAACCGTCAAATAAATAAAATCGGTCTGTCCTCCACTGGAACAAACCTCCTTGGAGCTCCCGGACAAAAGGTGGCCTCACACGGTCCCCATGCCCACAGCCCAGGGCCAGCGGTCAGGCGTCAGCTCCCAGGCAGTGACGAGGCACAGCCCCCATGCCCGCTGGCCCAGGAGGCAGCAGGTGAAGAGAAAAACCACTCGCGGCCATGGGGCCTTTGGGGCCAGGAATGCCAAGGTCCCAGCTCCCAGCCTATGGTCTGGAGCCAGTGTGTGGGGTCAGCAGGCATGGGTGCCCCCGATGCCCAAGGGAGGACAGAGTTGTAGGAGCTGGGGCCCGGCCGGGGCCCCTGGCCCGGTCTGAGGGTGGTGCCTCCTCGGCGGGACCCACACACTCCACCCAGGCCCAGTCCTGCCGTTGGGGTGTGAGGGGAGGTGCCACGGCGAGCTGAAGCCCTTTCCCAAGAGCCACTTGTGGAGCGCCACGCGAGTGTGGCTGTTGTAGTCATGACTAGACGCTAGATTATATGACTGACAGATAAATGACACGTTAAAAGCAAAAGTAACAAATAAAGGCTTGGCATAACAAAAGTAAAAAACAGTAACAAACACTCAGCTTGTGGCTTCCTGACCGTGTGAGGCCAGCCACCATCTGTGCCGAGCCGGACGTCGCGGGGCGGACGGGCCTGCCCGTGCGCTCCGGCCGCTCAGCGGAGGCCTCGGATTCAGCAGCTGGAGAGCAGCTGCGGCAGGAGTGTGCCCGGATGGATCCCCTGGGCTTCTTCCCCCAAAGAGCCCGCTGCCACGGCTACCCCCTCGCTGAGCGGCCACGCCCACTCCCCGCTGCCTTTCCCAACCAAGATGCTGTGGTTAGAGGGTAAACTGAGTCACGTTAACTCTTTCTTCAAGAGCTGCCGAGCAGACACTGACTGGATCAGGCACAACAGATGTCAGGAGTCGGGCGCCATGAGGCCACTTGCCTGCAGTGTGTGCTGGTGTCCGGGGGCCCTGCTTTCTGGGGTGACTCCGCGGAGGCACCCCCTTCACCCCTCTTGCCGTCTCACCGACGAGTGTGCTCCTCGCGGGGGCTCGGTGCTCCCAGGGCCCGGCTCCCAGGAGGTGAAGCTGCCTTCGCGGGTGACGATACAGTTCCCACAACAGGAAAGACCCCACCGTCCCTCACGCTCCAGCCCTCGTCCGCAGCTCCGGAGGCTGCTCGCTGGATGGAAGGTGCTGTGGTCAGCAATCGCCCAGCCAAGGAAAGGGGCTGGCCAGCCAGCGCCAGGGTGGGAGCGGCCCTGCGGCCCCCACACTTCTCCAACTGTGTGCCGGTCAGCACTTGGCCGCCAGGACCAGCTCCACAAAGGACCGGCAGGGCAGGCCACTGTGGCCCTCTCACACTCCCAGGCTTGGCCTGGCCCCACACCGAGGACTGTGTGGCCTCCGAGGGAGGCCGGCGCCCGCGCCCCAGACTGGGCATCCTCACCAGGTCCCGTGGTCCTCAGGAAGAAAGGCTCTGGCCGCGCGCAGGAGGCAGCAGCAGAGTTGAAAAGGGCACTGGTTTGGAGAACATGGGGGTGGAGCCGAGGTTGGGGGCCAGGGCAGGACCAGCAGGCTGCTAGGCACCACTGGGCTGTTTATGTGGAAGGAGGCAGGGGGTCTGGGGGCCGGGCCTGGTCCAGGAGGCTGGCCAAGGGGGACCCACCGCAGGGAGGGGTATGTAGGGCCCGCGGGAAAGCCTGGTGTCCCTGCCACCGGGGCAGCCGCCTGCAGCTCTGTCGCTCTGGAAGACTATGAACGTCACCGAGAAAACCAGGCAGGGCACCCCACCACTGACCCACCTGTTTCATACTCAGCTGTTGCATTCAGCCGAGAGTGGGGTAAAGAGGGGCCTCGTGGGGGCAGGTGCGGGCGGGCGGCCTCGACCTGGGCTGGGGCAGGGATTTGGCCCAGTGGGAGCCAGCCTGCCAGGGAGCCTGGCCACCTGCCTGGGGAATCGCCAGGCTCCCCTCCAGCCCATGGGTCCAGGCTTGGCACGTAGGCGTCCACTCAGGCAGCGAGGGCCGCTGGCACCCCTGACCGGGTCAGCACAGGTGCCAGGGCCGGTTTGAGGGGTGGTAGGCTGGCTGCCTCCTGGGTGGGCCTCAGGCCTGGCAACCTGGGCGGGGCAGCGAGGAGCCAGGGAGGGGCTGGCCAGGATGCCCCCGAATATCAGCATGGCCTTGGGGTCTGGGCAAATTGGTGTCCCCTTCCCAGATGGGGGCTGAGACCAGATAGATGTACAGAGCAGGGAGCCCAGCTTGGGGGCACAGCGGGCCGGCCCATGCACACTCCTCCGCTGCCCACGGCCTGGCTCTGCCAGAGGGCCTTCCTGCAGACTCATGGCCCCTGAGGCGACATAGGTCCAGCCTCTGGCCCTGGCCCTGGCTCACAGCTGAGGGGCAGGCTGGGCGGACAAGGGAACCATTGGGGGGCCACCCCTCACACGCCAGAGCGCCCGGGCCCCATTCCTAGGAGCCCAGAGCGTCAGCTGCACCGAGCCTGCATTGTCGGGCCACATCATTTTCAGTAACAGGTGGGCCCGTGCAGGCCAGCACAGGCTGTGTGGAGCCACCACGCCTGTGCCAGCGGGGAGACCCCGGAGGCCAGGACCGCCCTGGCCTGCCCTCCTCTGCCAGACCCGCACAGGACACGCAAGCAACCAAGGCAGGGCACATTCGCCCCACAGGCCGGGTCTGCCCTGCAGACAGCCAGTCTGCCCAACAGGGGCCGGTGGCCCCTCTGTAAAACGGGACAGTGCATCCCACCCAGGGCTGGGGGGGCTGGTTTAGCAAGTGTCCCCACAACATTCATGGCCAGCCAGGCCCGGAGCGGGGCCTCAGTGGCCAGGACCCCCCCTCTGCCATCCCACATGTGGGAGCCTACATTTCTCAGAGAGCCCCTGGCTTGTGGTCCCATGCGCGGCAGGGGAGAGGATGGCACGCGATACCCGCAGGGACCCCCACAAGGCACCAGGCCTCAGAAGTCCCCATTCCTGATGCCCCATTGTCTTTTCATTGAAGTACATTTCCAGATCGCTGTCTCTCCACACCTGCCAAACACCCTCATCTGTGGCTGAGGGAACAACCTTCTGAATGGAAAGTTGGATGCTGGTGAGCAGAGAACGGAGGTGAAAAGCCAGGCCTCGGTGTAAGAAGACTCAGTTCAGGTCCTCCCACCACTGGCCAGGTGCCGCCAGGTGAGCTGCTCTCCCGCCGGCCAGTAACACCTGCCCTCGGACGCTCAGAACTAAGTGTGACAAGCCTCCTAGAGTTCTGAGCCTGGGCCTGGCTCTGTGAGAGTGGCCTGCTACTGTCACTCTCGCCCGACCTCTCACCTGCTGCCCTCCACCAATGGCGACGGGGAGCCACCCAGGAGAGGCGCCCAGTGCTCAGGGTGGGGGGCACCTGGAGCACCAGGAGCTGAGCACCACCACGGCAGCCACTGCTCCTCTGGCCAGGCTGCGGGACCCACGGTGCACGGGCCTGGCCCGCACTGGCGGGGCACCAGCCTCCACCCTCCACCTGGACAGTGTGCCGAGGGGGGTGCTGCCCGGGGCCTCCCAGCTCGGCTCCTTCCCCTTGGCGGCGTTAGTGACGGAACTGTGTTTCCGTTCACACGCTGATTTTCGCCTCCCTTCCTGTCAAACAGAAGACTCCTTTCCACCTTCCAGTCCTAGCTGAGGAGCAGCGGAAGGAGCTGGCGAGGCTGCCCCACAAAGCCTGCAAAGGCGCCTGACCGACGTGTGAGGACAGCGGGGGCCGGAATGGAGTCCCGGCTGTCAGGCCACGCCAGGCGCACAGGCAATGTCCCCAGGAAGGCCTGCTCTCCTCCGAAGCAGGACAGACACGCACGGCGCCCGTTGGCCTGGGGTGCTTCTCTCCCTGTAAACACTTTCTAAATCCCAACAAAAGTTGGGTTGAGAGGGAAAATGAGAGGAAGGAACTATGTTATCGTCGGTCACGATGGCCTTCCTCCGTGAGCACCCATCTCACCATCACTTACGTCCTGTCACGGGGTCCCGACCACATACCACAGCCTCATGGCTGGACGTGGCTGAACAAGGTGCCCCTTCTTTGTGGCAGCATGCACGCATGCACAGCATGCCCTCAGCGGCCAGACAGGCCTAACTTCCGCAGCTCTGCGGCTTGTCTCTGTGTCACCTTCACACAAAGAGCTGAGCTTCTCTGAGGCTCTGCTTCCTCGCCTGCACCAGGGCTCTGAGTCTATTTGCTGGGCTCTGTGTGGACCCAACAGAGCATCTGGGGCTTGTGCACGAGTGACGATCCTGGGTGAGCACCTGGGACATGCAGCCCTGCGTGGAAGGAACAGCATTCTGCACACCCCGCAGCTCAGAGGTCCTCGCTCCCCAGCCCCAGCTCCTCCACGGGGGCCTCTGCTGGAGGGCCTCGGCCTGGCCTCTCAGAGCGCATTCCCGTGCCGGGCATCTTGCGAACTCTGGGTGGGGTGGCTCGCCGGCAGTCCAGCTGCAGACCTTGAACGATGGGCTAACCCCCGAGGCTGTGGGAGGTCAGTGAGTCAGTGTCTGTGAGATGATTTTCAGATCAGACGAAGGGCTGGAGGTGGTTATGAGGGGAGCTGGCACATGCACGCCTGCCCTCTGCATGCTGCCCCACACTCAGACCTCTGCATGGGGCTGAAGGCCAGGCGATGGGGAGGCCTCCCACCTCCCACCCGCTCCCAGCTAGGCTGCCGGTCACAGGCCAGGGTGTGGCCCCACCGTGCAGTGACCACCGCCCCCCGCAGGTTGGCTGGAGGGAAAAGGGCAGGAGGTGACAGGTCCCGGCTCCCACTTACCCTCCCACATTTGGGCAAGTCAGCCCACCAGAGAGGGGGCTCTACGCACAAGTCCAGGGCTGGCTCTATTCTGGCTGGAACCATGCCGGAGCGCAGACAAGGGGAGCCTCCCTCTACCACCGAGCAGCACCAGCTCACCAGACCAACACCCCAAGGACAAGACTCAGGAGGCACTAGGCATGCCCGGCCTGCAGGCCTGGGGAGCCCCTTGTGGACCGCTGCCCACCCCGGGGCTGGGGGTCTCCACACTCTCTGGCTGGGGCCCCGCTGCACCACCTCGGAGACCAAGCTGAAGTTCCAGAGGTTCAAGGCACTTGTGGTCCCGGAGGGCGAGCAGGGGAGTCAAGTGCACACCGGGTCCCAGGACACAGGGCGACCATCTCCTTCCCGCGAGTTCCATGCCACGCTACGGACGACTGGGCGAAAGTGCCAGGTCGAAACTAAATCTCGCTGTTTCTCTTACACCTTTCAATCAGACGCTGACGATTTCAAAATTACACGCGTGGCTCGCATTCGATCACCGTGGACACTGTGACCCAGAAACCCTGCCCTGTGTTAATGTGAGGCCTTGGGGCTCCAGGGGAAAGCCATGGGCACTCGGTGGGCACCAAAGGAAGGTGTGAGTGGGGCCCCTGGGGAGAACCACATGCAGAAAGCAGTTCGCCTACGGGGAAGGTCACAAGTGCCCCAGAGGTAGGGGTGACCCTGTTCTGATTGGGGATTTTTAAATTAAAACCGTGAAATGGGCAAAGATGCCATGCTAAGCCTGCCGGGCTCCTCTATTGCAGAGCCTTCCCCGCTCCCCAGGCTGGGCCTGGGACAGGCCACCCTGAGGCACCTTCTCTTTCAGCAGGGCCCATGGTGAGGCCAGAGGCACGGGGTCATTTTCAGAAATGACCACAGGAACTCCAGATTCAGCAGAGAACCCACCTGCCTGGACACTGCTCCCAGAACTCCCCTCTCTAGGCCCGGAGGCCAAGGGAAAAGAGGTCACCCCCTCGCAGCAGTAACCCAGAGCCCCCAGCCCATCCATCACTGTCAGGCCCCAGGCCAGCTCAGTTGTGCAGGCCAACCTGGCTGCAGCTGCTTCCGCTGCACACGGGCAGCACAGGGAAGGTCACCAGGGCTGGCATTGGCGAGGGCGCCCACATCAGGCAAGGCGCCTTGCCCAGCGTCCACTGGCTAGGAGCCCAGCCTCCCTCTAGGGGCCACGGCCAGGCTGGGGCTCCCTGAGAAAGGACTTCTCTCTGCCCAGCCCCAGCTGGACGGAGGCCCCGGAGCAATGGGTGTGGGACCCAGGCTTTGCCTCTGGGCTGAGCTGGCAATGTGGCTTTTAAGAGGGTTTCCAATGGGCAGCCCGTCCCCTGTGCACTCAGACCCCATCAGGGGCAGGGTGGACCCAGCTTCTGAGACTCTTCCCTCTGTGACCCTTCCCAGCTCGAGGCTGCCCCGCAAGGCTGAGGCCCCCGCCGTGGGGCCTCCAGGGTGGCTGCTGCCTCCATCCCCCTGTGCACCATCTCCCTCTCCTGGGGCCCGGCACCCACTTGGCCACTGGGCTGGGGCCACACCAAGCCCACCTTCTATCCAAACCTGCACTCGATCCACTCACCCATCTGACCCCGGCCCCGGCCCCGCTGCTCCCAGCTGTGAAGGCACAAAGCCCTTGGCTCAGAGACGGGGGTGCGTGGTGCCGAGTCCACAAAGGGTGGCTAGGCTGAGGGAGCCCATCCGTCCCATGTAGGAACAGGCAGCCCTGGAGTTGGGTCTGAGGGCCTGTCACTCCCCTGCCCTCCTGTGTTAGCGGGGACGCTGGAGGTAGACCCCGAGTGATTGCTCTGTGTGGAGGCCTCTGGGGGGCAGGGAATGGGGGAGCCTGGGAGACACTGGCTGGGTGAGGGGCCGGGTGGTAAACCAGCTGCCCTGCTGCCAAAGCCTTGCCGGGGCCACCAGTTTGCAGAGGGGCCTCAGGCAGGAACCACAGAGGCACGGGCACAGGGTGAGAGGATGGCCGGCTGGGGGCGGTGAGGTGGGCGTGCCGACCTGGCCAGACCAGGCACTGCTCCACAGGTGCTGGCAGATGCCACCCATCTACACCGACTGCCTTTAAGAAAGCCAAGAAAGCGGGTCTCCTGCTTCCAACAGTGGGCTGCTGGGGAGCCCTGCCTGCATTACATGCTTCCTGTGTACCAGCCCCAGGACTGGGTGAGCAGCTCCTCAGACACTCCTGACTCTGTCCCGTCTGGTTCTCTGGGGAGCCCCGAATGATACAGGCCCCCCAGTGTTTGTTTGCCACCAGGCATAGCTCCAGCCCTCGAGAGCCCCAAACAGCTGGGCACACTCACCCGCCACCAACAGCCCTGTGCTGGGCAAGGGGTGGCCCGTGTCCTGGAGTTCAGGCAGCTGGCCTGCCCCCAGGCTGGGCCCATGGAGCTCCGAGACGGTGTCTCATCTCTGTGCAGCCTCTGGGCCTTAGGAAGCACACACACATTCAGAACGACTTCGGGATGAGGCTGGGGCACCAGAGGAGAGGGGGCAGGCAGCGGAACCCTGCAGATAAGCCAATGAGACCCTGACACCGCCACACGGCTCCGGCCCGACTTGACAAGTGGAGGAACTGAGGCCCAGAGAGGGCTGGCCTCCAGCTCACGCCTCTGATTCCTGACCCTCATGGGAGGCTCGGGGATATGAGCAACCCTCGAGCTCTCTGTGGGCTGGCTGCCATGTCCCTAACAGGCAGAAGAGAGATGCCCCGTCACCGAGCACAGCTGGGCTGGCGGGAAATCCCTCCTGCGCCCGCCGGGAGCAGCCTTCTTGAGGGACTGCGATTACTCAAGGACCACGTTCATTTGAGCCAATAGGGCGATCTCTGGGGATTCCAGAACTGGAGGGGAGCCCTGGGTGTTCACCCTCACAGCTGGAGAAAGGAGAGACCGTGTGGTCCAGGACGCAGCCTCCCTTGCCCCAGCTCCATGCCCTCGGAGCGCACCACTGTCTCCACCAAGACCCAGACCTCAGCACCAGGCGCTCGAGAAGCCAGCAAGTGTCACGTGCGGAGGGTCCTGGAGAGATTATCCCGTGCAATGTTCCCAGCTTATGGTGGGGAAACTGAGGCCAGAGGGCAGGAGGGACTCCCCTGAGATCATGCAGCTAGCTGGGGCCCCAGTGGCCTCGAGTGCCCAGTCCAGCACGCTCACTGCTTTCCTCTGCCTTCTAACCCTACTTCTCATCAGTACCGGGAGGTGGGCCCATGCCTATTGGATCTGATGGGCGCATTCGTCTACTAGGGCTGTCATAACAAAACACCGCAGACAGGGCAGCTTAACTGAGAGGTTTATTCTCCCAGTTTCTAAGTTCTGGGGGCAGGAAAGCTGGGATCCAGGTGCCATCAGGTTGGTTTCTGCTGAGATCTATCTCTGCTCTGTGGGTGGCCACCTCTCCATGTGCACCCACGCAGACAGAAGGGGTCACACTGGAGGCTGGGGCCTCACTATGGGAACTTGGGGGACAGAATTCAGTCCATCATAGTCAGGTGCTGGCATGGCTTTGCTCTGTGAAGAAGCCCCCACAGCACGGGGGGTGGGACGGGAGGAGCAGACGGCCCACCTGCCCTGGAGCCACCACTCCATCTTTCAGGCAGTTCATGAATGTGTGGCCCCATTCATGGCCACGGTGCTGCCTTGACTGCTCCCCCTTACCCGGGGGACTGGCTGGGCGTCATCAGCCGGGAAGCGGCCCACCTCCACCCAGCCCTGGGAGGGGGGCGTGCAAGGAGGGGACGCCAGCACCTAGCAGGTGCCCCCTCCACCACTCGCAGCACCTCCCAGCCACGCAGAGGGAAGCACACGCTCCCTCCGTCCTGCTTCAGGTCAGGAGGGAGCAGGAATCAGTGCCCTGAACCCCTTAACCACTCTGCTGCTGAGGCTTTTCCTGTTTACAGGCTGGAGCCTGAGGTCCTCCCAAGTCCCTTGCAGCCTGAGCACAGCAAAGCATGAGCAAGTCACCCACTGCCCTGAGCAGCTCCTTCTGCCTCCCTGGCCCCTGGCTTAGGGGCTGGGCCACCCAAGCCAGGCCCTAGACTCCCCTGACTTTGAAACAGGGTCTCAGTCCCACTCATAGGCTCCAAGAGACACACCTCCCCAGCTTCCCTCACCTACTTGTCCCACCAGAAGGCTGCACCTGCCAGACCCCTAGGACCATAAGGACAATCAGAGCTTCAGTCGTGAGAGAGGTCAAGTCCCCCAAGGCCTGTGCTCTCAGCCAAGGGACGAGGTCCAGGCTGGAGTAAGAGCCCGGGGTCAGCTCAGGGCTTTCCATGGAGCCTGGGTGCCCTGAGCCCCCAGCCCTGCACGCACAGGACAAAACAAAAGCAACAGACAGTGCACCCCACCCCACCCCAGTATCCTGACCCAGGAGGGCCTCTCCTGGGCCCCACGGCCTCAGCCCCAGCTCTGCAGAGCCGCATACAGCCGGCATGAGCCAAAAGTGGGTGTTGTCATTTTAGTCAACCTGTCAACTTCCAAGGAACATGCCCACGGATTAAGCAGACGCTGAGGACTTTCCAAATTTCTTCCTTTTCTTTTTTTCAACATAGCCCCTGGCTTCCACATCAGGCAGGCTTTTCTGAGTTATAGGGTAGTTTCTCCCCCAGCAAGCCCAGACTGTGTCTTGCCCCCAAAAATGGAAGGCGTCTCAGCACATCCCCCGGAGGCCCCCCGGAACCTAAGGGGCGCAGCCCCCTACCATGCCCACCGTTTCACTCCGAGCAGGGAAACAAGGCCCAGGCACCTCCCGGGGTTGCAGCCACTTGCCTGGGGAGGGCTTGGGAGAGCAGGGCCTGCCTCTCTCCAGCCAGACTGGTACCCTAGGAGCGAGGAAGCTGGAGCCAGAACAAGCCCCAGAGAGAAGCAGACATTCCACCCAGTGCACAGACCCAACAGTGGGGCCGGACGAAGACAGGATCCCATGGAGAGAGAGCAAGGTTCCACGGGCCAGCACCCAGAGCACCAGAGCGCCCCAGCAAATGCTCCTCGGTGTCCCCGTACGACCCTCTCCCCTCTCCACGCACAGGTGAGCTTTCAGATTCACAGACCGTTCTCTTTGTACTTAGACTAAGACCCACACCCCTCCTGGTCCCAGCCAGAATCCTGGAAGGTACCATCCTCTCCACTCTGCAGCACACACTGACCTGGCCCCTCGGGTTCCTCACCCTTCAGGTCTCAGCTCAGATGCCCCCATTCCCTGAACTCACCCATTCCACTAATCCACCCATTTGCAGAACCCACACAATTCCACAAATCCGCCCACCCTGGGGAATACTACGCAGCAGTAAAAAGGGACTGCCTGCCAATGGGCTGGGTTAGAGAAGCAGGATGAAAAGGGTTACCCACTGCATGACTCCATCTACATAGAACAATAAGAAAGGCAGCCTGTGGCTGGGAGTTGGGGTGGAAGGAGGATTACTAAGGGCAGGAGGAGGCTTTGGGGAGGTGGGCGTATGCATTATCTTTAATGATGGTTTCATGGGTGCACGCATGCTAGAAGCTATCAGACCACACACTCCATCCAGTTATGCATAGCTTGCTGGATGTCAATTGTACCTCAGTAAAACCGTTTTAAAAAGAAATGTGGCATTGAGAGAATCAGATAGTCATATGAAAAAAGATTAAACTGGATTCATTGCTTACAACAGAAGTAACTGCAAATGGGCCATAGACATAAATGGGAACTAAAACAAGGCCATACGGACAGAGAGCTTTGTGGTGACAGCTCAGTCTGTTTCTGGGTGTGTTGATGGTTCCGCAATTCCACACACACTGTTCCAGGGCCAGTTTTCCCATTTCGATATTGCACGAGGGTCGTATAAAACCCAACAGTTGGGGAGGTGGGGTGCAGGTCCCCTGGGCCCTGACTGGCCACTTCCTGTTATTCAAATACAAATAAATATTTGAAATAAATAAATCAAGTAACAGTCCATAAAGGCCTGGAAGAAAATATGGATGGGTTTTTCTATAATTTCTACATTTAAAAAACTTGCTTTGTGTAAGAGGGTAAAAGGGGCATTACGATTGGCAGACATAGGGTGGGGGGGCACTGGGGGGACTGTACAGCTCAGAGAAGACAAGTAGCGATTCTCATCTCACTACGCTGATGGACAGTGACTGTGGTGGGGTTGGTGGGGGGGACCTGGTGATTGGGGGAGTTCAATCATCACGGTATTGCCCATGTAATTGTAGGTTAATGATACTAAAATAAAATAAATTATTAAAAAAAAAAAAAAACTTGCTTTGTGAAATATTAGAAATGAGATAGATAAATGACAAGCTGGAAAAACATCTTTAAACTATATTAGCAAAAAGTGAATAGTCCTGATACATAAATAGCTTCTACAAATAAAGAAAAGACAAATACAACCACTATAGGGAAATGGGCTAAAGAAATGAATAGGTAACAGAAAAGGATATGCCAATACCCTTTAGTCATGAAAAAATTGCTGAAAAAACAGCAGGCGGAAAATGGAAAATTGAAGTTTTGTATGGGAAGGTAAATGTTAGAGAAAAATGAATTTTGGGGTATTTGAACCAATTAGAAAACTTTTAAGTATGGTTTGGGCAAGCAAGCTAAGTGAATCTACTTTTCAACTGTAAATTTTATTAAATCTAAATACAGATTTTGTGTCTCTGGTGAAAATGTAGCATACAAATTAAGATGGACTGCAAATGTTAAATATGCACCAGATTTCAAAGGCTTTGTATAAAAAAGAACGAAAATAGCTCATTAATAAGTTTTATATTGATTACATGTTGAAATGATACTATTTCGTTGATCTAGACACAATCAATCAGCCATCAATCTTAACCCAACCAGCGTGCTTTTGCTCCATAGGCAACGAGCCTGCGTAGAGAGAGTTGCCTTCCCAGCCTGGGGAGCGGGCCCTCCTCTCACATGCTCCTGCCGAGTTTAAACATGGAGCCCTGCGGCTCACTCGATCAGCCACGCCCTGGGGTCCTGCGTGAGGCTGCTGGGCCCTCGGGCCCGCCCCATCTTCAGTTTTCTTTCCTTAATTACAATCTTTCTTATTTTGAGTCAGACAGCTCAGGTTCTGGTACCGACAGCCAAAGCTCTCTGACTTCTGACTCTCCAGGGACCCGCGGAATCAGGGAGGGTGCTGATGGCGCTGAGAGGGATTTAGGAAGTGCAAGGGCAGGCGGGGAGTGAGATATCTCTCTTTTCATTTCCCTTCCTGGCTCTTCAAGGAGAAAGCCCCAGTAGGTTCTACTGGACCTCCTTCAGAACCGCTCATCCCTGGCGCCGTGCGCGGGGCCAGCTGGGTCAGCGGCTCTGCCTCCTCCGTGCTGCCTGTCTGGACTAAGCTCAGTTTAGGCAGGACACTGACTTTTTAATTGGACGTCATGTTTCTTCTCAGTTACTTGAGTTTATAAAAGTGAGCTGGTTTTATACTCAGAGAGGAAAATGCAATTAAATTTATTCTTAAAGAAAAAATGAGTTGACTTAAAGAAAAATACTGAGTTAGTGGCAGCGCAGTGGTAGACCAGTGAAGCAAAAATCAAGGTGGCACAGGCAATGGCTGCAGCTTGGGGTCCTGGTGGGGCACAGCTGGGCAGACATGCCCAGCAGGGAGCAGGGTCTCTCCAAAGCCACCAGCTCCCAGCCCAGCCTTCCCACCCTCCCCTCCTCCGACCTTCATGTGCTCCCCCCGAGCCACCACACCTCCCTGCTCCCAGGCGGCCCACAGGCCCCACCTGGGCACTGCGACCCAGACCACGCCACCTCTTGCCAAGGATCTGCAGCTGACGGATTTCCTCCCACCCAGCCCACCGAGCAGCGAATGCTCCATGCACACCAGCTGCCCACCCAGCGGGCAAGCTTCCTGCTAACAAGAGTTGTCTGTGCCAGACCCCGAAGACAGCAGGCGGGGGTGCCGGGGCCAGCTGGGCAGAGAGGCCTCACCCAGACCTGTCCCAGAGGAGCCACTCCGATGTCTCCTGAAGGAATGAGCAGGGGATGAAGGAATGAATGAGCCCGCTGGGCGTTGCAGGCCCTGGCGCCAAGCCGACTGCAAGCCCTCTCTGACCATGCAGAGATGGGCTGATGGTCCCCAGTCTGTCTGTCTCTCTGTCTCTCCCCATCTCCTCTCTCTCCCTCTCTGTCTCTGTCGGTCTGTCTCTCCCTTCTCTCTTTCACTCTCTGTTTCTCTCTCCACCTCTCCTTCCCTCCCCTTGCCCCTGTCTTGGGAAGACACCTGTCTCCCCATTCCCAGCATACCTTGGCTCCTATACGGACTGAAGAAGACTTCCCGGCAGGGCCCCTGAGCTGGCACTTTGTCCAGCCCTGGGGGAGAGGTGGGGGTACTCAGGGGGCAGGAGGTGCCCTTTATGTGCCCTTGGCAGGGGCTTTGTCCCAGGCTCTCAGCAGCTTGGGCCACCAGGCTCTGGGGACCTGCCCCACACCGGCCTCCCCACGCTGGCCTCCCAGAGGGGACCACTTACCCCCCCCCAGGGCTGCTGTGGAGGCCGGCCTGCTGGGCGTGGCTGCGGCCTCCCTGGAAATGACAAGTTGGATGTCCCATGCAGCCACCTCCTAAATAAACAAACACGTTCTGCCCAACACTCTCCCTTTCCCAGACACACATGGGACCCTGGGGCCACGAGCCCTGCAGAGGAGAGCTCAGGGCGCACCCCCGGGTGGCAGGCCCGAGACCCCTGGCAGGATGCTCAGGGTCATGCCCCTCTCACTCACTGGCCCTGCTGAGCGGAGCCCCTGTAATTTGGGGTGACGTCACCCCCTCGGCCGAGCGGGATGAAATTTCCCATTCACAGGGGAGGGCAAAATTTGTGGCAATCCCAAAATAGCCCCAAAGGACTGCCCACCACCCCAGGAATGCCCGGAAACCACGCCCGGCGAGGACAGAGGTCGCCCAGCTCCCAGGCCTTTGATGCTCAAGGGGACTTGAAGAAGATTCCAGAAGCACAGCGAGGTCACGGCTCCTCCAGGGCTTGGTCCACAGGAGCCACGGGAGACATGGCTGCTTAAGGCATGAATGGCCAAGCGGCAAGGCCGGAAGGAGGCTCGCAGGGGGCGCCTGGCTGACACAAACTGGGACTCCTGGGCCCAGAACCAGGAGGGAAAATCCCAGCCTTGCTGAGACGTTGGTGGCCCTTTGTGTCACCACGGCACCCCTGGAAGGCACCTGCAGCACACGTGGCACAAGCTGGGCAGGTGGCGCCAGGTGCCCCACACAGGGGAGAGGAAAGGACGGCTCTCACCCTGCTTGAGACAGGAACCTGGAAGCAGAGTGGGGGGCTTGGTCAAGCTCACACCGCTGCCCAGAGGCAGGCAGGGGCGAAAAGTTACCCCCCCCGAGGGGGTCCTGTGGTGCAGGAAGGGAGCTGCAGGGGATCCCCGCCACAGGGCACCACCCTAGGGGAGCAGTAAGCCCAGCGGGGAGGGCGGCGAGCCCAGTGAGAAGGACCAGCAGCTGGTGAGGATCATCCCCAGCTGCCCTTGGGGCCTGCAGCTGCTGCCCGTTTCCTCTCCAAGTGGGCTTTTACTGCGGCTGCAAAACATTCAGGAGCGGAGGCCCTGGCAGGGTGGGGCCCAGAGCCCTGCTCTTGAGGCGGTTGCATCTGGGGCCCGGGGTCTCAGGGAGGTGGTCCCACCTGCCCCTAAGGTCATGGCGCAGCTCCCCCTCGCTGTTTGGGTGTGCTGCCCAGGGGACGTGGACTCAGGGCCCTACAGGCACCGTTGGCCAAGGCCATCAAGGCACATAGTGGGGCCGGGCGCCAGGACCAGCCCCACAGCCCAGTAGCCTCTGGGGGAACAGAGGGGCGTGGGCAGAGCCCGCAGCCCGCACCCTGCCTGTGTCCTGGGTCCACTCCTCCAGGTCCAGCCGGAGCTGCAATCGAGTCCCACGCAGCAAACGTGCAGACACATGAAAAACACCAAAAACCCAGGAAGAACCTATTTTAATTTCAAACCTGCATGTGTGTGTCACACCCACCTGCTCACTGGCAGTCGCCCAACACCAGACCCTCTTCTGAGAGCTTATCCAGTGCTCACACCAGACCCTTGAAACAGGGTCCGTGATCACCCATTTCACAGAAAAAGAGACCGAGCCAGAGAGACAGGAGCCGTGCTTCCCAGGTCACTTGCCCATAAGGGGAGACTGGGCTCTGAACTGCCAGGTCAGGCCCCCGGTTTAGACAACGCTTTTACCTTACGGCCGGAGTGTTGCTGAGAGTCAGTTGTGAGCAGGGAGGCCCGTGGCCCTGGGGCGTGACCGCAGCAGGTGCAGGCCCACGTGTGGTGGCCACACCCCCCAAGGGCAGCTCAGCAGGCCCTCCCACCTGCCCAGCATCACTGTCCCACACTCTCAGTCCTCCCGCGGTTCCCAGGGCCCTCTCCCTCCCTGAGCAGCCCACCCCGGGGGGGCGAAGCCCACCTCCCGCTCTGCTCCACCCCACCTGGCGGACCACGCGGCAGCCCTGTAAGCCCACAGCCCCTCTAGGGACTCAGCAAGCTGAGGCACAGAAGGAGGCTGCCTCTGACTCCCTGCAGGCCCCAGTCGTGATCCCTACGGGCTGGGCCACAGGATCACCCACTGAATGGGGAGGGATTGCTGGGCTCTGCTTCTCCCTGCAGCTGGAGGCATGTGGGGCCCTGGGCACTGGCCTGAGGCCGTGTTGGAAGGAGCCTTGTGGCCTCAAGGAACGTGGCATCAGCACCAGCTGGGGGCTACAGGGGAGGGGCTAGGGGGTCCCCTCCACCAGGGGCTCCAGGCCAGAGGCTGTCAAAGAGAAACAAAAACTTCTAAAGATTGGCTCTGGGTCCTCAGCGCCTGCTACAAAGGGGATTCAGAAATTCGGCTCCCCAGAGTGGCACCCTGAGGCCACACGGTGCAGGCATGCCTCCCCTGCCCAGAGGGGCCTGAACCCGGGCTGGGGTCAGTCTCAGCCATACAAGGAGGACAACCCTCACCCTAGAGCAGAGGGCTGCAGGCATGGCGCACTCTCACACTGAGCCCCCCGCCGCCACGGAGGAACCCTGCGGGCTCTGGGGACTCACGCACAGATGTGACCTGGGCTCCTCTCCAGGCCTCAGTTTCCCCTCTCTGTGTGGGTTTTGCATTAGAGAGTGCCAAGACCAGTCCCCGGCCAGTGCAGCGGAGGGGGGTTGCCCACAGCTCCTCTGGTGCAGTGGTGGGCTGGGGCCCGAGGGGTGACCTTCTCGGGGTCCCAGGAGGGGTGGCTCTGTGGGTTTCCCGGCCCCACTTCCTGGCTGCCCGCCAACTCCCCTGCATGCCTGTGGGTGACTCCTGGAGCCAGGCCAGGCGCTGTCACACGTCCCAGGGGCCCCTTGGAATCCTTGACTTTTGTTTCCAGTGACTCGAGGGCCACGGGGAAGGGGAAAGCCATGGTGGGGTCTCACATAGGGTGGGAAGGGGCCGGAAGCAGGAGGGCCTCCCGTCAAGAAGAGCAGTGGTGCTGGCGCGCCCCTTCCAGGAAAGGGAGGCGGGCAGGGCAGGCGGGTTCCGGGAGAGATGCACCAGGGACAGGGCACAGGACAGCAGGACAGCCCCAGCCGCAGGGCACACGGGGGTCTGAGAGCAGCGGTGGACAGAGCCCTCCTCCCACAGAGAAACCGAATTGCAGGGGGTGTGGCCTGCTGGGCAAGGGTCTGACCCCTGCAGGGGGCCACCCTGTGCAGGCCTGCAGGCCCTGTGTGGCCATCATCAGGGCCACTGGGTTAAGAGCAGGAACAACTGGGCCCTATTTATATCGCAGACTTCTCTATCCACAGGCTGCGGCCAGCAGACCCCGTCCAGGAATTCCACCGGGATCAGTTTACATTTAAAATAAACGTTTCCTTAACTCGAAACTGATCTCCGGCGGCCAGTATGGGAAGTGGTGAGCACAGGTCCTGACTCTGAGAATGGCCTAGCCGGGTACTCAAGGGCAGTGGCCTGGCCTGGGCCACCCCCAAGACACGGGGACCCAAGGGCTCCCTCACCTCCCAGCTGGGCCCCAGGCCATCCAGCCCTGCGGCTCCTCCCACAGCCTGGCCTCCTCCAGCCTCCCCGGAGGTTCTCGTCCGGCCTTGGCCACCCTGCAGATGGCTCTGGGGTCCCTCAGGATTGGCTCTGAGAGCGACACACACTGGCACACGGGGCCTGTTTTCCAGGGTGCCCAATAGAGGTCAGTGGGATTAAATTCAACCTCACAGCTCTTCCGAGGATGCCCTGATCCCTGGTTCTGAGGCGGGGGCTCTGAATGGAAAGGGATTCTGAGTTCGTTTGGGGAGCCCAGAACACAGAGCCTCACCTGCATGGCCACGGACACACTGCGAGGTTCCTCTGGGAGTCCATCCTCAGAGCCCAGCCCCCAGAGCCCCTCGGCTTCTCCAGGAACGTGGGCGGGAAAGAGGGCGTGGAGAGTCCCGGGGCAGCCGAGGAGATCCCACTGCTCACGGCTATGAGAGGCCGCAGCTGCCTCCTGCGCTGCTGACGCTGACCTTGGCACCTGTCCCTTTGAGCAAAGATGGCGAGAGAGCCTCAGAGCCTCAACCCCAGCCCCCAGGCCCTATTAAAAGCCCTCAGAGAGGCTCCAGTTGCCTCTCCCGGTCAGCCGCCAACCCTCCCGGGAAAGTAAAGCCAGTTCAGAACCCCAGGCCAAGATGGGAGGAAGGAGTGGGAGTCCTCACACCCCGGCCCCAGAGCCTCGGACACGCAGCTGGAGCAGGGGCTGGGCAAAGACTCGGAGCTGGACAAGACGGGGCTGCCCGGAGCTCCAGAACGACTTGTCCAGCTCCAGCCTGACGCAGATGCCCCGGGTGTGCGGCCAGGGGTCAGGTGAGGGAGATGGGACCCCACCTGCGTCCCACCCCAGGGCACCTGACTGGCTTCCAGGGCTGAGTTATACCCCAACCCCCGAGGGCAGCCCCTGCTCCCACAATGCCTGAAGGAGGGGCTGCCCCCTCCCCCAGATGTGGGGCCAGGACCTCGATGGGCTAGTGGGAGGGGGCAGGAGGCCTTGAAGCCAGAGGGAGGTGCTGGGCTGGGCATCTCTCATCCATGGGGTGACTCGAAGGAGCGTGCCCTCTGTCAGCACTAGGATGCTAACTACCTCCCCCGCTGGGGCAAAGGAATCCAGCGAGGGAGGCCATGCCAGGCCCAGAAGTGTGCCATTGCTTTCCCTGCTCAGGGCTCTCTTTCCTCTCTCCCAGCCAGGGCTGTGGCGGGGGGTCACGGTGAGAGCTCATATCGCTCGGTGTCTGCTGGGGCCAGGCTCTGCGCTGACACACCTTGATCAGCAGCCTCCCACCTCCCTCGGCATGTGTGCATCTGTGCCCATTTGACAGAGGGCACAACTGAGGGCTGGAGACCCTCCAGGAGAAGATAGAGCCCGTAGGTGGTAGAACCAGGTTCAGACGCAGGCTCACGGCCTTCCAGACAGAGATGAATCGTGTCATGACTCAGGGAGGGGGCTGCTGAGGACACATGGGTCCCCCAGGTCCCAAGAAAGGGGCTCTGATTCCAAGGCCACCTCTCGGGCAACTGAAGGGATGTTCACTGAAACCACAGGTGTGCATTTCCAAGCCCAGCAAACACTGGGTATCAACTGTGTGTTCCACCGAATGCTGCCTGTGCTGGAGCTCACAGTCCAGGGCAGTAGATGGCGAGTGGGTGGGTGGTCCTCAGTGCAGAGGGTATGAGCTATACAACCGTAGGAAAGCAGGCGAGGGGCCCAGCATCTGTGGGGGTGAGCTGCTTCAGGGACAGCTCGATCCAGAAGCTACTGCCAAAGCTGGGTTTTGAAAGGAGAAAGAAGTTTTCCACTTGGGGCAGAAGCACTGGGTGCAAAGTGAGATATCTGCAGGAGCAGGCTGAATGCCAGGGGCATCGAGAGCAGAAGAGGCCAGTGGCACCGATGCTCAAGGGCCTTGTGCACCAGGGTTGGGGGTCTGAGAGGAGCTCCACACATGGGCTAGAAGGGATAGGACCCCACGTCCTGGCTGCAGCTCCCAGTTTCCCCCCATCCCATGGCCACCTCTGTTTATTTCCAAACATCCCCCAGAAAGCCCCAGTCTGGGAACTGGAGGTGGCGCAAGGCAGGCACCCACCCAGCAGGGCTAAGACACCGGCACTTCCTGACTCTGGGCCCAGACCTCAGGAGGCGGGCACCAAGGGGGCGGCATTCCAGCTGGCATTCCACTCCTGCTTGACAATTTGTCCATTTCCTGCCCTGGCTGCAAATTTCAACCATTTCCTTCACGGGCCACCTCCGGCCCCTGCTGGGTGCCTGGCCCCATGCTGACCCTGGTGGGGGCGGGGGGGACAGGACGGTCCTTGTCCTGCCAGCGCCAAGTTTGAAACCGGCCATGCCCTCAACCAAGCCTCCCGCCAAGAGTGCCCTGGGTACAGGAGGGGCACGGGTCAGAGCAGTGGGGGGAGGACCGCCAGCCCGCTGTGCTCACCCCAGCCGTGTGCTGACCTCTGAGGCAGGACGGTGCCTGCGGTGTGTCTGCGTGGGGCAGCTGTCCCTCCAGGGCGTCAGGCACCAGTGGACGCAGGACATGGCACCACCTGCGCCACAGTCTCCTGCCTCAGCACTGTGGGCTCCCGGCAAGGCAGAGGAGCCTCCAGGACACAGACGGGAAGGATTTCCCGGCCTGGGTCCGAGACAGCCCCCAGCCCCCGATCTGAGCATATCCCACTGGCGAGGGTCTGTCCAGAAACTCGGCAGAGCCGATAAAATTTCCCCGGGGCGGGGGGGGGGGGGGGGGGGGGGAGGTCCCTACCTACATTCAGAGAATGTCCCAGCTGTGAGGGCAGCGTGCCCATAACAAGGTGAGGACTTCCCTCCTCCCGCACAGCTAAGGGTATGGGCCTGCGCCCTGGCTCTGCTCCCAGAGGCTGTGGGTGAGGCAGGGGAAGCCTGCTTCTGTGAAGGTGCTGGCCAGGTGTGTCCCCCGCCCCCACCCCCAAGTCCCTGGGCCTGCAGCCTCAGTGCCTGGAGGCTGGTGTTTGCTCAAGCCCCATCCACAGAGTCTGGGCCCAGCCCTTAATAAGAGAGCCTTACAATGTCTTCTTGGCAAACACTAGCCTCAGTAGGCTCTGGGGCTTGTAGCTAAGAAGGCAGGCTGGTCAGGAAGGTGGGCCCCTGGCGACGAGGCTGCAGCCCTGGGGCCCACAGCCACACACCAGCTGGTGGGGGCTGCATGCAGCGCCCGCCCAACCCAGAGACCCCTCCTGCTCGGCCCCCAGCTCCCAGCCCCCGGCCTGGGCCTGGGCCTGCGGGGAAGGAAGGACCCTGAGGCCCAAAGGAGGTTGGTCGCTCTATCTGCAGAAGCAGGTGCCCAGCTGAGCCCCTAGGGCGTGGAGGTGAAAGACCCCTGCCTCCCAAACCCTCACAGAGCGCGACAGGCCCTGGTAGCTTCCTGGGGAGCTGGGCATGTGCACGGGAGAAACCCCAGAGGGGGGCTTCCTCCCCCACTTCAGGCCCAGACCTGGGCCAGGACTCTGACTGTTAACTGCCATTTCTAAAACACTCCCCAGGAGCCCTGGGGAAACCTGTCATCGGATGGCCCTGCTCTGGGGATGCCCCTGTCTGGGCAGGAACAGCAGGCCCGAGTGTGCCCTCCTGGGTTTGTATGCAAGCCCAGAAGGGCCATGGCTACATCTCTAAAACAGGGGTGCCCGAGGCACTTGAGCCCACTGACCGCCACCCAGTGACCTTGCCCAGCGGTCTGACCTCAGCAGCACCCTGACAGCACTCCTGCTTCTCCAAGGAGATGCCAGGGAGGGAAGGGGAGACACGGCAGCAGCCTGGGCCATGGGGGCTTCGGGAAGGGCAGGGTCAGCCCCGTGCACACCCCCAGGGCAGCCCAACCTTGGGGGAGCCATGAGAACACAGGTCACAACGTGGGCTGAGTGCACACGGAGCATACACTCCAGGCCACAGGAGCTGGGCCCAGGGTCCCGGCTGGCCCGCCTAAGAAAACGTGGCGAGAGCAGCTCACAGAGACCGAGTGGCCCCCTGACACATTCTAGTTTAGTGACCCAATGGTGAGCCGTTGGGCAGCATTAATGCAAATCTTTCCATCTGGGGGTTTCAATGTCATCGGAGGCTCCTCCCCATCCCCCCTCAAAAATGGAATCCTGAGAAAATCTCATTTCACAGTTTCCCATAAGCCAGGTGCACAGCAGCCGTGGCCGGCATGGAGCGGTGATTCCCACGGCCCGCCCTCCAGTGCCACGGGGACGGAGCACGGCAGGGGGCTTGTGGGCGTGGCCACAACAGGCAGGCGGGGGGCTCTCCCCTCCTGAGCCCAGCAGACTGTGGGCTGCTCCTGGGCCTCCCCTGGGCCGCCGCCCAGGGCCGGAGCTCTGGGGTGGGCAGCAGCCCCTGGACGGACAAACTGGAGGATGTGTGAACCCACCTGCTGAGGTTTAGGCATCAGGACAGATGCTTCAGGCAAACTCTTAAAAACCCACTTCTTGGGCCAAATCTGAGACCCAACATCAGAGCGAGACGTGCTCATCTGATGGCCCCCTTCACCCCTGTCTGCCCTGGGAAGGGGGCGCACCAGGAAACAGTCCTGCATAGCACCAGGCCCAAGGCCGCTCTCCAGCCCCCGACTGCACATCATCACCCAGTTGGGGCCTCTGGGGGGTAACTCTTGCCCCGGGAGGCGGCCCAGGCCGTGCATGCCCACGTCTGAAGTGGGCCCCTCCTCCTCTGGCTGTGGGACCTGCAGTTGGTTCAGTCTGAGGCAGGAAAAGACACGACTGCATATGGGTCATGTTCACAGTGGCAGGCTGGTCACACACAGGGCCCGGCCTTCAGGCCCACGCCAAGGCCGAGTGACTGAGCCCCAGGACAGATGAAGACAGGGCCCCAAGGCGTGAATGGCTCGTCAGTGCCACCAGCAAGAAAGGGAGCGACTGTGTCAGGACCAAACCCACAGCCTGCAGCCTCCCTGGCAGCGTCTACGCCCGCCTGCCCGCATGGCTCCGGCGGGCCTGATGTGGGGCCCCGGCACAGGCCCCGGATGAGCAGGTTTCAGCCCATTCCACCTGTGGCCCACTGCGCAGAGGGACAGGCAGGCGTGGGCTCTGCCACCAGCCTGGGTACCAACCCCATGCGTGGCCCCAGGAGGTGAGGCCAGGCTAGATCCCTGAAGAATGCCGACTGGCCACATTGGCCCCAACCTCCCTGGCACAGCAGGAACACGCAGGCCGAGACCACGGTGATTCTGGGTGTCCGCGCCTCAAGGGTCACCAGGGCTGTCGGCTGGTAGCAAACATAACTTGCGTCCAATAAAACAAATTATCTGGGGCCAGGGAGCCACAGAGGAACAGCTACGCACTGCTGGCTGCAAACACGTGTTTTCACGCCCGTCCCTCCGCTCGCCTGCAGAGTGCCAGATTTCCGGCTGTTCCCTGACAGCAGAATGCTCTGGGAGAGTTACGGAGAGTCACGGAGGCCTGGGGCACACACAGGCGGTCACACACACAGAGCCCAGGCCGCAGACGGCAGGAGAGCCTTGCACAGTTGCTGCCCCACGGAGGCCCTCAAAGCAGACACAGGAGAGGCCAACAGCAAAATGCCTGTGCAAGGATGTTCACGTTGGCTCTATCGGTGATGGTTCAGAACTGGGACAAGTCCAACCATCCACCGGCAGGTGGATGGATAGGTGCAGTGCGCAGTGTGGAGCTCAACACAGCCGTAAAAACGCTGCTGACAGGCGCACCTACACGACGGGTCAAAAGCACGGCAGTGAGTGAAGACGCCCTGCTGGCCGTCTGCGACACACAGCGCCATTGCGAGTTCTGGAATGGGCAGCGCTCCCTGTCGCAACTGTGGCCTCCCTTGGGGCGGGAGTTGGTTTCGGCAGTTTGGGGACTTCGTGGGAAATGCCCTCCAGTGAGATCTGGGGGCGGCTCCTGGCGCTCGTGGTAGGAAGTCGTGAGCCACACGCATAGTCACGCATCTCACCAGCACACAGAGAGGACACCTCGACAGAGACTGTGAAGACAGATCAGTGCCTGAGCGGTCCTGCGCCCGAGCCCGGCTTCCACTGAGCTTTGATCAAAGGCGGGCAGCAGAGGCAGGCCTTGGAGAGAACCCTTGTCCCTGCCTCTGGCACAAGAGCCAGCAGCGGGAGGGGCCTCTGCAGCCAGCAGTGTGTCCCAGCAGGTCTCACAGATGGAGGCGCACCAGCAGCTGCTCCCTGCCTGCCTGCGTGTGATGCTAGAAGAGGCGCTAGCAGCAGGCCCAGCTGCTCCCAGCCCTCGCCAGCTCTGGAAACAAGAACAGCCTGGAGCACCACCAAGGACCTGATCCCATCTCCTCAGGACCACCGCCTCGTTGTCACCATCCCCACTGACCCCTGCAGGAGGGTCACCTCCACCACCCTCACCTGCACCCTCACCTCCATCATCCTAATCACTGGCATGCCCCTGCCATGGTCGTCGCCATGGCCACCCAGCTCTAAGCCTGTTTCCTTCATTTCCAAGCTATGATGAGTGCTCTAGGGTCCAGGCCCCAGCGGGCAGCAGCCCTAACCTCCAGGCAAGTCCTCAGGCTGACTGGGCAGTGTTTTTGTCCCTCTGCTCTGGGTTCCACAGCCCAACAGGCCCTGGCCAAGCCCATGCCCTGCTCAGGTATGTCCATAGAAAGCCCCACTAGGAATCGCTGAGACCCTGGTCCCAGGGAATCCACACACCTGGATGTTCCTTGCTTTTCCCAGTGGACCCAAAGGTGTTAACTTTATAGGAATTACTTGTGGGAAGCACTGTGGCTCCCAGAGCAGCATTCCTGCTCCAGAACCCTGAACTCACTCTACGTGTGACGTGATGGGTCTCCCTGCTGGAGAACGACAGGGCAAGTGGAGGGGTGTGCCCTCCGTGGCGCCCTCGGAGCAGCCTCCCCCTGGGCGTCAGCCACACAGAGCAGCTGTCCGATGTGAGAGCTAGTCACACACGGCCACTCACCAGGAAACAAATTAAAAGGGAATGAGACTTTATAAACATTCAGTCCCTTGGCTACAAGGCCACATTCCAGGTGCCCAGCAGTGGACAGTAGCTCTGCCCACGCGATTGAACACACCCACTATTGTAGAAAGCCTACCGGACAGCTGGTCTGGAGGCGGGAAGCCCGTCAGGATTGCGTGGAGCCAGAGCTGAGGGCCCAGAAGCTGCAGCCGCTTCCTAGGGCTGCCAGACAAAGTGCCCCAAGCCAGGGAGCTTATGACAGCGGCTCTGAGGCTGGACTCCGAGATCAAGGTTTCGGCAGGTTGGTTCCCTCGGGAGGCTCTGTGGTGTCTGTCCAGGCCTGTCTCCAGATTCTGGGGGCTGCCAGCAATCCTCAGTGTTCCGCCCTGACCTCCACCTCCATCATCGCATGGTTTCCCCTGCTGTTCTGCGTCTAAATTCCCTTTTCTTACAAGGACACCAGCCATTAGATTCAGGACCCACCCTAATTCAGTCTGACCTCAACTTAACAAATTACATCTGCAAAGATTCTATTTCCAGATAAGGCACCATTCCCAGTTTCCGGGTGCACGTGAATTTTGGGGGACACCACTCAACTCAGTGGACCCTCCCACCCCACCCCCCTGCAGCTCCCACATGAATGAGTGACCCAGGGGCCACAGTGGGTTGAGCCCAGATCTCTAGAAGGTCTAGGTCTTGTCCACCCCAAGCAGGAACTTTCCGGATCATGGAGATGACATGGGACAAGATCAGCTTGGTCTAAGGCCTGGCTCTGCTGGGTGACCAGGTCAGCAGTTCACCCACTGAGTCCCCATTTTCTCATCTGTGCTGTTGTGGAGGAGGAGCTCCCCTTTCTAGGTTGACCAGAGATAAGTTGGTGGCCAGGGTCTAATGGGGGATCCCTCAGGCCTCCACCACAGCCTTGGACAAGGAGGGCCTCGAAGAGGGAGCTGTCTTCACCCAGCAGCCTGTGCACATCAAGCCCACAGGGCCCCGGGGCCCCCGCCACTGGGAACCTGCTCCACAGAGCCCTCTGTCCAACAGAGGGGCTGGCGAGCCCAGCACGGTGCCAGGGTCATGGGTGGAGGGCCTCACTGCTCCTCTGCGCCCCCAGGGGTCACTGGGGGGTGGGCTCACAGGGAGCCGGGGCAGCAGGCACTGGCTGCCCAGGAAGCTTCTGGAAGGTGGCCACACGAGAGCGCATGCTGGGTTTCCTCACACAGCCCGCCTGGGCCAGGCCGTGTTCCTCCCGGAGAGAGGAAGGCCGGAGGCTGGTGGGTCCATCCTGGCAGCTCCAGGGACTCCCAGGCAGGCTCGAGTTTCCAAGGAGCGTAAACTATGTCTTACAAATGAAGATCGCAACTCCAATGACTGAAAACACTAAAAATAGCTCTGCTTACTCACACCCTGCTCGGAGTTCTGTGGGAAAGCATCCCTCGGCCAGGGTGCTGACCCCACAGGCCTCATGCTGGTTCGGGGCTGGCGCAGCTCTGGAAGAAGCGTGGGAGGAATTCCTGGCGGTGGGTGCCCTGAGGCTGGAGATCAGCGGGAGGCCCACCCTGCACCATCCCTGGGTGACTGGGAGGGACCCACTGGCAGGCACTGTGCTGCAGCGTCTGCCCCATGGAGTCAGGCCGGCCTGGGGGTCAGAACTGCTCACAGCTTCTCTGGACCCACTTCTGTCACTTTTTCTTCTAACACTGCTTTTTCCCAGCCGTTCCTCTGCACAAGGAGCCATCTCTTGGCCCCATGTTAGTGTTAAGAAGAAACATTTTAACACAGAGATGTGTGCAAGACGCAGACCAGGTGGGACACATTGCTGCGAGTGAGGAAGACCACCTGGAAATGGATTTAAAATGTATCATGTCACATGACAGGAAGTCGGGGTCGGTGCACCAGTGATCATGGACGCCATCATGTCACATGACAGGAAGTCGGGTCGGTGCACCAGTGATCATGGACGCCATCATGTCACATGACAGGAAGTCGGGGTCGGTGCACCAGTGAACATGGACGCCATCATGTCACATGACAGGAAGTCGGGTGGGTGTACTCAGTGATCATGGACACCACGGGAGGAGACTCCGCTGCTCTACTCTGACATCCTCTTGGCCTCAGTCCTCAGAACCGGTCCTAGTGGTTGCAAGATGACTGCCATAGCTCCCTGAGTTACATCCTTACCCACCAGCCTCTAAAGGCTCCCTGCCATGTGCCCCGTTTAAGAGGTACAGGGGTGTTCCCAGGAGCCCTCAGCAGCCTTCTCTAAAGTTCCATTGCCAGGTATTAATGGAAGTTTGTCTCTTTTTCCTTTAGGCTAAAGGGAACATGTATTCCCTTTGTAATAAGAAAAAAATTAATTTTTCTAAAGGAATCTTCTTGCCAGGAGAGCCCAGGATCTGGGCTCCAAAACCGTGGGCTCGGTCCTTCCAGAGCAATCCCAGGGTTTGCTGGGAAAATGCAGGAAGGGTGGGCTATGGGCCGCCAGGGCTGTGCCCATGACAGCGGGGTCAGGCTGCTCGATGCCTCCGCTACAGCGCCTGAGGGTCGGGCTGAGTCTGGGCTCCCCGCCAGTCAGCCGTGGATCGGTCGCAGCAAACAGGAATCGCATCTGGTCAGTGTTCCTTGGTGATGCAGCCCAGCCCTTGCAAGCTCACAGCTTTCATCTGCTCAGTAGGGCTAGCTGCTCTAAAGCCTCGAGACCTCAGCGGCTTGAATTCAGAGTATTTCTCACTCCCATGAAGCCCAGCCCTGGTGTTCCCAGCCAGTGGGCAGCAGCCACATGGCCATTTGGGGATGCAGGCTCCAAAGAGGACCACAGCCCTGCCTTCCCTTCAGCCGGCTCTTAGGGAGGGGGTTGCACGGGGGTGGAGACAGTTTAGGGCCAGGCATGGAGGCTAGCACGACATCCCTCTTCCTCCCCAGCTGCTGGCAGCCCGGCCAGGTGCAGAGCCCAGCGCCACCAGACTGACTAACCTCCTGCATCTTTTGCAGGAACTTGGGTCCTAGCAGCCCACCCAGACCCCACATTACTCAATAACAAGCTGCCGTGCAGGGTGGACCCTAACGACCCAGGAGCAAGAAAGCCCAGGGCTTGGACTCCAAGGCTCCAGTGGCAGCGGAGTTGGAGCTTTAGTGAGGTGCTTCTAGAAAAATGCCACAAAGGCTGCTGTGGGTTTGCAAGAGCATCAGGGGGACCATGTGTATGGAGCCTGGCCTGCCCCCAGCCCCGCAGGTCTCCGCAAGAGGGGCTCTGCTATCTCCCCAGGAGCAGCCCAGGGGCGACGCCCTCCCCAGAGCAAGCCCGTGCTGACCGCCTGCCACTCAGCAAACCTCCCGAACACGAAGCTTCCTGCATGATGGCCAAAGACGGAAGCTCTGTTGTGGTTTGCATCTCATTAAAGCAAAATTAATTCAGCCATTTCTGCTAACCTCAAACATCTGTGGATTTGGGGTGCTATCTGCCTGAAAGTCTGGTGGGGCATTGTGGGACGGGCCTGGACCCTGGTTGCTGGGACCACCAGGCATGTGGGCCCCAGAAGTGGAGTGGGGCTTCGGGGCCTCCCATAGGAGCCCGCAACTGGGAGGGGCCTGGGCTGAGTCCCCCCACCCCCGCTGTGGAACCCATGCTGGCCTCTCTGCTCAGACCCCTGGCTGCAGGCCAAATGCTGAGCCCAGGGTTGCTGTGAAGCCGGCAGGAGGAGTGAGGCCAGGACAGGGCCACAGCGGAGGACTGGCGAGCTGATGACCCTGAGGAGCCAGAGAAGAAAGGCCCTCTCCACGGCGGGCCACCTTCCTTCCGTCCTCAGGCCACGGGAGGCAGCCGTGGCTTCCCAGAGAAATCAGACCTGGACCAGTTTCCTGAGAACCCAGTGGAGTCGCCCAGGTCCCAGAAGCAAGCTGGGGTCAGGTCCCCCTGGGCGATGCGCAGGCCAGGCCTTTCACGCTCTGGACCAGGGGGGAGCACCCCACCGAGGCAGGAAGGGCCTGGCGTGGCGAGCAGGAAGCCAGCACTAATCAGCTAATTGATTGTTTCAAAAGGCTCTGAGGAGCAGCGGGCCCAGGGCCTCCGGCCCCCAGACAGCGGCATCTCCTCCCCAGAACAGCTTTGTCTACTGCTTCTAATGTTTGGACACCGAGGCCAACTTACCCTGATCTCTCAATCTGACCCCCACAGGCAGCTCTTTAGCAGAGCAGGGTGACAGGCGGCCTGAGGGCAGGGCGGAGCGGGTAGGCAGCCCTCCCCACGCCGTCCCCGCACCGACCGGGTGGTCCTAGACTCTGTCGGCAGCAGAGGCCTCCCGCGTTGAAAGAAGGCCGCTCACAGCTCATCCCCTGCCCAGGACGCTCTTCCCCTGCTTTGCTCACAGCCTGTGTTCCTCCTGGGGCCGCCATTCACGTTGGGAGTCTTCCCGGACCCTGCCGGGCCAGGCTGGGTGACCTCAGCAGGCCCTCCCAAGCCCCTCAGAGCAGAAGACCAGTTTGGCCCAAGTTCAAAGTCTGACTCCCCCACTTACAAGATTTGGGGTAAAGATTCAGTGGTGTCTACCACAGTAACGGGCCCCTGGTAGGTGCTTGAGAAATGTTTGTTGGGTGGGAGGATGGAGGGATGGGTGGGTGGGAGGATGGAGGGATGGGAGACTCAGGGGACTGCAGGGGCAACTCCAGTCTGAGGTCCACCGAGCTTCCTGCAAGGGGCTCCTGGCCCATGCCTGACTCTCTACTGCACCTGACGTGTGCCTTCCTGCAGGATCCAGGCTGGCTTAAGAGCACAGGTACTCGTGGGAGGGTCCCAGGGAGCCCGTCTGGAAGGTGAGGAGGAGCAGTGATACTCGGCAGGCAGCTGGGGGGCGCGCCTGGGAAGGCCGTGTGCCGGTGCAGCCTGCTCGTGTGTGCTGGGGACGGGGCAAGTGCTGGCAGAGCGGGGGGGGGCAGAGACCTGCGAAGGCCTCCGCCCGCACCCACAGCCCGGTAGGCCTTGCCCCTCCCCAGCAGGCCCCGCCCCAGGCCGCCGAGCATTCGCGCCCGAGTCCCTCTTCCCTGCTTTGTGAAAAATCCATTTATTGTCTCATTGCTTGGGAAGTTATAATCTCGAGGCTGCAGCTTCAGAAGGCGTTGCCATGGAGATGAATTTTCTGTCATAAATAAAAGTATTCTGGGGTCAGGATCTCAAGCATAACTAGGACAGATTTTGAGGATAAAATGCCAGAATTTTTTAAACACATGAGATGATGGTTCAGCTGCTTTTTTCCAGAGGGTGTTTTCGGCTGCTATGAGTGTGCAGCCCTGCGGTGGGGTCAGCCTCTCTGCTGCCCACAAGCAGGCCGCCCTCCCCGCCTCCCAGTCAGCTGCCAGCACCCTGGCGACCTGGGGTCTGAAACCCAGGTTACAGTGCTGGGGTGAGGTCTGGCAGCCCTCGAAGGTCAGCCGGCCCCCAGGGCCCCCAGGCTAAGAGCCTGGGCCGCGGTGTGTGCTCAGACACGCTGCTTTCCCTCTCTGGCCCTGGACACCAGCTGCTCACCCTACGGCCCTTGGCATGTGCCTCTCACCTCCCCAAGGGGCCAGGAGTTCACCCAGCTGTTTCCCACTGAGCTTGGAGCCAGTCGAGGTGTGACTTCCTGGGGACCCCTGGCCTCGACCCCACTCACAAGCTCAAGTCCCACCGGCCCTGGAGAAGTCAGCTTCAGGGATTCCTTTGCTCAGGGTCACCGCAGGTCAGCGTTTAAGGAGGTGGGGGAGGCAGGAGCAGAGCCCAGGGAGGAAGGTATGCAGGGTTGAGGGTCCCCTGGATGCCACCCCAGCCACAGGCCTGCAGCCAAGGGCTGTCTGTGAGCCCCACACCCCAGTGTCGGGTACACACAGTCCTCTGCCCACAACACAGAGGCCGGGGTCCCAGGCAGCTGAGGGACCCAGGATCCTGGAGCTGGGACCGCTGCCCCAAATGCTGACAGGCTCCAAAAACTGTAGAGGGAGTGGAGAGGAACGGAGGGCAAGAGCTGCCCTGGGGGGTGCCGGGAGTGTGCGCACTAGGCCACCATCCCCCCATTCCCGGTCCGAGGGCCCACCTCACAGAGAAATCCCCCATTATCAGGCTCCTAAGATGCCCAGTGGCAGGGCCTGAAGAAAGCCCTCCTTAACCTGCAAAGACTCTACAAACATGGCCCCAGGGCCCCAGATGGCTCAAGGCTGAGGCCCTGGAGGGGAGGCCTTCCCCGGAGCCACACCACTGGCTTTTGACCGGCTCCATCCAGCTTCCCAGACCTGTTTTCAGCCTCGGCTCTTCGCCTCCTGATGAACTGTGACACTTCCAACCCCTTGATGAGGACATAGACAGGAGGCGGCCCGCGTTGCTGAGCTGCCGGGAGGCACCAGAAGGTGGCTAAGGCCGCTCCCAGCCCCCGAGGCTGCCCAGAGGTCAACCTAGTGGCACTGACCCCTCAGTATCTCACCAATGCTGGCAGTGTGGCCCTGGCACGATCCCTCTCTACATGAGGGTTCTGTCACCATGCACTTGCTCAGGCCACAGTATCCCGTAAGGGCATCACTGTGTGCACACTGCTGGGCAGGGCAGAGACCCCTGCTGCCTGGAGCTAGGGGGCCCTATGACGTGACAGAGACCTTTCGATATATGCGGATGGACTATGTGCCCTGGAAACTGGCCAGATCCTGCAGGGAGTGGGGCACAACGGGCTCATCAACATGCCACAAGGGACAATGCCAGATGGTGATCTCAGCCCAGTGGGCTCCTGGGAAGCTTGCAGAAATCACGGTTTTGAAGAAATTTAGTAACCTGGGAAGGTGCCCTTCTCATGAGTGGAAAAAACCCAGGCATAATTACATATAAGGGGAGCTGGAAAATACTGAGGTGAATGAAAATGAAACACACACCCCAAAACTTACAGGATGCAGCCAAAGCAGTGCTTAGAGGAAAATTCACAGGTTCAAACTCCTATTTATTAAAAAGAAGGCTCTCAAAGCAATATTTCACTCTTCCATCTTAAGAACTGGAATGAAAGTGCAAACTCAACCTAAAACAAACAGAGGAATGAAATGTAAAGATTGCAGGGGAGACGAATAGAGATTAGAAAAGCAATAGAAAAAAAATCACAAAGCCAAAAGTTGCTTCTCTGAAAAGACCCACAAAGCTGGTGAACCTTTAGCTGCCATGACCAAGAAAAAAAGATTCAAATTGCTAAAATCCAGGATGAAAAAAGGGGGGGGGGGGATTCTAGTACTAATGAACAAAAAATAAATAAAAAGGACTATAAGGGAATATTCTCAATAATGATGCACCGGGACAACCCAGATGAGACACAAATTCCCAGGAACATACAAACTATTGAAACTGACTTAAAAATAAATGACTCCAGGAAAAATTATCTATAACAAGCACGGAGACTGATTCTTAATCAAAAACTTCCCACAAAAGAAAGGCTGGGATCACATGGCTCCACTGGAGAATCTATCCATTTAAAAAAATTAATACATTTTTAACAGCTTCACAAACTTTTCCAAAAAATAGAAGAGGGAGGAACTCACTCTAATTGGAATTATTTTTAGGTGTTTATATCAACACCAAAGATATCACAAGAAAACAACAGACCACTATCCTTCACATATAGACATAAAACTCATCAACAAAATATTGGCAAGCCAGATCCAACAATGATTATACCCCATAACCAGATGGGATTTATCCCCGGAATGCAAGGTTGGTTCAACATACAGAAATCATATAATATATATGTATCACATTAATTGAATAAAGAAAAAAACATATGATCAATCATCTCAATTGGAGAAGAAGCATTTGGCAAAAAAAACCCAACACACTTTCATGGTAAAAAATGCTCAAGTAGAAACAGAAGGAAACTTCCTCAATCTGAAGGTCAGCACAGAACCCACAGCTGATACCATGTTCGATGGTGAAAGATATAAACTGTTTCCCTCAAGATCAGAAGCGAGACAACAATGTCTACTCTTCCCACCTCCATTCAACACTGTCCTGGAGGTTCCAGCCAGCATGAGTAAACAAGAAAAAGAAATAAAACACATTCAGGTTGGGATGGAAGAAGCAAACTACTCCTATTTAAAGATGACATGATCTCGCATACAGAAAATCCTACCGAATCCAGGCACACACAAGCAGTGGAGCTAATAAACGAGTCAGCAAGGTTGCAGGATACAAGATAAACACTTAAAAACCAATTGCATAATGAGCTATATGCCCTAGCAATAAACACACAATCCAAAATTAAATCAAGAAAACAGTTCCATTTACAATTGCCTCAAAAAGAATAAAATACTTAGGAATAAATTTAACAAAAGAATTACATTACTTGTACATTGAAAATTACAAAAATCTCACTGAAAGAAATTGATTGAAGACCTCATAAAAAGGGAAAGACATCCCTTTAAAAAGACATTCCCTCATAAAAAGGGAAGACAGAACACGAAGGTGGCAGGTCGGCCAGACTGACTGACGCATTCAGGACGATCCCAGCTGCCATTCGTGCAGAAACTGACAAGGTGATTCTAAAATTCAAGTGGAGAGACCACAGACACAACGCGGCCAACACAATGTTGACAAAGAACAAGGAGGACATACATCCTGACTTCAACCTCACCAGGAACCACATGACGAAGGTGGTGTGGTCCTGGCACCAGGGCAGATCAGGTCGTGCAACAGAACCCCTCACATTCACGGCCGCTGGTCCCCAAACAGGGTTTCAGCACAGTTCAGCAGGGGAGAAACGGTCTTCCAGCAAGCACACCCCTGGACATCCACGCGCGAACGGTGCGGCAGCCTCCATCTCACCCCAAGCGAAACCAAGCCAGTGGATCAAAGGCCAGGACGGTGGCTCTAAAACTACACTTAGAAGAAAACAGTGTGAATCCTCAGCACTGCACCGCTTAAGGCCATCTTGTGCACAAAATCAGGGGCAATACTGGCCCACGATGTCTGACCCCACAGCTCAGTGGTCCCACGGGTGAGGAAAGTGAGGTCCGGGCAGTGGGTGGGCTCCTGTGCGGGGTTGCTGACCACCAGTCATGCCTCCCCGGGGAGCTGCCCTGGTGTGGCATGCCCTGAGACAAGCACGAAGGAAGCAGGGGGCCTGCGGCCACAGCCCCTAGACCTCTGAAGTTCGGGATTGGTTTTTCTGTCGGCCAGCCCTGCAGAGGGTCTGTCTAGGTGCTGCTGATTGGATGACCCCAGCTCCCGGTTCCGGGGGAGGGGGTGCTGCCAGGCTGTGTGGGGACGGGGCTGTCGGGATGGGAAAGGGCTCTGGGTCAGGTAGGGTTCAGGTGCTCGTGTGCTGAGCTGAGACTTCTAAACCAGGCGGGAGAACCTCTGACTGGCTGAGCCAGGGCCAGAAGGACCCTGGGGGCAGCTGGGCGGAAAGGCCAGGATCCCCAGCGCCTGTCCCCGCCAGCCCCAAGGGAGGCCTGCCCCTCAAGGCACCTGGAGAAGGCGCCTGTTGCCCCAGGGAATCCCCCGAGCTGCCACAGGATGACGCCCACCCAGGCTCACGCGTGCTCGGGACACCAAAGCACCCCTTGCAGGGGCCACAGAAGCCCAGCCCCGCAGGGACAGAGTGCCAGGCAGGAGCAGGCCCCAAGGTCGTCCCCGTCCCCTGGTGCTCCTGGTTCCCGAAGGTCAGGACCCCATCGTGCCTGGGGACACGCTCCTGAGGGCCCAGAGTCCCCCGGCAAGCGAGAGGGGGCTCCCAGCCCATGCTCTGTGGCTGAGGGCTATGGCTCCCTGGCCAGAGCCTGGGGGAAGGCAGAGGAGCATGTCCGTCCGTCTGCCTGCACGAGAGGACCACGGAGGCTTTCGTGGCAGCGTAGCGCCTGGTGGAGCCTCAACTTGGCAGGGCCACGCAGGGCCAGGCCCCCAAGGGCCACAGCCATTGCTCCAGCCTGGGGGCCAGAGGGGCAGCTGGCTTCCCCATGGGGGTGCCAGAAAGGGGCCATGGCACCACAGGGGGTGCAGGGTTGCCCTCCCCAGAAGGCTGCCCACAGATTGGAGGCCAGGGGCCAGACAGCGAATACTCCACATTCCTTGGCAGCTCAAGGACCTGGTCGGAAACAGTCACTGTTTTATTCTGCAGAAAGCACACACTTCTCATCCCCTAGGGAGTGGGAGCGGATTCCGGCTGTGGCCGTGGGGGCACCGCGGGGGCACCGCCGCCCCTCCTCTGAGCCCAGGTGGGGTCCTGGCTCCACTCCAGGGGCTCTTTCATCAGGAAGCCACAATCCCTGGGTGGTGCCCAGGGGCGTGGGGACCCAGGCTCTGAATATACAGCCTGCTGCCCTTGGCCAGCCCTCCTTCAGGGCCACGTGTGACCCAGACTTAGACCCCAGCTCTGCCTCTGAGGGTCCCCACTGGCAGAGACAGGCACCAGGGAGTCACTTTCCGCTAAGGAGGTTTGGGCAGGGCCAGGAGGCCCTGGGGTCCTGAGGGAGGGTCAGGCAGACGCTTCCAGGCCCTCACCTCTGGAGGCCCCCAGCCACTGCTCCGCCGGAGCCCCACTCAGCTCTGCTCGATGGCATGTCTCAGGGCCACACGGCCAGCGGCCAGGAGGGACAGGCGTGTCCCCATGCTTGGACGAGTGCACGTGGGCTGGCAGTCCTGCGGCCTGACGGCACCCCAGGGCCCTACCCGTGCTCTGAGGGGCGGCTCCTCCCTCGTCCTCTGTATGCGGGTTCCCTGGGACTCCTTCCCCACGGTCTGCTTCACTGGGGCAACCAGTGGGAGTGTCCTGGGCAGGGAAGACCCCAATGACCGGCCTCGAAGGGCCTGCAGACAAGTGTCTTTATAAAATGCCCCTCCAGCCCCAAAATGCTGGCTCCTTCACCTGGACCCCACGTGGCCTGAAGGCCGAGACTACGCTGGGATACACACCCCACAGACTGCAGAGCAGGGAGGCCTGGGGGTCAAGGTTGGGGGGCATGAGGCGAGGTGGGGAACAGAGCCGTCCCAGGTTTCCAGCTTCATCTGGTGGGATTCCAAGGTACGGGAGCCGGCTGTGGGGGTGACACTGCAGGGTGGGTGCCTCCTGCTCCGCTGCCTGTCTGGCACTTCCAGCGGCATTCTGTCCGCCAAAGAAATGGGGCGAGGAGCCGAGCCCAGCAGGGCAGGCCGGGGTGGGGGGGGGTGGGGGGTTCCCCTGGCCAACCAGAGGGCTCCTGGACTCCCCCTTATGGGGAGCAAGGCAGTCCCCTGGGAACGAGCCACACGGCAGGCTGGCCAGGGCCTGTGGGGTCCCCCATCCTGAGGCTGAGGGTGCCCCCAGGCACCAGGCCAGGGCACTCTCCACAGCCAGGCCAGGCCAGGCTGCAGCAGGCTTCCAGGGGACTTGGAGGCAAGCACCCAAGGGGGCTGTGGCTGGAGGCGGGGGCAGGGAGGACGCCGGACACCCTGGCACACGCCTGTTATGTTGACTGACCGTGGACGGCAGCCTCCACCTCAGGCCACGGGGAGCTGTCCACCGGTGCCTCCCTCCAGCCGGGGCTGGGCATCGGGCAGGTGGCCTGGAAGGACCGGCCCTTCCCCAGGGACAGCGTGTATGACCTGGTGACATCACACGTCCTCAGCCAGAGAAGAGTGGACAAGGCCGGACGACGCTGCAAACAGCCCAGCCCGCAGGCACCCAGTGACAGGTGGAGGCGGGCCATGGAGGTGGGCAGGGGAGCATGCGAGGCTTGACGACACTCGCAACCCCACTTCAGAGTGGCTCTGGACTCGGACAGCTTGGCCAGTGGCTCGTGTGGCCTCAAGTGGGGCCCCAGCTCGCAGGGGTGTCTCCCACCCAGGCTCACTCCTCTGCAGGGAGACCGAGGCCCAGCGAGGCAGGATCCTCGACACACCTGGCCTTCCTGTAGCCCATTCCCTGCTCTTCTGCTCGGGGACCCCCCAGGAGGGTCAAGGCCCCACCAAGGGAACAGCTCCATCTTTAGAATGAAAGCCATCCTCGGTTCCCAGCCCCAGAATCACAGGAGGGACCCGAGGCCACTCATGGAGGGTCAAACCCAGGATGGGCTCCTCCCGCCAACCTTCCAGCTGGGCCAGGTCCACCCACTCCGCAGACAGGGTGAGGGAGGGACCCCAAGGTAAAGAGGCACCCTGCCTCCCTGGACCAGACCCCACAGCTCCCGGCAGGACCACCAGCACAAGGCAAGGACGGTGCGGCCTGGTGACTCCAGGCTGCAGGCAGGTGGGCGAGGGGGCAGCCCCCACCGAGGCCTTTGTTCCCCTGCAACCTTGGACCCAGAAAGGCACAAATGGTGCTGGGGCACACATGCCACGCTTGTGCCCTGGGTGCCAGAGACCCTGGGTTCTCAGGTGTCAGCACCTCCTTCGGTGTCACTCACGTCTCCTGGCCCCACTGAGCTGCCAGCACCATTTTGCAGGTGCTACGCTGAGGCCCAGATAGAAAGGGAAGGGCTCACAGGACCCTGGGGCCGACCTGAGCAGAACGCTGACCTCGGGCACGCACAGTGCGGCCCAGTTACCAGGCTGGGGGGGGGGGGGGCCCAGGCAGGAATGGAAACCCCAGGAATGCAGAGGAAGGCCTCACCAGCCTGCAGGCCGCGTGGGCCTAACAGCCCAGAATAATCAGCCAGACCACAGCCTCCACTGCGCTGCAGCCCCTTTCCAGCCAGCCAGCCCGCCCGCCCAGGGCTCAGCTCCCCCAGGCTCCACCCTGCAGGGCAGGCCCCAGCCCCTCCCACCGACGGCTTCCAGAGGTGCCACCAGTCTCCCTGGTGGCTTTCTCCTCCCCAAGAGCACACGAGGCTTTTCTGCTCCATCGATTTAATGGATTTGTCATTTATCAGACAGCTTTGGGCAGAAGAGGAACACTGGGCAGTATGCTCGGCTTCTCATGGAAACATAAATACATAAATTACATGTTTATACAACTAACATCAGACAGATTCACAGGCACGGCGTTGTGAATGCACAGCCGAGACACCCCGACAGGGCCTGGGCAGAACCCCGGCAGCCTCACACCTCCCCACTGGCCATTCACCCCCTCGCCAGCAGTCAGGCAGGCCCAGGACACACCACCACCCGCACCCCCCCCAACCTCCTCCCCCACCTCCTCTCACTCAGGCTGAAAGGCAGTGTCCCACGGGCCAAAACTACCCCGTCAACTGCTGAAGAAATTCCTTTGTAAGAAATCTTCCATAAACACAGACACCAGGCGTTTGTGCTGCCCTGGACGGCCCCACGGGCAACAAAGGGGTCTGGATGGGCACACGCGCCTTACGCCTTTGAGAACAGGGACAGCAGGCCGTGGGTGATGCACAGCTGCCCACGTTTACTGGCTCACACATGGGGACGGTGGAGTCCTCACTTCCGCATTAAAATTCTTCATCTGCTCATCTGCTCCGACAGGCGGGGGGCCTCCCGCTCCAAGGCCGCACACACAGGCCGGCTTCACACAGCTGGTTCCACAATCCCCGGGCGGGCTGCATTCTTCAAGTCCTCATCCAGCCCAGAAGCACCGGCATCTCCCAGTTACTAGCCAGGAGCCGTGGCACCTTGTCCGGACCACGTGGCCCAAGACAGGTCTCAAATCCACTACACTAGAGACATGGGACCACAAAATGCTCTTCATGGGTACAGATGGGTTTTGTGAGTTTGGTTTTTCCCTTTTTGGTTCAAAGAAAGAAAAAAACAACATAGCAGTCTCTCAAGTATATAAAACTGGTAATATTAGATAAAAATACAAAGTTCACCTTTACAGGAAAAGCAAAAAAAAACACACCACACACACACACACACACACATACTTGAATATACGTAAAGCGTTAACATCTTACCAAAAATAAAGAATCTAGGATCTGTCCAAAGGCTGGCGGCAGCCGGGAGCAACCTTGAAAAGCCACTCGGGAAGGCCACGTCCCGCGGCCGGCGCTGCAGCACACGGGGAGGCGGGCTGGCCCTCGATGGGTTCACCCTCAGTTCTCTCGACATGGCTTAAATCAAAAAACAAAACGGGGCAAGGGACCACACGTAAAGCCAGAAACATTTAGGAAGTAATGCATAGGTGGGTATACCATGTTTATTTTAATACATCTCATTTGTCTGCATCCTGCTAGGAAAAATACCATCCCACTGTCCTGTTACAGCAGTCTGGTATCATCGGTGTAAATGTCATCCAAGAGATAATTAAAAAAAAAAAAAAGCTAGGCAAAGAGTAAAAAGGAAAGCTTAATAATCACTTTATGGTGTAAAAAAAAAATCCACTTAAGGCTCTCAGGAAGGTTTCTGTATAGACTTAAACACTACAGCAAGGAGATGTGGTTCTAAAGTCCCGTGGCAGATTCCGGGACGTTCCTGGCTCCCGCGCCCCTGCAGGGCCCACTGGCACCCGTGTGCAGTCATCCCGAAAGCAGGCTCTGTGTCCCCAGCGGAAGCACCTGTGGCCGCCCGGACAGAAATCCAGCCCGCTGAGACACCGAAGCTTCCCTCCCACGGGCGTCCCTCCATTCCGGGAACCGTTTCACTATTCTTATGAGTCAGTTTTGTTTGTCCGGTGCCGTGGTTTTGTTTGCTGCGGACGCTCTCTCTCTTTATTGTTTCACCGAGTGCTACAATACTTGCTTTGATGTCACATTAAACAATGTATACTGTCTCTTTGTTCTCCAGAGTGTGCGTGGAGACGGTTTTCACGGAGGAGAACAAAGGCCACACGCTGGCAATAAGCACCATACGTGGAAGGTTCAGGAATGTAACACGCCGCGTGCATCCGTGTCCCGGGAAAGGGCCGCTGGCTTGTCCTCACCTCACATCTGCAGGGAGAGGAGAGAGGCAGTGAGAGGCAGGCCAGGAGCACACCCCGCCGCACGCCGGCAGCCAGAGGGAAACGTCCAACCCTGGCAGGCGCGTGCGTGCATACACGCTGGGGCACGTCAGGATTTGATGTTTTCATGCGATTTTTCAAATCAAATAAGCCTTGTTATGCTTTCTGTAACATCCTGACCAGGACTGGGGCAAGGCTCTCGGGGTCTCAAAGGAGAATGGCCTGAGAGCCTAGCCCCATCCTCCCACTGTACAGATGGGGGAAACTGAGGCCCAGAAAGGTTCTTTTGCCTTTCTTCTCATTCCTCTTCCTACCAGCCTAGGGCTTGATGTGATTCCTGGCAGCCACCTTGGGCCACGAGGCAGCCCTGAGGATGGACACCACGAGAGACAGCGGGGTCTCTGTGACCAGGCAGTCCTACACTGAGCTCTGAGCTAACCCTACGTCACATGGCCACTGCTCACTCCAACACCTGTACCACCCGCACTCCCAGGGCCTGGGGAAGCGGAGATGCCCGCCTGGCACTCTCATCTCTGTTGTCAGCTGGCCCATAAAGGCCAGAGGCCAATGTCTGTAGGCTGGACGCACAGGCAGGTGCCACCGGCAGCTCCACACCATGGAGGTGACTGGGGGCTGCTCCCGAGCCCATCCCTGTGGGTCTTTCCTCACCCTGCTGGACAGACCAACCCACCGGCCTCCCAGGGGTCCGGCCTGGCAGCTCTCTACAGGCACTACTGCCCCACCAGAGCTTAGGCACTTGGATACCTGCCTGCAAGAGTCCCTCTCACAGCTTTGTGTTGGATGCCATAGGCTCACGGATGCCCAGACAAGGACCGGGCCCTCCAGAGCCAGACAGGCCAGCACCAAGGGCCAGGAAGGCCGCAGATAGCCTCCTCTGTGGTGACCGTGTTGCCCAGGCGCCTCCCTAAAAGACTACATTTCCTGGGCCCCTTGCAGTTCCGGGATGGCCAAGGACTGCAAGCGGAAGTCACTGGTGGGATTTGTCTTAAGAGGGTCCTTTCGTCCTTCCCTCCAACCCTTCTTCCAGCCTGGAGTACAGACGGGGTTTCTGGCCCTTCACCACCAATGCTGCATGGAAGTGTCTGTGACGACTGCCACACCTGCTCTGGTCACCCTGTCTTGACATGAGTCACAAACATCTACCTTACGGAAACCGCCCTGGTTGTTTCTAGTGGGTTTCCACTTGGAAACACAATTCCAGGGCAGAAGCCAACAGCGTACACATTTTAAAGGGTCTTCAGACAGCATCTACTCCACCTTCCGCGGCCCTTACCTGCGATCTCTGTAAGCCTCAGTTTTTTCATCTGTCAAATGGGGTGGGTAACCTGCCCAAGGGGGTCCCGGCTAGTAATGTCAGGGCCACCCCTCTGCTGCTCGGGAGCCCAAACCGCTCTGCTCCCGTGATGCCTCTGCCCCCCAATCACCAGCAGGCCAAAGCCATTGCAAGGGCTCCGGAGCACCGGTGAGCCGTGGACCAGGCGTCCGTGCGACAGGAGCAAGGAGACCCACAGCCCAGCCAGACACCAGAAGCTCGCGGGCGATCATGGCCAATCAGGGCCGCGGCCTGGAGTGATTCGCTTGATCAGAGCACCTCCCCCATCAGGGCCGGCGTGGGCGGTGGGTCCTACCTGGTCAGCTGGTTAGGTGGGTTTTAACCTTTTCCTTTTCCTCTTTTTACCTGACTCCCTACGTCTTCCTGTTAACAGAAGGGCAGGAGGGTGAGCGGGCCTGGGAGAGCTGCTGGGCCTGAGCACAGCAGGGAACGCCTGACCCGCTTGTCTTTCTGAAAGAGAGCTCCGCCCGTGCTGGCGGGGAGACACTCCCTGGTCTGCTGCGCTGGCCAGCGGGTCGCAGCACCTTGCCTCTCCTGGGCAAAGTCTGCCTGCAGGGGAGGCCGAGGCCCCAGGGCAGAGCTGCAGCCGCCGCCCAGCGCCACCTGCCCTCCGGGGTGGGCCCAGCCCACCCTCACTCCAGCCAGAGTCGCTCCCTCAGCCCGGCCACTGCCTGGCCAGCAGGCGGCCCACGGCCCACCGCCCACCGCACCCCCTTCCTGGCCACCCAGAGCTGGGCCGAGGGCCCTTCCCGTGCCGGCGGCGGATGGTGGTGCCCCTTACCCGTCTCCTCTTCCCGGTAATCAGGGTTCGGGCTGGCAGTCGCGCATGTGCACTCCAAGTGCTCCTCCAAGCGCACCTGGACTTCCTTTAACTTCGGCTTCTTCCGGACATACTCCACCTTGGCCACCTGCCAGACAGGCCCAGCCTGAACACCCGCCACGCAGCCCCGGGCCCACCCAGGCCAGCAGGGGGTGTGGGCAGCCTGACCTCTGACCTCCCTGACTTCCTCCTGGCGGGAAGGGCTTCAGCATAGCACCCGGGGCTTGATCCCATTTTGACTTAAACCCGAAAGGCTCACATGATGAACCAAAAGTCTGAAAAACACTCAGGTGGCGGCTCTGGGGCATGAGGAGGTGCCTGTGCCATTACAGGGGCTGTAGGGCAACAGGGAGGCTTCAAAACTTGTATCACCACCAAAGGTTAAAAAGCTGCAGCAAGGAAAGAGCAGTAGCGGCACCTCGTCCATGGCCCTGGGCTGTCCTCCCGCCAGGGCCCGGGGACCACCAGGAGGAGAAGTCCAGAGGTGGACTTGAGTCTAGGGTGGGCTACAGACCACCAGTGCTGCGGGGACCTGTGACCCCTGAGAAGGGCAGGCCGGAGCGGCTGCAGGGGAGCCGGCACCAAGCTGGTGTCTAATCTTCAGTCCGTCTCGGGCGCCAGCTGTTCCAGCTGCTCTGGGCACAGCCCAGCCCAGAGTGGCGGACCTGCACCAGACCCCTACCCAGGAGTGGCCCATCCAGCCCTGAGAGCCCGCCTACCCCACACGAATCCAGGCTACTGAGGAATCAAGTTCCTGAGGACCCCAGGAAACCACCTCATTCCATCCTGGAAACGCAGATCCACCTGCCATACACACGCATGCACACACCCCATCACAGGACCTCGATTCCACACGCATGCACATGCCCCATCACAGGACCTCGATTCCACACGCATGCACATGCCCCATCACGGGACCTCGATTCCACACACATGCACATGCCCCATCACGGCACTTCGATTCCACACGCATGCACACGCCCCATCATGGCACCTCGATTCCA
>JAQQAC010015366.1:224470-239626 GCA_029783875.1 Phataginus tricuspis
GATTCCACACGCATGCACACGCCCCATCATGGCACCTCGATTCCACATACATACACGCACACACCCCATCACAGGACCTCGATTCCACACGCATGCACACACCCCATCATGGCACCTCGATTCCACACACATACATGCACACACCCCATCACGGCACCTCGACTCCACACACATGCATGCACACGCCCCATCATGACACCTCGATTCCACACACACACATGCACATGCCCCATCATGACACCTCGATTCCACACACATGCATACACACGTCCCAACCTCGATTCTGTCCACATACACGCATCCACCCCACCACAGGACCTTGATTCCAGACACATACATGCAGAGTGCATGTACACAAGCACATATCCAGTCATGGGAACCCAACTTCACACGGAGCACACGTGTACCCAGCCCTGGGAACACAGGTCCACACAACATAACTGTGCCACCTGGTACCAGGGACACTGATGTGCTCACAGTGGGTCCCGTGGAGACGGCTCTGTGCCAGCGGCAGAGGCGCTGTTCCCCTCACCATGCACGGCCCACCTCCCTTGCATTCCATGGACCAAGAGGCGGGTGATGACTAGGCAAGCCCCTGCCCGCAGCCCCAGCAGACCCTCTCCCCAAATGCTGAGGCCTGAGCTCTGGTTCTCAGCAGGAGCCTGCCCCTCCACGTGCCCATGCACCCAGGCACTGCAGAGCCACACACGTGGGGGATTAACTATCTCTGCCAGCGTTTCGGGCCTGGGTCCTCAGTCCTGGGAACCGTCCTCAGCAATACCCACTCCACCCCACTGTTCACCTGGGGAAACCAAGGCAAAGGGGAGCAGAACCACTCAGGTTACGCCTGAGCATAGAGCTGCCAGGAAGCCTGGATCTTGTCCAGAACTTCTGGGTTGAATGGGACCCCGAGTGGAGAGCAGAAGCCCCCAGGCCAGGGACAGGCTGGAAGGGAGAAGTGGGGAGAGGCCATTTTCCAAGCTCCTCTGGAATCAGAAGCCATGGGGTTCCTGGGCAGCGAGGCCCTGAGGCTTGTCCGGACCTGGCCCTGGCTGCTTGGCCACATTAATGGTTAACCCACGGTGCAAAGGGTGCCGGGCACCCGGCAGCCGTGTGAAGTGATACGCAGCCTCGGGCGTGAACAGAGGCGGCCCGGCATGAGCTCAGAGCTGCAGTCAGGAGACAGGCCAGGTCTGGGGCCACCCGGGAGGTCTCCTGAGTGGAGACCTGGGAGGGAAGGTGGCCTCGGGAAGGAGCAGCCGCAGGACAGATCTGCTCCCCGGGAAGCTGCCGCCGGAGAGGCCTGGGGTGTGGTCGCCCCTCAACTGCCCCCTTCCCCAGGGAAGGCAAGTCCAAGACCGAGGACCCTCGTGCCATGTGGGCAGAGCCTCCACCATCCCCTCTGCAAATGGGACGTGGCCCACACCCACCCAGGGATTGTGGGGAGGAATAAACTCAGTTACGTGTGGAGAAGAGCCTGGACTCAGGCCCAGGCCGCCCACCAGAGCGAGGAACCCCAGTGTGAGCACCTCCAGGCCCCAAGGGACCCTCCCCTTAGAGGCACTGTGTGGGTGCACGTCAGCTCGACTCCCCAGAGGGCAGAGGACCCCAACAGCCCTGAGAACCAGGTGTGCCTAGGCAGTGACTGGGCCCGGCTTCCGACTGCTGCTGCAGGGCCAGTAGCCTCAGCCCCTCCTCCCCGTACTCAGGGAGCGCCCTCCCCACAGCTCCCAGCTCTGAGACCCCCGGGGGCCCTCCACACACTGCTTCCTACCATCCCTGGCCTCTCAGTGGGTTCACGAATCAGCTGCACTGCTCTTAGCTCTGGCCTCTGTAGTCAAAGGAGGCAGAGAGGAGGACCCAAGCTTGGCTGAGATCCCCCAGGCTCCTGGGCAGAGAGGGTAGGCGTGCTCTCTACCCAAGACAGCCTGGACCAGCGGGGAAGGGAACACTCCCAAAACAACACCAGCCACTCGTCTGGGAGCCCAGTTTCCCTTCAGACGAGCTACTTTATCAAAGAAGAGCAAACAGTGACTTCTGACTGCACCTGCTTCTGGGCATGCGAGGATTCTGGGTCTCTGCCACCTCTGGCCAGGAAACAGCCACATTCTTCCCCCAGGAACACAGTGTGGATGTTAAGTTCTCAATAGCATCCCCAAGCCAGCAAGCTCACACGTTACATCCTGGGGACACCATTCCCGGTCTCTGCCCAGACGCAGACCAGAGCCCCAGCGGGGTACCCACCTCTCCCCCATTTGTGTCTCAGGCATCTGGGTGCACTTTATAAACCAGACACCCTGACTCCCCGCCACCGGCCTGCCTGTGTGTGTACTGTGCTGCCTCACGGGCAAGGCTCCCTTCTAAGGGGGATGCTAAGCTAGGAGACTTGAATTTCTGCCGCTCACCAGCATTCCTGGTGGTACCAAGAGGCAGGACGCCACCCCCTCAACCCACAGGGCTGGGAGAGCCACGGACTGAGGGGCCCCCACACCCCCACCGGGTCACGGCCATCTGGGAGTCCAGGCAGAGTACTTATTGTCTGTGACACTTACTGGATGTCACAGCACTTACTAAACCCCAAGTGCCAGTCGCTGCCATGGTCACAAAACTCCCACAAGGGCCCGGTTACAGACCATCTTACACATGAGCTGAAGCACCTCAGACTAAGCTTCTTGCCCTGGACTTGGGAGCAGCAGGTCTAAGCTCGTCTGCTAACCCAGGAGCTTCCCAGGAGATGGTCCTGCAGGTGTGAGGGCCCCGGGCCCCAGGGCTCCAGACCCAAGTTTCCATTTAGAACTGACCTGACCCCCCGAGTCACATCGGACACGCCAGCAGGGCAGGGGAATCAGGGCCTGCTGCCCAGCAGGCAGTGCCAGGGGCCACGTGCAGCCCCCCAGGCCCAGGGGGCCGGCATCGCTGGCTGCTAGCACTCTCCCCAGGCAAGCACAGGGCGCCCTGCCAGTCCTCCTGCTGCCGGACCTCCTGCTTTCTCTCTTAAGGCCTGAGCTGGACCCCGACAAACAGCAGCTGGGGGAGCCCTAGCTGGGACCTGCCCAAAATTCCCAATTCTGAGAGCCTGTCCCAGGCACCCAGGTGGATGCACCTTCATCCACCTTCCAGAAGCACAGTGGAGCTGTGGCACCCCCTGCACATGGCCACAAGCAGGGTCCTGGCTTCTGGAGGCCTGGGGGTCAGTGACCTCACTGTGTGTCCATGCTTCTCCCCACCGCAAGGCTGGGCTCTGGGCCGCACCTCCACTGACCCCGCAGGGGCCACTCAGGCCAGGCCAGGTGGGTGAGCCAAGAGCCGCTGCCGTTTGCCTAGGTAATGGCCACCCTCACCCCCGCCACGTGGGACAGAATTTGGCCCCCAGGAGCAGACACAGCACCAACATCGGTGGTGGGAAGGTGGGGAAGTCGGCCCCCTGGACCTTACCTGCTTCTCCCCAAGGTCTGACAGCAGCTACCCTCTGGTAACCCCGGGGAGACCTGGAGTGCTGGAGTCCCCACCTCCGATCACCCCAGTCTAGCTGCTGCCCCGAGCGCAGGTCCCTGGAGAACCTAGCCCCAGGGCCTCTCCCCATGGAGGTCACGGAGGTGGGGTGGCCGCCGCCCTAACCCAGCACATTGCGACCCACATGGCCTGGGCCGCCACTGAGCACATCCTGGACCATTCACCTGGGCCTGAGCAGACCACGCCTGGCCTCAGACTGCATGGAGAGGCCAGAAAACCCAGAAAGCTGGGGGGGGTGGGGCAGTCCCAGGCCAGGACCCAGAGAGCCCCAGCTCCTCCCGCCCCCAGCACTCAGCACAGCTGCCCAGCTGGGACCCCTGGGGCCTGTCCTGCTCTGCCTTGGCCCCAGAGGGAGCAGGAACAGCTCCGGGCCGGGCGTGGGGGGCCAGGCCAGCCTTCACAATGGGCCTCCTGTTCCCACTGACCTTTTGTCCCCTCTGCCAGAACCCCAGTGTCTGGGGCCGGATGTTTTCCTGCCAAGCCTCTGATGGGTGGGCAGGGAGGAAAAGAAAGGGGCCGGGGTCTGAGGAGGGCGGGTGCTGGACATGGAACCAGGCTGTCTGGGCTCCAGCTGCAGGACCGGCCCCACCCCTGCGGGCTGACCAACCCTGTCTGAGCAGATGAAGGCCCGTGGGGGAAGCCCTGGCCCAGCTCCACCACCTGTCCTGAACCCATCGGGCCTGTGCCAAGGCAGAGACAGACCGCTCCCCCTCCTCCCCCTCCCTGCCCTCCCCCAGGGGTGCCTCTGGACCCTTGCCCGCTATCCAGGGCGGACCAGAGGAGAGGGTCCCTGCCCATCCCAGGACCAGACACCCCCCGTCCTCACACTATGGACAGCCGAGTGCTCCCCAGAGCTGGAGCCCCACTTCATTTAGCACCCCGTACTTCTGAGAGCCCCCGACTCAAACACACTAAGGCCAAACCCTCCCTATCCTGTGTGGGGCCATCCAACCGAGAGGATACAGCCCCACCCCTGTATCCAGGAGAAACAGACCTCAGGTGCACAGACCTGGGGCTCACAAGGCACCTCAACACACAAGGGCAGTAAGACCCTACGGCAGCAGAGGAGGGCGGGTCCCACCGCAGGGGTGTCTCCGTGGGAACACAAGGGTTCCTCCCTTCAGGTCTCAGTCCCCCCCCAACCAGGTGCAGTGCTGGGCTCGGGGTCCAGCGCAGGGGGTCTGGAGGACTGAGTCAGGCCCAGGGCCCCTCTGAGGCAGGAGCCAGTGCCAGGCAAGCACTCCGGGCACTGGAGAACAGCTTCGAGGGGAGTGCCCGCAGAGAGACGGCGGGGCAGCCAGCCCTGGAATGTGCTTACTCAATACCTGAAACACGGCGGAAGCCCCAGCCTGGAGAACGTGCCAAATCCCCGCTATGGGTCTAAAGCACCTTCTCAGGTGGCAAGCAAGCAGCAGGCAGCTGCACTGTCTACACGGTCCTCTCCATGGGTACCCCACTCTGGGGCCAGGGGCCTGCAACGACGGTGTGGACCTACGGTCAGGCACAGGGGGTCTGCGAAAAACCCTTGATGAGGGATGAGTCCCAGCATGACCCCAGAACGGAAATTCTTGTTCTGGGAAAAGCAGACCCACCTGCCGCAGGAAGCCAGCTGAGACGGGCAGGTCTGCCCCATAAAGGGCACCCCACTGCCCAACCCCATGTCCCCAGACACATCCGGGTCATCACCCACCCAGCGCAGGCTTCTAGGAGGGCAACCCCCCCAGATGGGGCCCCAGACCCAGGACACAGGAAGCTGGTACCCCAGGAGGACTGAGCACCCAGAAGCGGGAAAAACTTCTCTAGGAGGGCTGGCTCCCAAGAGCTCGTTCGGAACACTTACAGCCCCAGATACGGAGCCACCATGCTTAGACCCGTGTCACAGAGTGGGCAAGGCCAGAGGGGCACAACCCAGGCCCCGGAGAAGCTTCCGGCCCCAAGCCAAAAGCCAGACCCCAATCTGGCCATCAGAGTGTCCTGAAGCAGAATTTTCCCCAAGGATTCAAGGGGGGGAGAACAAGGTATCCCACACGTGTCACTGGAGTATGGTCTTCCTACAGGCCCATAGAGGTCACACAGCCAGCTCCCTGCTAGCAGAAGCTTCATGGCAACAGACCAGGTATGTGCTGACGTCCCAGCGACCACAGGCAGGCAGCAAAGATGGGCAGCCCAAGCCTGGGTTCCTTGGTCCCAGGGCAGAGCACACATTCCTGAGGAGTGGTGGGGGGCTCATGGCTCAGCCCAGGGACCACAGCCCCCAAGGACCCAGATGGGGAGCTTTCCATCAACACAACCCTAGTTGGAGAAGGGTGCCCGTCTTGGCACACAGGTGGGGCGTGGGGCCCACTCTGGCAGGGCTTGTGCCCACCCCAGCCCTCTGGGCACAGGCTATGGTGACGGTGCAGGCCCCATGGGGACCCTAACCCCTCCTGCCATGTGCCACCACCCCACCGAAGTGCCTGCAAGAACTGTCCAGGGGAGGAGCTGGGCAGCCCTGGACTCGGTGGTTCCACATCATGCACAACCCACCGGGAGGCAACAGCAGCTCACACAGCCCTCACGGCTCACCTACGGCTTCCTGCAGCAGGATGCACGGGGCGGTGGAGGGGGACGGGTGCCAGACCCCCACCTGGAGACTGAGACCCCAGTCCTGATCTACCGCTGCCCGGCTCTGCGCCTATGAGCAAACAGGCGCACAGTAGCCGTGCCTGCCACCACGATGCTCACCTTGACGCTCCGATGGTGGATGCGAGAGGGCTGGCACTTGACGCTGCTGGTATTACAGCAGCCGGTACAGCGCTTCACCTCCACGCACGGGGGCCAGATCAGGAAGTTGGCTGACGTGGGGTCCACCTGGCTCCGAGGTATCTCATAAATGACCGTCCTGGTCTTACAGACGGCAGGAACGGCTTCCTCTGTGGAGGCAAGAGCAGATTGAATGGGGCCCTGTAGCCCCGAGCGCAGCAGCCCCAGTGGCCCGGGGGTGGTGGGGGCCCAGTTGGCCAGGGTGCCCTCTGTCGTGCAGAGGCAAGACCTTCAAGGCAGAACGGCACCCCAGGCCGTGCAGAAGCCCCCACGGAAGGGTGCCACTGGCCGAGGAGCCCAGAAGCAGGAGCTCAGACGTGCAGGCCACCCGGCACAGCCAGGTGAGGATGGAAACTGAGGCTGCCAGACTGCGCGGGAGGGGGCCCGCAAGTCTTCATCAACTGAGCAGGGAGGCCTGGAGGGCATGAAGGGCACGGCCGCCTGGGGCTGAGTCCTCGGGGCCAGGCCCCACTCCAGGCAGCAAAGCCCACACCGGACTGGCTGCTGCCCCAGGGCTCAGGGCACTGGGCTGTCTTGGGCAGCTGGCTGCAGCTCCCCCATGAAACGAAGCAGCCATGGGAGGTCCAGCTGGCTGTTAGGGAGCCCAAGTGGGCCCACAGCAGGCAGGGGACACGAGATGGACAGGGCCCCGACTCCCCAGCCCCCAGCCAGAGCCCTGTTGAACAAAGGTCCCCAGGAGGGCCGCCTCTGCTCTACACTCCTCGGCGCAGGCTGATCCGGCCAGGCTGAAGCCCTGAGCTCCATGTGGCCACCAGGGCACTAGTGATGGATGAGAAGTCCACGTTCCTCCCCATAGGCTGCCTTACTAGGCCACAGCGGCCCCCAGGCCCAGCTGGGCATAGTGTTAACAGCCATCCGTCAACATCCAGCTACGGGGAATGGCCAACAGGAGGCCCTGCTGCTGGGACATAAGCTCACAGAGCCCAGCCAGCAGGCCCTGGGGCCCCCGCGGAGTCACTGCCCCCAGCGACACTGTGGGACCCGGGCCCCCGAGCCCAGAGCTGGGAGAAGCCCCAACATGCATGCCTGATGGACCCTCACAGGCACTGGGGCTTGCATGACCCCAGTGGGCATCACAGAGCCAGGCCTTGATCTCTGCAGACAAAAGCCTATGATGCATCTGAAGGACAGTCCTGCCTTCACCCAGGGCCAGGGAGGGGGTCAGCCTTCACCCCACCTCATACAGGGGTGAGAAGACCCCCCAAGGGCCAAGGAGATCCGGAGGTACGTGCAACCTCGGTGGCGCTGGTCCCCCAAGAACAAGCCCACCAAAAGAGGACAGCTGGGCGCTGGAGGTCTGAGGGAAAGGCTGCTGCCCAGGGCACCTGGCCAGGTGCAGCAGGGCCCGGAGCCAGGGGAAGTCCTTGGGTCCACCCTCATTTCACTCCTGGACACCCCTTCCCATCTGGAGCAAGACAGGTAGAAGACAGGCTCTCCAGCAGCCTTTGAGGCTGGCCGAAAGATGATCTTGACGTAACACCACTGGGGGCCCACCTGCCCTAACCAGGTGTCGTTCATCCACACACCATGCTCAGGAAGCACGAAAGCTGTCTTCTTGGAGCAAACCGGAGCCAGGCAGGCCCACCTGGCCGAGGCCACGCCCTGAGGGAGCAGCTTCGCCCCAGGCAGCTGTGATGAGCAGGAGGGGTCCAAGGGGCAGGGGACTGGGTGGCTCACCCCCTAACCTGCTCTTGGGCCAAGAAAGTACAGGCCGAGCTCCCCCTCAGAGCTGAGCAGAGGCCCAGAGATCCTGGGCCAGCGAGTCCTTCTCTACAGGAGCCAGACACACAGGAAGGAGGGTTGCTTTTCTAGGGGGCAAGGACCCACACAACCCCCAGCCCATGCCCAGGGGGAGCCCAGGGGGCCGAGCACAGGGCTGGGGCCCTGGGGAGGGGGGGCATCTGCAAGAACAGCCCACAGAGCAGAGCGTGGCCACACCCACCGTCTGCAGCTCACAGCTAGGAGCACCCGTCTGCCCCTTACAAACTGGAAATCAAACACGACCACGTTTCCAGAGACACCTCCCCTAGAACAGGCCCCAGCAAGACCGGGCACTTAAGGAATTTATGATAGCTCCCCTCTCCTGGAAACTTTTGGCCCAGGCCAGGCTGTGGCAAGAAGCAGGCGGGCTGGGACAGGGAGACACCGGGCAGGAGGCCGCCTCCGGGGACGGCGGGAGGCCAGGGCGGAAGGCTGCTGGGCCCGGCGGGCTGTGCCTTTGTTCCAGAGGAGGGAGCCGCGGCTGGGGGAGAGCCTGGCCTGCTGCCCCAGACCCGTACCCACCCAGCGGCCGCAGGGCTCACCAATGCTTCTCTTCCTCCGAATGGGCACAGGCCGCCTCTCGGGGGTGCGCTTCGCGGCGTGGCCCCCGCGGGCCCTCAGACTGGTTTCCAAAGCATCCTCGGGCCCTACAGGTAGGAAGGGTACGTGGCTTGAGGCCCGCAGGTGCCCTGGGGCCTTCCAGCAGCACTTGTGCACAGCTCCACCCTCCCCGCAAGACCTCCAGGGTCCCCCTGGGAGACCGTCCCCTCCTACACAGGGGATTTCCAGATGTGCAGACTCTCGACTGCCACCATGTCCCAAGGTCTGCTAAGCATACCCAGGTGCCCCCAGAACATGGAGGCCTTGCTGCCCCTCACGGCGAAGCCATGGACCTGCGTGGCCTCCCCATGAGACTCCTGCAAGCAGGGAAGCCAAGGGGAGTGTGGAACTGTCCATGAGACCCACAACCAACAGCCCCCGCTGCTCCCAGTCAGGGCACCTCGGGCAGGGCAGTGGGTGAACAGAGCAGCTGCAACCTTTGCATCTCTCTCCTCCCACTAAGCCAGCCCTGGCGGAGCCTTCTGATCTCCAAGGGGGAGAACAGCCTGACCACGCTTGACCCTAAAGCTAGTTCACTACAGGGACAAGAAACCAGGAGAAATCCAAGAGGGGAGCGGGGCCCCCAGCAGGCGGAAACAAGGAATGGCCGGGGCCCTGACACCGGTCTGGCGCTGGCAGAGGGGGAGATGGTTTGCAGGAAGGGAAGCCCCTTCCTGCCCAGGAGTCTTGAGAGCTGTGAGCACAGACAAGCTGCTGGTAGGAGGCCTCCCCACAGAGCAGTGCCCCCGAGCCGAAATGAGAACTGACCTCAGGCCCCCAGGTACAACACAGCACCACCCTCTTCTCCCCCAAGGAGCCCAGAGAGGCAAGGGGAGTCCCAGGTCTCCCAGATTCCTGGAAGGAGAAGGTGGCATGGAGGGAGAGTCCCGCCACCTGCCACCTGTGATCTGGACTGAGCTGCCCCAGTGAGTGCTGCGCCTAGATGGGTGGGGGTCACACCTGGCCTCCCTGCCTGGGCCCTCAGACCCAGCTGGGAGGTCTCTCCCCACCTCTCCCTCTCTCTCCCACCCTGCCACCCCAGGGGACAAGCAGGGGCACAGGGGTCCTGAGAAGCCAGGCCCCACAGCCAGGAGCTTCGGCCCCTAGGAAAGGCTGCCCTGCCTGGCCCCCTCCTCTCCAGAAGGTCGGGGATGTCCTGACCGCCAGCCCAGACCGGAGCCCCTGCTTCTGCGCAGCCCACCTTAGGGACCGACTACCCACACAACAAGTCTGAAGCCTGTACTCACTCAAAGCGAAAACCAGAAGCTGGGCGTGAGGTGCAAAGAGCAGAGGGTGCTGTGCTCTGAGCAAAACCCTACTTTACACTCAAAATGACTCAGTGTTCCACTGCCATTTTTTTTGAGACCCAAAAATAAGAGCAGAACAGAATACTCATGCAGTAAGAATTTCCCATCCACCAACTGTGACAAGAAGCATTTTTTCACAAAAAAGTGACATTTATGAGCCATGTCCTGGTGGTGACCATCTTGCCACCCCCACGCCAAGGAGTGGCCGGACACCCTCAGCTTCTGAGAAAACCTAGTATCAGCTACATCCCCCACGCCTCACCGTAGCCAGACACCAAGCGAATCCTTGCTCATTACAGCGGGTGCTGTGGCCATTTACAGCTGAGGAGATGGAGGCCCCAGAGATGGAGTGGCCAGCAGGACCACTGGCTGGCAGGAGCCGGGAGCCCCCATGAGGCTGGCCTGCCCCCCGCCCCAGGCCCTGGCCCTGCCTCAGCGGACTCTACGGCCAACTCCGGGGTTGTCTGCCATCCCAGCCAAAATCTGAAAGAGACCCACCTGCAGGAAGAGATGAGTAGAGAGAGCTCCTGGGCAAACAAGCCCCATCAAGATGGGTGGCCAAGTGTTCTCCATGCTCACCGGGCGGCATCTGATTTACTCCGGAGGAGAGAGACCCGCGATGACTTACAATGGGAGGCCGCCTGAACAGTGCCCTGAAGCCGCTCGGGGACAGTTAATCAAGTGGTTTCCCTTTTGTCCTTTCTGCACCGAAATGGGGATGACAACTCAGGATGGGGACAAGTCCCATGGCCACTAGTCCTGGGGGAGCGTTAATGGCCCCCAATGCGGATGTTTATATGTCAGCTACTCAGTGGCCCAGACGTGGGCCCAAAGCACCCGTACCATTCCGCTGAGCGGCTAGCTCTCGTCGCACTCCACAAACAGGTCCCAGTTCCAATACTGCTCATTAAAACATGACCCGCTCATCTCTTGATCCAAAACCACACATGAAAAATCAACTCCCGCTCATTCAGAGAATCCCTGGGCTCAGTGAGCCTCTCCAGGCTGGCACAGACTCCCTCGGCCTCAGGGCGCCTGGCCACCAGCGGCTCAGAGTCCTCACAGGTCCAGCGGGATGCAGTCCCAGGCAGATGCAGCCCCGGCTCAGGCGTGCCCGCCACAAAGCCCCGCCCACCCGAGGGAGGAGTCATCCTGCCCAGAAGCCCCTTCCCCCAGAGCGGAGCTGGAGGGTCCCACCCGGGGAACCTCCCGTCCTCAGCTCCCGTCCTCAGCTGCTCCTGACCTTCTCCATGGCCCAGCGTAGGGCAAAGACCCCCGGCACAGAGCCCGCACTGGTCTAGTGCTCGGCTCCATGTGGAAAGGGAGGGTGCTCCACGCGGGAGGAGACCCACTCTGGGATTTGTGCCACAAAGGGCCGCCCTGGGGGCAAGGCTAAGGAGCATGGAAGACCCCGGAACCTTTCCGGTTCCACTCCGAAGTCCCCCATCACCAGAAGTCCATCGAGGATCATGCAGACCCCACAACGGGTGACAGATAGACCCAGGGGTGGGGAGAAGAGCCCTGGGCTTCCATAAGGGCAAATGTGAGACCAGCCCCTGACCCGCCGCAGCATCCTGCGTTTCGGTGTGGCTGCTCCCAAAGCCCCCAAAGCCCCCAAAGCCCCGGGTGAGGAATTCCATCAGCAGAGCGCCCGGCGCTGCAATGCTAAATAAGCGTTAATGGGTGGGGGGTGGGGAGGCGGGCTGCAGAGGCCAGAATAAGAATGGTCCCGGCAGAGAGTGAATGGCCCATTTCCCGGTGGCATCCCAAAGCCTCCCGCGGGGAGGTCAGGGGCCTCGCTTCTGCAGGCCAAGAAAAAGCCCCAGAACCTTACAGGAAGGCTGTCTACCCACTTTCCCAAACCTGGGATCTAGAGTGCAGGCCCGCTGTCCTCTGCTAACCGAAAAAAGACAAATCCAACGCAGGTCACACATCAAGGAGCCAGATCAGAATCCCCAGGGCCCAGCTCTGATCTACTGAAATCCTAACCTCTTCCTGATAAGATCAGCCAAAGGGTTTCCTGGGTCAAGAAACTGCAGACACCGTCCACCCCGCTAGAAAATGGTTATGGCATGAAATGAAAATAGTTCAGGCCTCTCCACCACCATAATTAGCTACAAATATCCAAATGGCTAGACCATGTGATTTTACTTAATACCCTTGTCTCTCCCTTGCAAGAGTAGTTTGCAGTGAGAAAAATCTTCATTTAACTTAAAATTCTTCCAGCCAACCTCTGTGCCTTCGGCTGCTCTGTTTGACAAGTTCATTTTGGGCCTCTTTAACCATCCATGAGTTTTCCCTACTTAACTCTCACGTGGGGGTGTTTCCACGCCAAGTATTAATTCTGAGAACACCACAGAAAGGGGACAGAATCCTGTCTGGGAAGGGGCTGCCTTCAGTTCACACCCCAGGGCAGATACCAGCGGAGGCGGAGACCGTCCCACCCCGACCAGTCCAGCTCTGCAACTCACAACTCAAGGGCCTCGGAACTCGGCGTTTACAGAGGAACTGTTTTCTCTGTGTCTCCTCTCTAGGAGCCGAAGAGTGAACCCTAGAACAGTACCCCACACAACAGGTGTGTCCAAGGTATGCCTTTTCAGGGCTCACGAAAAGAGAAGTAGAAAGGCCCAGCCCCGGGCAGGAGCATGCCACCAGCTCACGATGACAAAGGGTCCCTGACCTGGGGGCGGCTCCTCCCCGCGCCTACCCGCCAGCGCACGGTCTGGGGACTCCCCCGCCTCTCCAGGAGCAAGCGCAGGCCCGGAAAGCCACACCTGGCCGGGTGGCCAGCGCCCTCTGTGCGGCTGAACTTTCTATGACACACCAGGCATTTTCCTTAAACGCGAAAACAATCCCCGGACGAGCGAGCAGCCCTCGGCCGCCGCCGGCAGAGAAAGTGGTGATTGGAAGAGAAACTCCTGACTCATCCGCCTGGGCTTTTATGGCCCGGGATTGGATTCTGACCTTTCGGTGCGCTCCTGCGCGGCGCCCGGCCTGGCCCGACGCGGGAGGCGGCGCGGGGCGCACATACCGCCCGCCGCCCGCGCCCCCCGCGCCCCCGCGCTGCGCCGAGGGAAGGGGCGCGATTTACCTACGGAGTCTATCTCCAGGAGTCGCTGGAGGTCCCGGATGCTGTGGATCTGACTGTGCTCCAGCCTCTCAATTACCTCGCGGGGGATCTCGGCTTCCTGCAAGCAGAGCCACACGGTCAGGGCCAGCGCCGACCGCCGGAGCGCCTGGTCCCTGGGCCCCAGGCGCCCGCGCCCCGCCCCCGCCGGGCCCTGGAGACCCCACATTCTCCGTCCCCATCCACGCCTGCCCTTTGCAAAAAGAAAACCCTCCCCACCGTTAAAATTTCACACAAAAGTCCCGCACTCTGGCCCCCGCCCGGGTGTCAGTTACAGGAGGTATGGGGGCAGCGCGGGGCCCGGGTAGTTTCTGATTTAACAGTGAAATCAACATCTAGGAAGATCAAGTTGAAATGCGTCACGGATCGGCGACGAAAAGTCACGGCAGCCCTAACACTTTAATCCAGCCAGGGGCTTAAATTTCACACCCCGGAATCCCAGGCTAACCTGCGGGGGCGAGGGTCGCTCGTCTCACAAACACGCGCGCGCGCACTCACTCACACGAGCGCCCCACCCCGGCACCGGCCCAGCCGCGGCCTTAGCGCCGACTAAGACGCCCCAAATCCAGCCGGCGGCGGGAAGAGGCTGCCCGGGAATGCAAGGGTTAAATCTCCACCTCTCGCAGCTCCGGGCCCTGCCCAGACCACCCCCACCGCTCGGCCTCCCCCAACTCCTTCCAGATTTTTAAGGGGAGTGGGGGTCGCTGGGGGGTCTCGAGCACTAAGTTCCCGCGACGGGGGCTGTAGAAAAGTCATTCATCACAGCAGAGCTCCCGGGGATTCCGGATTCGAGGTTGGGGGGGGTGGGGACGCCGGCGGTGGGAGGGCGGGGGCACCTGGCCCGGCCCGGCCCGGCTCGCCTCGCTCAGCCACCTGTAAGCAGGCCATGGGCGGTGGGACTGCGCCGGCCCCCCAGGCTTGGATGCGGCCCCTGGCTGACCACTCTGCCTAGATGGGGCTTCCGGCGCAGCCGTCCCTACCTGTTTATCGGCCGCTGTCCTCCTTTACCCGGGCTCCGGCGGCTCACACACACACCCCTCCGCGCTCCCTACACCCCGAAAGGGCATTGTCCGCCGCGCCCCGGGTTCATTTCCCAGAGGAACCCGCGCCCCTTGAAGTTTCTCCCCACTCATCCACCCCGCCGCCACTCCGACCCTCCACAGCAGAGCGACGCAACACGCTGGAAACTCACCAGACACACTTAGGCATGGCAGAAAATAAAACCCAGTTGGGAAAATCAGCCACCCTAGCAAAAATCAAAAGGCGCTCTGCAGAGTCCCAGAGCCCGGGGCGCCCTGGCCCGCGGGCATCCACAGGGGGCGTGCGCCGAAGGAGAGGGGACAGGGCGCGGGGGCGGCACTCACCTCGGCCAGGGCATGGGCGAGGTATCCGCAGCCGAGGAGCAGCAGGCAAGCCCAGGTCCTCATTGCGTCCCGAGGCGCTGGCGGCTCGGCAGGGAGGCGAGGCCGCGGGGCGGGTGCTCCAGCCGGGCTCCTGTGGCGGCGAAATTCAGTACCATCCCTCAGGGAGCGCGGCCCGGAGGGTGGCGGCGCAGAGAGCAGGGAGCCGGCGGAGCGCGCTGGGCGCGAGCAGTGAGTGCAGGAGAGGCAGGGAGCGCCAGCGAGGAGGAGGAGCAGGCAGTGCGCGCTCGCCGCGCCCGCCGCGCCGGGAGCCTCCTGGGCCGCCGGGTAGGGGGTGGGGACGGAAGGGGCGGAGGGCGGGGGCTGGGCCTCTTCCTTGGTGCGTTCCCGGTGCTGGCTGCCGCCGCCGCGCTTCCTCCCGGCGCTGGCTTTAGGAGCGACCCGGCCGGTAATTCTGCATATTTGCGGGCATCAGCCCCGAGAGGGACCCCGGAGCGAGGCTGGAGCCACCGCCGCCGCTGCACCACCCATCACCTGTCTGGACGCCCGGCCGGGTCCGGGCGCGGGCTCGCGCTCTCCCTGCGGGCTGCGGGGGGCCCTGCGCGCCCACCGTGGGCCCCGCGCTCGCCCCCGGCCTCCTCTCGCCGCCGCCGCCCGGCCCGGC
>JAQQAC010015366.1:244626-294603 GCA_029783875.1 Phataginus tricuspis
GGCCCGGCTCGCCGGAGTTGTGCGGGCTCCGCAGGGCGCGCGTGTGGAGCCGGCCAGCGGCTGGGAGGGGGTTATAGCGCCGCCGCCGCCGCGCCCCTCCCCCCCCCCCCCCCCCTTGCCTCCCCCGGATTCCGGGCCCAGGCCCCGCACCTCGGAAGCGCGCGGGGACCGCACGGGCCCCACCGGGCCCGGCCGCCGCAGTGAGCACACACTCGTGCTCACGCAGGCAGTAAAATCCATCAAAGCCCCGCGCCTGGCTCCGAGCAGAGCCGCCGGGCTCCGCTCGCCGGGCCGGGGCTCCCCGCGCGCCCCTCCCTCGAGCTTGCCCACCCTCCCGTGCCAGCTGCAATCCTGCGGCACCGGACGGGGAGGGGAGGAGGCCGCCGCAGAAGCGCCGCCGTCGCCGGCTCGCCTCTCCCGGGCCCCAGCGGCGGCAGAGGGCAGCGCCCAGAGCTACTGCGCCAAAAAGGGCAAACGCGAGCCGGCCCCCGCCTCCAACCCCCCGCCTTGGCGCTCGGGCCTCTTTCCACCGTTAGGATCCAGGGCCCCTGCCTCCCCGTCTCCTTAAAAGGAGGGGGAGTGAGTCTCTGGGGAGAGGTGGGGCGGGTTTAGGGGCGCGTCCGGGGCACTCACCTGGCGCCTGCCACGCGCCCCTGCCCAGAATCCGATGCCTGGGGCTTCTGAATGAGGAGCCTCCACCCTCATTCCGAGGTGGGAGGGCGCCCAGGTCGGAGTAGGGGGCTGAAATGTGCCTCGTCCCCACCCTGGGACCCCGCGTCCCCACTCCCTCGTGGAAGGCCGGGCGGCCTGAGCCGGGAAGTAGGGGGGTGTGGAAGGGAAGGAGGAGAGAGGAGCCGTCCGTGAGGAGCCCCGGAGTCTGAGTCTCCGGCGTTGGGGATCTGCTGGGCGCATAGAGCGCCACCTCCGGCCGAGGGGCGGCGCACAGCGCGGTGCGGGGGAGCGACGAGCCTAAGGCCGAAGCCTGAACGCGGCCGGACCGCTTCTACCCCACGAAGGGGCGTGTGTGCCTGGACTGGGCGGACTCCGCCCGCCTAGACCAGGTGCGATCGGACTCTGGACTCAGGCCCCTCGAGGGGGCGGACAAACCCCAGTACCAGCGCTAGAGTGGTGACGGGCCCTGCTTCCTAAACCTAGACGGCCGAGCCCCCCGGAGGCTAGGAGACGTCCGGATGGTGAGTGGGCGGCGAGAGAGAATTCGGCCCGCGCCTGCTCTCCACCCCCATCCTGTGGATTAGGCCCGCGCCCCGGCCGCTGCCGACCTCACGACAGACAAAGGCAGTAAAGGCGCAGCCCCGCGGGCGGCCTTTCATCCGCGGCTCGGCGGGCTCCGGCATTTCAAAGGCCGAGTCCGGAGGGCGCCTCGGGGGCGCTCGCCTTTCCCCAAATATCGAGGGGGGCGGGGCCTTCCCTGCTGTTCCCAGAGGGCCCGGGTATGCACGCGCCCTTCCACGTGCCTCCACACACCTGCAGTCCCCCAAGGCGCCTACCCCAGGGTGGCAGCCCACCCTGCGACCCCTGCCGTTAGGCGGCTCTCCGGGTGGTCGGGATGAAGGAGGACTGAAGCAGACCAGGGGAAACTTGGAAACCTTCAGAAGCAGAAGCACGTGAGAACCAGTCCTTGTCCGTCCAAGTGGAGCCTAGCGCCTGGGAGAGGAAGACCCCTGGACGGTTTCTGGAAGGCAGCCAAATGCTCCCCGCTCGGACGGGGGGACCGGCCCGTACTCCTGCCCCGGGATGCCTGCATCTCGTCCCGCCGAGCCTTGGATTCCTCGCGGGCAGAGGGGACGTGGGGACACCTTTCTGTGGGTTAAAGGACTTAGTTGGGTAATGGGTGTGGAAATGAAGGAGTAAAGGGGCTTCCTGCTCGCTGGTTCCTGGAGGGCCCCACCAACCGAGCGAGGGGTAAGTCCCTCGGAGCCCGCTCCCAGCCTGGCACTTCAGGGGTGCCTAGCTCGAGCTTGGGGCCAGGAGGGGGTCACATTCGACGGAAGTTTAAGGCCAGAGCGACCCGGTGAGCAGGGCTGAGGCATGGGTGCATCCGGCCCCGGACTGGGGAGCGGCGCCGGCACCCCTCGAATCCCCGCCTCTATTAAAAATAAACCGCGGCCAGTCGTCATAGCGACCGCGGAAACAGCGGCCGCGCGAACAGCCGCCTTTTGGGGGAGACGGGGCACGACGCCTGTCGGAGCACCAAGACCCGTCCGTCCTCGGGTGGAACAGGGCCCCTCCCAACTCAACGTGCCCCACCCTCCCCCGCGTCCTCAGAAGAAACTGGCAGAAATAGATCCAGAAGCTCCTTTCCAAATTGGAAATGGAGATCGCACGACTCACTTGACCAAGAGGTCACCAACTCCCCGAGAACCTGCGCCCGTGTGGACTCCTCCCCCACTCCTCAATGCCTCTCCTCAACACCCCCACCCACACGCGGCACTCCTCACTTCAGCCCCTGGAGAAGAGGCCTGAGCACCGGGGTGGGTGTCGGCCACTCGGCCGCTGACGGGACCATAGTCCAGAGGCCAGGTGCTTGGGGGCGAAGCACCTGCCCAGCCGGCCCCGCCGGTGGTCCTGGCAGACCAAGCATGGTCACATGCTCCCTTTTGCCCGGGGAATCGAGTTTCACTTCCAGCCGCTATTAGGCGGTTCACACGGTTCACTGCAAACATTTGATAACAAGGCTAAATATACATTCTAGTCGGAGGCGCGGGCGGCAGTGCCCAGCATGTGGGCGCGGTATCCCAGCTCTGTGGGGTATCCCCACCCAGGCCCCAGACCGAGGCAGGACCCCCACAGACACACCCAGCTGCTTGCCGGCTGCCCCTAAGATTCCACCCCACGCCCACGCGCCTCCGGGAGGCTGGCTGCGGGCGCCCCGGGGCCAGCTGGCAGCAGACGGGGGCACTGTGGGGATCTCCAGAGTGGGGAGGTGCTGATGGGAGGTGGAGGTGCACCTGGCAGCCTGGGATGTCCTGTCGCCCCTGAGCCGCTGCTTCTGGGCTATCTTGGGTGCCACCCACGCGCACTGACCTGCCACAGGCCCATAATTAGGGTGAGTCAGGTGCTCCCAAGTAGGCGAGAGAGAGGGCTGTGCGGCTGGGTTACTGGCTGGGTGTCCACCCCTTGCTGGTTCCCTCAGGCCCACTACCCATGACCCTGCAGCCAGGGAGGTGCTGGAAGGGTCTGATCATTTCTCAGGGCAAGGTGGGGGGCTGCAGGGTACACCTTTATAGACCTGTTGGGGACCCAGTGCTTTTCGAGGCTAGCAGCCAGCCTTTAAGCACAAAGCCCACCTCACCCAGCCCTGTGCTGCGTATCTCCCAGCACCTGTGTGGGGCCTGGCTCCAGTCAGCTCTCCATTACTACTGTCATTATTTCTCAGTGGGAGTCAAACCAACATCTGCTGAGCACCTCCATCCCTCAGTGATTTCATTTCACTTGCATGAACCCCTGTTGGAGGCCTGTCCCACCTCCCAATTCACAATGTCTCCATGCCAGGAAGTCAAGCCATCCACAGGCGGTCCCTGGGCGTGGGATCCTCCATGCAAGCTGCATATACACAAGGCAGATTTCTCTGATGGCATTTGTCCTCCAGGTCACAGATGGGAGCATAAAGAATGATGTGGCCCCAGGCGATAAAGGCTCCACAACTGGAGCCCACGCCCACCTGATGCCCAGTCCCAAGGTCCCAAGGTGCAGGGCACAGGGAGGGGCCACCCAACCTGCACTGTGCCCCACTGGTGTAGGTTGACCCCAGGCTTCCTTGAGTCCCGTTCTCATCTGAAAAGCAGGGGCCAGTAGGCCTTACCATGCAACGCTGTCTCCCTGACAGCGGGCCACCCTCCCACCCAGGAAAAGCAGCATACACACACACACACACACACCCCTGCAGGGCCTAGTGGGAGGCAGGGGAAGGGCGCAGGTGGGCCATGCAGGTGGGGGCCAGCTAGGCATCCAGACCAGGCCTCTGCCCAGTGCCAGAGCAGATTTCAGAACAATTTGCAGTAAGAAACACCACGCTTGCCTTCACTCTCTGGGCCAGACTTTCTTGGGTCAGGGCAGCTTAGCCAGGAGAGGCTCACTTCTTGGAGATCAGAAGGGCCTGCACGGGCGGTAACTGGGTGTGAGCCTGAGATCAGCCATGAGGCCTTTCCTTCCAGAGTCCCGAGGAGACGAGCCTGCCCAAGGCCTGGACAGCATTCTCAAAGTTGTTTTTCACTCCGTTAAATATTTTTATTTTCTGTTTTAAATACACAGACAGAAATGAACTTTAATGTAGCTATGCGCCCAGAATGATTTTGTGACTATTTTTGTGTGAAGCTCTACGTTAAGGCACACTTGGTGGCTTCGAGGAATGAAGCCAGGCCTGACTGTCATGGGAGGCACCAGCCACGTGCTGATACACAGTATCTATAAAACACAGGGCTTCTGAGGACCTCCTGTGAAGGTGGAGTGTAACATTTATCGTAATTTTTATGTTAATCACGTGTTGAGATGATAACAGTTCTGATATAGTGAGTTAAATAAACTATGATTTCAATTAATTCCACCAGTTTGTTTTTCCTTTAATGTGGCTACTAGATGACTTTGAGTGCTATTTTTGGCTCAGATGATATTTCTACTGGATAATGCTAGTCTAGACACACAGACTTCGTATCCACGTGTGGGGCGTGGGGGCCTGGGAGACAGCAGGGTTCTGGAAAGCTCAGGGACCCTGGAGGCCTGCAGAGCCAGGGGGCACATCTCACATGCCCCTGCTGCCCCCCCCCAACCTCACCAGTTGCATATCCTGCAGCGTCTTGGGGTCTCAGCTTCCTCCTCTGTGTGACAGCCATCTTGGAGGGTTGCTTTAAGAAATAGTTACTTGTACATTCAAGAGATATTTATGTGCAAACTAGGGAAATCCCTCCATGAAACAGGCCCCCTGGAGGGAACACTAAGCGGGTGAGAGTTGAGCTGTTTCAGGTAAGGCACTTCTGGGGTGGTCAGGGAGACCTACTGAGACGGTCTGGAACAGCGTTCCAGGAAGAGAGAGGAGCAGCACAAAGGCCCTGTGGCCCCTGGCTTGGCTTGTTCAGGAAACAAGGTGGGGGTGGGGAGGATGAGCTGGAAGCGGTGGGCAGGGGGCAGCTCACATGGGCCTTGACACCAGGGTAAAGAATGTGGGCTTGTTCCAGGAGGACGGAAGCCATTGCTGGGCTTTGGGCGGGGAACAGAAAATTGAGCGACCATCCCTGCGGACAGGCCTCCCAGCCCACTGTAGCAAATCCCCTCTTCTCCTCCCTCACCTCCCAGGTCTTCTCACAGCCAAGTTCCTGTGTCCTGGATGTGAATTCAGAGGATGGGCAGGCCCTGGCCCCAGCTGTCTGGCTGGTCACCTAGTTTGAACCCACAGCCAGCCCCACCCCTCTCCCTGCGTGCTGTCCCTCTTGGGTCCGACTGTGAACGGGGTGGGAGGGGCCGGGCCCCGGGACACAGCCCCAGGCAGAGGGTGGAGCTGCGGCTGGCCTCGGCGCCTCGGAGGGAAGCCAGCAAGATCACGACGTCCCCAGAGACACGGGTCCTCCCCCTCCGCCCCGCTGGGATGGAAGAGGCTTCCTGTGTCCGAGAGGAAGGGCCTCCCCACACGGAAGCACAAAGGAGGCCATGCTGGGTCAACAGGGGGCGGCCCTCAGCTCACCCGCTGAGGAAGGGCGTCCGAAGGAGCCTGTGGGTCTGGAAAGGGTGGGGGGTACAGACGCTTCTAGAATGAAGAAGATCATGGGGGAGTGGGTAGGAGGAAGATCAAACATGCGCTAAAACCTCAATAATCAGAACAGTGCGCCTCGTAGGACACACAGAGCCCAGAGGAGGCTGCTGTACGGAAGAAGTCTGAAAGACCTTGAAAGGATTATTAAACAAAACAGCTTAGAAAAACGACCCGATTCAACCTTCACTTCACCTGAACTCTAAATCCATTTCAGATAGATTAATAAACTGGCAGACTCGCGCCGTGCGTGCCGTGGCGATGCCGGGAGAGGCCACGGCACGCTGCGGTCCTGGTCGCGTCTCACGGAAGCAAGGACACACGCCCATGTTAGAAGTGCTCCAGGCTGCACCTGCTCCTGACCCTCCAGGTCCAAGGACGTGGGGACCCCCGAGAACAGGTGGCCGCTGGGGTCCCTGGGCGGGTGGACGTTCTTGCTCTGGCTGCTGCTGCGGCCCCCAGGCTGAAACACCACAGGGCCCGCAGCTCAGGTGCAAGTGGCTGGGGGTGGGGAGTATAAAAACAGGTGACAGGTGACAGATGATGGATGGACAGCACATAGGTGGTAGGGCAGATGGGGAGATGCTGGCGATTTGAGTGGGAGAGTGTAAGCTGTTCAATGTACCATTCTTACTTTCCTGTGAAATTGAAATTTTTCGACATAAAATTCTGAAAAAATGCTAGTTCATATGTTTGGATTTCCCCACAGTTTATCAAACTTCTAGAAGACAGGGCAAACCACAAATAAAAGACGAGCAGGAATGTTCTATTTCACATTTTTCAAGTTAAAAAAGGCCTTCAGGTCTGACAGTATAGGAATTTAAAACCTACGGTAAAAATGTAAACACCTGAGCAAACAGGGCCCTTCGGCTGAGCCAGAGCTGTGTTCCAGGGGTCCCGGTGCACCTTTTGTCTGCGGAGAAGTGCATTCGCCAAACCTCAGAAACACATCCATCTACCGGCCTCACTCCTGTTCTCGGCCATAAAACCACGGGCGATACACACGAGCAGAGCCTCGGGCACAGAGGACACGGCACTTTACTGCCCGTCGGGCCAGCTCACTCACTGCCGACCGGGAGGTGGTGTGAGCTGAAGGAGGGGCCGCAGGTTCCCAGGGCCTCTGTCCCCAAGAGCTGGAGGCAATCCGGCCTCAGGAGCAGCAGACGCGGCCGTGGCCCCTGACCCTGTAACCCCGCGTCTGGGCACCTAGCCTAAGAAAACGACCCACAGGCGGGGAGCCAAGCATGCAGAGGGGTCAGAGCCGCACGACTTGAAATAACAAAAATTGGAAACAACCTAGAATCCCAGGTGAACAGACCGTGTTTTCCTGACTCCTGCTGTAGAAAGTGGGGTGCAGGCACAGGGGCCATGGGGCCGGCTTCCTGCCATGTGGTGACGCCTGCCACTTTCCATGCCCGTTCAGGGCTCCCTGATTCCGGGTTGGGGCGCTACGCTCCCCAAAGGGTGGGAGGGGGCTGGACGTCCAGGGGGTCTGTGATTTGTCAGTGGTGGTTGTCTAGGAAATCAGACGCCACTGTTGAGAAGAGAGGGTCAGGGCTCTGGGGCCGTGGCTCTGAGCTGGGGTCTCCCCTCCCCGCCCCCGTCCACACGGGCCAGCTCCCAGGTGGCCGTCCTGGGGCCAGCAGAGCCGGGCTGCAGGCATGGCCCCCTGCCAACCCACAACTTCAGGCAACTCGTGTTTCCCTCTGGGAAAACAGGACGATGAGGGTCCTTTGTCCCAAGGTGTTGTGGGAAAAAAATATGGAGATGTGAGGAGCCTCTGTGCACTGTGTCCCCTCGGCAGTTGCGTCCCAGTGCTGATGGCCAAGCCGACGGCCAGGCCGCACTCCCCGCTGCCCCACGAGCCAGGCATGGCGGGAAGGGCCGGCTGTGGCAGCACCACCACCTGGGGAGGGGCAAGCTGGTCTGGGCTGATGGCTGTGACCCGGTGATCCTGTCCCCGGGAAGGTGTCCTGCCGGCTGAGGGTGGGCTTCCTCTGGCTTCTGGGGCCAAGCAAGGTCTGGGGTGAATGACTTTCTGTGGGGGAGCCTTCCAACACGGCTACCTGTGTGGGCACAGCATGGAGGATGGGGGGCAGCTGCAGGAGGCCCAGAGGCCCAGAGGCTTGGAGGGGAGGGGAGGCCAAGAGACCAGAGAGAATGAGGAAAGGAGACTGAGAGGTGGCAGGGCGGAGGACACAAGAGGGCAGAAGGAAAATGGGAGGGAGTCAGAGAGGGAGGCAGAGGTGGAGAAGGCCTCCCGCCCTACCATGTAGCTGTGCGGCTCCCTCGCCTCCATAAGCTGGGGCAGCTGGACATGCGGGTCACCTGCCTCCATTAATCTGCACCCCTGGGGCTGGGTGAGCAGCCATGTGCACACCCGGGCTCTGTGCCAGGTATCTGGGGACGAGGCGACATCTCCTTGACCCCCAGGCCCCATGTGTGGGCGCCAGGAACCAGGTGCACTTCCCGGCCTGAGCACGAGGCGGCCCCAACCCATGCCCATATCCCCAACCTCAGCAAGACGCCCATGCCCCCGTCCCCAATTCTGGCCTGGGGCTCAGGCAGGTCAGGGAAGTGCTGGGTCAGGGGTCGCCCTATTACTCCCCATCTGTACATTTCCAGATAGAAGTTGTAGCCCACCCACCTACCAGTTCTTCACACATCAGGACTCTTGGCTGTTGTGACAAGATCCCAGCTCAAAGTGGCCAAGAAAGCAGAAGGCGTTGGGCCACGGGACTGTGGGCTCCAGACGCAGCTGGCTCAAGGCGCTCAGCCCACCGTCTCAGCAGCGGCCCTTTCTCCACAGGAGGACGGGGGTAGCACGCCACCTGACCCCCTCCCAGCCCCAAGCCTCAAGGCTGCCCCCACCGGCCGGGTCTGGGACTCTGACCGTGGCTTCCGTGGGCCAGGCTGGGGCCAGGGCCCAGGCCTCCAGGCCAACTAGACCACCACCACCACCACCCCACCCCCAGCTGAGCACCCTGGGCAGGGCGCTGGCGTTCAGGGCCCATGCCTCTGCTGTGAGTGACCCTAACGAAGCCCTCCCCTGGACGCAGCATATGCCCTTCTGAAGAGGAGTCTGGGCCCAGCCGTGGGTGAGCGTGAGTGTCCCTTGTCTGCAAAGGGGTGAGGCCATCTATGTCCATGTCTGTTTCTCTCACAGGAGAGAGCGAAGTCCTACCAGATAATGTCGTCCTTGTCCTGCTGTGCCTGTGGGAGGCCTCTGCAGCTGGGGGCAGCACCAGGTGAGAGGCGCAGGGCCCCTCGGCTTCCTGAGCACCTGCTGTGCACTCCCCCGCCAAGGGGTGTCAGAGGGGCAGTTGCGTCGGAGGCAGGAAAGTGCCCAGGAGTTGGTCCTGGCTTTAGGGCAGCTCCCCCACCTGCAAGCTGGGCGACCCTTGGCTTCACCTCTCTGAGCCTCAGAGCTGACAGAGCCTGTGTGGCTGCAGCCCACAGTTCATGGCCTGGCAATGGAGAAGGCTGAATGCACACACACCATGCCTCACGTGCAGCAGGCGCTCAGTAAGCGCAGTGATTCCACCTGCGGACGGAGCACGCCCACCCCGTGCACAATGGCGCTGCAACAAGAGCCCTGGGAACACCAGGCTGCATGTAGCCCTGCGGCCGCTGCCCCACCAGTTCTGCTCCCCAGATGCTACCGAGCCGACAGGGCAGAGCAGCCGAGGTTGCCGCGTGCCCCCTCACTGCGAAATCCAAAAGGGAGGCACCCCGAAACCCAGACTTTGGCACCTGCACGTTTTGTCAAAGACGGCCTCTGCCTGTCTGCTGCTCTGACTGCCCTAACGCACATTCGTTAACAAGCATTTATCATGTACCCGTTCTGTACTATGTGGCGCACTGTGAGCGAGCCTGTCTCTGCCCCCGGAGCCGACCCTCTAGGAGGTGGGGACGGGTAACAAACACACCAAGAGGCTCACCTGCCTGTGGGGCCATCTCAGATGGTGCGTCCAGCCTCAGGAAATGGAAACAACTCAAACTGGCTTCCCCGGCCAGGCAGCCACTGGGGAGCCCAGGGCTCTGCTTCAGGAGAGGTGCCCTCAAGGAGCCGGCTCTGCGTCTCGGTGACCTTCTCCACAGCGGCTGCTTCTGCGGCTGATTCCCTCATGACGGGATGGCTGTCAGAAGCAGCTCAGACTTCCTCAGTCACGTGGAGAAAGAAAGAGTGAGAATATCCTGCCGCTTTCTCTCAGACACGCTCCTTGGCCAGAAAGGGCCGGGTGCCCATTCCCGCCCCCAGCTCAGCACCCCACCCCGTGGCCAGGGTGGCCACACCTCCTGCTACACGGGCTTCGCCCACCTCTCCCCCAGGCCAGCAGGACAGGCCACCTCGGTGCTGACAACAGCACTGGGTCTCGACACCAGAGCTCTCTCCTGGACCCCAGACCCAGCAGCCCAACGGTCCAAGCAGCATCTTTGTTAGGGGGTCCGGTAGACAAGTCAACCTTAACAGACCAAGGGCTCGGTCCTCAAAATGTCTCCAAAAGCTGATCAGTCCCCAGCCCTCCACCTAAGCCCCCTCATTCTGTGCGCCCCGCACCCCATCTCTAAATCCACAGGGTAATCCTTTTATGCCTGAATCAGCCCAGGTCCTTCTCTGCTCTGAAGCTGTCCTAATGGGGACGGGGAGTGCCCCAGAAGACGCTCAAAGGGCACTGCCCTCATGCGAAATTACGTGCTCAGTCAGGCCCAGGGTCAGGTCCACTGGACGGTCCTGGAGACGGGCTCACTCCTGCCAGCACTGTCCTCGCCAAGTCTTGGGCCTCTCCTGACCTGAATTACAGAGCGGTTTCCCTGGCAGATAACAGGTTCTAAATAATTCTCTCCTCCCCATCAGCCTCCCACTGGCAAAGAGAAGGTGGGCAGAGGGCAGATGCAGTCCACGGTCAGCAGCAGGCACTGGACCCAGAAATGCTTTCTGTGAGCAAATCTCAGGGTCACGCCGGGGCACAGGGCCTTTCTGCTCTGCCTCCCAGGATTCCAGACTGCCCGGCTCTGGCTTCGCAAAGCCCCGTGGCCCTACGTTCTGTGCAGCTCTTTCTGCATGCCCTCAAGGTGACCTGACTTCTGGGCTGAGGGGCTTCTGGTGTCAAGGGGGGTCTGACAAAGACCCCATAACTCCGGAGTGGCTGTGGGATCCTGGATGAGGGCGCTCAGCACCCGGGGACCAGGCCCACACCGGCTCCATCCTTCCAGCACATTCCACAGGGAAGTCACATCACTGTTCTAGACCTGTTTCTGGGAATGCTAACACCTGCTGCAAGGTACCCCAAACCGAGCAACAGAGACCGAGCACTGCCACCCATGGAGGTCGGGAACCAGGGGCGGCTCAGCCGGGGGTGGCTGTCGGCACCGCTTGAGGCCCGATGGAGGTGGGGACCCTCCGGAGGCTCCTTCAGAGCTGCAGGTGGGAGGCCTCAGTTCCCAGCTCAGCTCTGGCTGCTCAGCCCTCTCGCAGCAAGGCCTGGGCTCCTGCGGAGCGAGCGACCTCAGCGCACGGCTGCAACATCCTTCTGGCGACACGTACCAGCCCTCCCCACGTGGGAGGGGCGGCACAGGGGTGATGCCCTGACACAGGGGCCCTGGGCACCTTGGTGGCCAGCTGCCCCTCAGCCCTCGGGGTAGCTTTGTGGATTAAACGATCCCATGCACAGAAGTGCCCACAGGTGCCAGCACAGGGTGGGCTTAGCCTCGGGCACCCACAGCCTCTCTGGAGAAGTTCAGGGGCCTATCGCTCAACGCAGTCTCCAGGAACGGCGCAGGTCTCTAGGCTGGGAGGGTATTGTGGCAGGTGGGCAGGCGTGGGCCCTGTGCAGTGGACGTGCCCTGGAGGGAGCCTGGCTTGCCACTTTCCTGCAGAGTCCCCCAGAACACCCATACCACCAGCCCGCCCCATGACCTCTGCTGGGCTTAGGAGGGAGCCCCTGCCCACCCTGCCCCACTGCGCCCCACCAGCCTGCAGGCAGAAGGCAGCTCTGAGGGCCTGAGTCTGGACCTGGCTTTACCCCAGGTGGCCTGAGCCTCTTGGCTGCGAAGTGGGGTCCTAGTGCCAGCTGTGGGTGAGGGGAGCAGACGTCAGGGGAAGCACCAAAACGCGGCTGGCCCACAGGGTACTGCAAAGCCCACGTTTGTCAATTACTATGGCAGAGCCTGGCCGAGGCCCCCACCCAGAGGGGCCAGGCAGTCCAGGGGTGGGTGTGGGAGTCCCCGACCCTGGGCCAGAGGAAACCAGTCCCAGGGGCACCTCAGAGGCCAGCCAAGACAGCGGACAACCCAGGAGGCCCTGCCATAGTTATGTGCTGAGCTGCGTGGAACAGGACAGACAGGGCCGGCCTATCCCCGCCCCGCGAGTTCCCCTGCCAGCCCATGTCTGAGGGCAAATGGAGCCGGGCTTCCAAGGGTGCCCCTTGGTCCACGGGCAGAGGAGGAATCTGAGAAGGCTTCCAGGAGGGGGTGGCATTCGAGCCAAGCCTTGAAGAACGGTAGCCGTTCCCTCCAGCCCAGCAACCCCCCACCCTATCTCCCTCTGTGGGGAGCCGGACCCCACAGCCCGGCCTGCGCCCCCAGCCCCCACCCGTCACGCACACGTGTGTCACCCGTCTGGAATGTGCTCGCGGGTCCTCCCTCCCCCACCCCAGTGCCAACCATCACTTCCCGGCCCAGCTGTGTCAGGCCAGTTACCAGGTCTGGGAACCGCAGGAGGTTGGGTGGAGGGAGGCTGTGACCCCCCACAAGCCCCCCTGGCCTGACGGGGACACGCAAGCCCTCAGCACCCCCTCTTAGCCAGGTGCCCGAGGGAGGTCAGGCTGACTGAGAGCCTCCCGCCCCGAGGACCCCACTCCCCCTCTGCATCTGCAGTCCTTTCTCTCTGTGGGGCCCCAGTTTGGGGCTCATGTTTTCCTGTGGCCTCCCCGGAGGAGGGGGCGGCTGGACAGAGGCACTTCAGCACTTCCCCGTGCGTGGCCGGTGGCGAGGCCCCTGCAAGGCGGCACCGCATTTCCCCTGGTCCTTCCACGGGCTCCCCTCGGCGGCCCAGCACGCCCCAGCCGGCACCAGCCTCCAGGCCCTGCTCCCTGACCAACGGGGCTGGAGGGGTGTGGACCACCGGCCCCGAGTACAGCCCTCCTCCCGCCTGCTTCCCGCATCCTCACCCCTTGGCTTGCCTGCCTGCCGCTCAGGGTCCCAGGAGCTGCCCTCGCGGCGGTCAAAGCCCAACACCAAGCCACCCAGCAAGGGCAGTGGGTACTGCATCCCACGGAGTCAGCAGCTCCCGGCCCTACTCAGAGCAGAGGGCCAGTCACCCCCACCAGCAGGATCTCTGGCATTCAGGCGGGTGGGTGCCTGCCCAGCCTCTCTCCGTGCCATGCGCTTGGAAGGTGCCCCGAGCTGGGGGTGGGCACCCGTCTGAGCTGTGCAGCCCTGGGTGGGGGGCCCCAAACACACTCGGGGGCCTGGCAGAACTTGCTGAGCAGGGTAGCCCCCCATGGGGACCCACATGGAGCAGGCCCTCCTGGCCAGTCTGCAGCCTGACCCAGCCCCTTGGTGACAGCCCAGAGCTGGAGACCCCATGGACCCTCCCCTACACCTTCCGCTGCAGTCCCTGCTGCCTCTGGCGCTTGGGAGGAGCCCCCACTCGCTCACCACGTCGAGGCTGCATCTGCTATGTTTTCTTCAGGAAGCCCCAGAACTCACTGAGTGGACACCGTCTCAGGTCCCTCAGAGCGGGTCCTGGGGGGCGGTGTCCCGTTGCGACAAGGCCCGGCTTCTGACAGTGAGCATTTGTGGAACTGTACGGATGCTCTGCATGAATTTCCAGTTGAATGTGCCCATCCCCTGACCCGCTGTGAGCAGGCCCCTGCCTGGCCCTGGGTCTCCCTGATTCTCAGCCTACAGGTGGAGGTGGACAGGCGAGTGGCCTGGAGGAGAGGCCTCCACCGTGCCGAAGGGCATGCAGGGACTGTGGAGGCCCAGGCAGGGCAGCTGGCCTCCTGGCAGCTCACTGGGCCAGCAGGGGCCCGAGGGGTCAGGACACCGCCGAGCTCACGCCGCCGGGACGTGGCCCAGCAGCTGTGAACCACTCCCCACATTCCCATCGGAAATCTTCACCCGGCCTCCCAGGTGTCTGCCCTGTGTGGTGGCGAGGAGCCTGGCCATCTGTCCTGGGTGGTGGTCTAGCCCAGAAACAGGAGGTTTTATGCTGTGACAGGCAAAGTGGCTTCAGGGCAGAGAAGACCATGCCTGAGTAGGCAGAGGGAAGTGCTGGCCCAGCCCCGAGAGCCCCACGCCCTGGCCAGGTCGGACGTGCCCCGTGCAGGAGTTACTTCCCTTCTCTGAGCTGTTCCTCAACTGGCAACAGGCCCTGCGGACTGTGGGGCGGGTGCAGCACGGGGGGCCGTCATGCCAGGAGCCCTTGTGGTTCAGGCGTTGTCTGCCTCAGGGCCAGCATCTCCTCAACTACAAAGCCACCTCGGAGGTGCCCTTGGGTCCCAGGGCCAGCCAGGCCTGGAGCAGAACGGTGGGGCCAGGCAGGGCCACCTGGTGCCCAGTGAACAAACGTCTTAGTGAGTTAGGGGGCTCTGCCTCCTGTCCTGCTGGCCTCCCGGGGGGCGGCTCAGACGGGTCTGCTGGCCACCAGCCCAGGCCCAAGGACCACCCTGTGGGGACACATATGCAGTCGTCTGGAACCCCAGTTCTGCACCTGGTTCCCCTGGGTGGAGGCCAGACCCCCTCCTGCTCCTCTGCTGAAGTGAGGGGTCCTGGACACAGGGTCCCCAGCCCCCTGCCCCTGCCCCCAGGTCACAGGGACAGTCAAGTTCCGAGCAGGTGCCCGTGGCCAGCACCAGAGCCTCGACCCCCTCCCCTCCCAGCCCCCAAGGACACATGGGGATCCAGTAGTTCTATACCCTGATTCCCGAGCACTGACCACCTGAGGGACACTAAGGTGTCCTTTGGCTGCCTCCCCCAAGGACGGCTTTAACACCTGCAGCTGCGTTCCATTCTGGAAGGTTCCTGGTCTCCGACCCCTCCATCCTGGACACTGAGTCCCAGAACCTCATCCCGCCCCCAGCTGCAAGTGGCTGGGGCATCTGCACTGGAGGGTGAGGCTGCATGCCTCCCCCCAGGCACACTGGCCCCCACTTCGCAGGCCAACACCCCCACTGCTCATCATGTCACTGAAAACTGTGTGGGACAGGCCCCTGGGCAGACAGGCCCCTGGGGTCACAAGCGGGGTGCAGGGGGCGGAGGGTGCAGGATAAGCAGAGGAAAACAAGCATGAGGTGGGGCACGGATCCAGGGAGGACAAGGACTGGGGAGACCAGTTCTGGGCGCAGACCACATGCTGGGGAGGCCCAGAAGCGCTGGCGGTATCCTCCCCAGGCTCCCTAGGGCCCAGCTGGGGCTGGAGTCCAGGGAGGGCGAAGGGAGCAAGGGCCTTGGAGAGAAGGCGGCCAGTCCCAGGGGGGCCCCAAGCCTGGGCCCAGCGGGGTCCCGCGGCTAGCAGGGCCACCTTGGAGGAAGCCTCTCTCCAGCTCAGAGAGGGTGACTGCGGCGTGCTACCCAACCGTCCCCGGGACCAAGGCCTCATGGCCCCAGGGCGCCCAAGCCCAGGCCCCGGGGTGTGGCCAGTCTTGGGTGGGGGGCACCCGGGATCCATCTCCCCTCCTCCCCCGAGGCCAGCAATGGTGAAGATTGTCCCCAGCTGCCCTCATCCCCCAGGGGGACCGCTTGTAGAACAGCGCGGGGCCTGGGAGCACTGTGGACACAGGCTGATTCAGAGAATTCACCCTGGGATTATCTGAGTCTGTGACAGTTTCCTGTCGCCCTCAGTTTAGTCGAGAGCATATCTGACAGAAGGGCGTGTCTAGGAGCTCCGGCAGGGCTCCCTCCTCTGAGGCCTGGAGGATCTACTGGCCTGTGTCTGTAAACAGGGATCATACCGCCAAAAGCAAAATGCCAAGTCTTCTTCTGACCCAGGTTGCTGGGCGGAGTCCTGTGGGGACCTGGGGGCTCAGGCCAGCACCCCAACGGCAACGTGGCAAGGCCCTGCCCCTCCAGCTCTCACTGTCCACCCCCCACCCCACCCCTGCCTAAGTCCCGAGGGCTCTCAACTCAGCACTTGGATTCACTCTGATCCAAGGTGTTCCTGCAAGGGCTTCTGTGTGGGTTTAGAGTCAACCCTGCATTCGTTCAACAAACATCTGCATGCCTACGGGGCTGGTGGACAGATGTGGACAAGACCAACCGCACCTCTGTGCCAAGGGGAGACACAGGGCCTGCACCCATGGCCCCGGATGGCAGGGCTCTGTCCCCAAGGCCCGAGAGGCACAGCACAGGTGCTCTGCTGACCCCTGAGCAGAGCCCACGGGGGCAGGACAGTATTCCAGGAAAGGGGATGTGACGATTTTGAAACATGACTGCAAATCCTCTGTCCCGTCTCCCATCAAGATAGGGGCCTCTCCCCTCCCTGGGGGTCCAGGAGGGCTGCGACTACATGAAATCTGGTGGAAGCGATGCCATAGCTTCCCAGACAGGGTCCTCAAAGCTGGGCAGCTCACCCTGTGGCTGGAGGAGCCGCTCCTGGAGCCTTCGTTGCCCACGTGGGACATCCAGTGGCCAAGGTGCCGTGCTCTGCGGAAGCCCCAGCACAGGGCCCAGGCCAGGGAAGGAGAGGCCGGCTGTGGAGTCCGTCAGGCATTCGGCCTTCCAGCCGAGGCTCCAGACACAGTGAGTAGGGTGAGCCATGACTGCTGGGCCTGCCCTCGCCAACCCGCAGACCCAACCGGTGTCTTAGGACACTAGGTTCTAGAGCGACGCCACACAGCGCAGCCGACCACACTTAGGGCCAGCTGCCTGCATCTGGGACGTGGCCGTCACCTCCACAAGACTGGGGCCCCTGGGCAGCTGGCATCCTCAGAGGCCAGCCCCTGGGAGATGCGTGGCTGGAGGGGCAGCAGGCGGGGGTGGGTGCACATCCCAGCTGGCATGTTCCAGAGCGGCACGCAGCTGGCCCTGGGCGGCAGGGCAGGAGAGAGGCGCATTCCAGGATGGGCATTTACGGGCCGCCCTGCAGCTGGGGCCCAGGCCCATATTGACCCAGAGGATATGAACACAGGCCCATGACTCACAGGCCGGGGCACAGCGGAGGGCCTGGCTACTACGGTGAGCGTATGTGATGTGGCTGTATCAGCGCCAAATATTGGAGCGCTTCCTCTGCACCAGACCCCAGCTAAGTGCTTTGCATACATGATCCTTTCTCACAGGCACATGTAATCAAGAGGTAAGAGGTAAACACATGATTCCTGCTGTTTAGATGAGACAGCCGAGGCCCAGAGAAGTGAAGGAACTTGCCCGATGCCACACAGCTCACCAGGACCTGAGGCAAATCAGATTCTGTGCTTTCGCTGGCACATGTATGCCAGCCCCACCGTGGTCCTGGCACGCTGAGCCAGGCATCGCCCGGCTCCCTGCCCAGTGTATTCCTGAAGCACAGCAGCCTGATCTCTCCGAATGCAGAGGTAAAAGGAATCTTGGAGCAAGACAGATGGAAGGAAGGTCGCCGGCGGAGGGGCACAGGGCCTGTCCTGGGGGCCAACCGGACAGCAAGCCGAGCAGACCCTTCTGGGAGAAGCAGAGACCAAGCAGGGGCCTTCCACATGGCCGAATAAGAGTCCTCCACGCACATTCACAAATCCAGTGTACACGTGCCAGATCTGCCTTTGTTAAGCAATTCCCATGAAAAGGCTCTGAGGGCCTTGGTGGCCGCCAAGCATGCCATGGGCCTTGGGTCCTTGGGCCCAGACGAAGCGAAGGCCTCCTCGCCCTTGGAGCTCAAGTTAGCAGGCCCAGGAATAGGGGAAGAGGCTCTGCCCAGAGGTGAGGCTGGGGCAGAAGTGAGTCACCAGCTTCCTGATTCGGTCACATCCCAGGAGGGTCCAGGAGGGGAGGGCGAGGTCCGTGCGGTCTGTGGCCTCCGGAGACGCTTCCTGGAAGGGGGTGGGGATGAGCCTCTATCTGATGAGTCAAGGGGAGACCCCAGGGCCCCTGAGGCCTGCAGCAGCCACGGGAAGGCTCTGATAGCAGGCCCGGGACCCCCGGGTTGGCCCAGACGGATGGGCCTTGCCGAGGGCCTCCTGAATGCAGAGTCACCCTCCCCACGGGCCCCAGCCTGGCAGACGGGGCCTGGGGGGAAGTCCAGGTTCACAGAGTGACTCAGCGCCCACCCGGCTGATTCAGCCCTGGGCCGGGCGAGGGGAGGCCTGCCTCCCACGCGCCTGCATGGCCCCTTCTTGTCCGTAGGCCTTCGTTTCACCACGCGGCTTTGAGGGGCATTGCCACAGTTCCCAGGCGGGGATGTGGGGCTCAGCTGGGGCTCACTCATGTGGCCCCTGCTGGTCAGAACTGGACCAGGAGGCCAGAACCAGCACGGGGAGAGGCCCAATGGCCACCTGCTGGCTTCTGCACTCAGCTCAGCTCTCCCGAGTCCTCTGGCCAGAGTTCCAGACTCCAGCACGTGGTCCGTCTGAGACCCAGATCTCCCTGTGACAGACGGTGCAAAAGAGGAACCTGTGAATGAACAAGCGAAGGGAACTGGTGTCCACCCCCGGGCTGCCCCATGGCAGGGCCGGCCTCTGGCTCCCTCTGGGGCTGGGCCCGCCTCGCGGCCCACAGCAGTCCCCACACCACCTGCCCAGCCCCCACCTGAGCCCCACCCGAGGCCGCCCAGGCCAGGGAGGGGCCTCTGGACCCATGTTCCCTTCCAGGATGTTTGGGGGTGCAGGCCCAGAAACACCAGGGATGCGTGGATGGCTCTGCAGGGCTGTCCTCTGGGTGTGGGGCCTGGGGCTGGGGCTGGGGCAGGGAGGGGTGCATGTAGGTGCAAGGCGGAGCCGAGCCCCCGAGCCTGCTCTGCTCTCAGTAGGGAGGGGGCAGGGCCTCCCTGGGCGCTGCCCGCTCTGCTCTGTGCTCCCACCAGTGGCCAAGGGCCTTCTCAAAGGAGCTGTACTCCCAGCTCCCGGGCTGCAAGCTCTCCAGGGCCTCCCCCACCACAGAGGCTCCAGAATCACAGCACCCGGCCCCACCCACCGCACCCCTCCCCATGCCCGGTGCCCTGACCCTCCCTCACTGCTCCCTCTTTCGGTACAACACAGGGATCCCGAGTCCCCACTTCTGTCCAATGACAACGCCTCGCCAAGCCCAGCACAAAGTCCCGGCCGGGTCCTGACACCAACACCGTCAAGAAGCAGGTCATCCTGTGAGCACGAGGGTCTCCACGCTGCCCGTGGACAGCCACCCCTGCCCTCTGCCTCCGAAGCCCGCCCAGCGCCATGCTCTTGTCACTCCGAGGATGTCACCTGGACTCACGCAGCACGCAGCTCTGGGGTCAGCTTTCCCACTGAGCAGAGCGGCCTGCGGTCAACAGCGGGCTCCTCTTTGTAGATGCGTGGCACCTGCGGTGTGGCATGCTAACCACTGAGGGCCACCAGGGCTGTTCCCAGCTTCGGGCCGCATGTCAGCGCCTGTCCCCACTTCCCTAGAACTAGCGCCAAGCTCCATGGCTGGCGTGGCACCTGCACGCATAGTTGGAGTGTCTTCTGGGAAACCACTTACTCTTCCAGAGGGGCTGCACCACGGCTCCCCCACGTGGGAGCGGCTGCAGTCGCCTGCACCCTTGCCCGCACTGGGTGCTGTCACCCGGCCGTCCCAGGTGCACAGAGGTGTGTGTGTCCCTGTGGCCTCACCTGAGTTTCCCCAGCAGCTGGTGGCGGGGATGCTTCCCCGGGGCTCACTGCCATCTGTGTGTCGTCCTCAGCACCAGGGGTCTCCACACCTGGCCGCTTGCTGCGTCCGCGCTGCTGCGTGTCAGAGACCCTTACATGCCAGGTGCTGGCCCCGTCCAGATGTGAGGCTGAGGGCAGCTCCTCCCAGCCTGCATGGCCATTCTTCACAGGGGCTTCGGCAGGGCAAACACTCTCGGTCTGGGGGAACTCCAAGTCACCTCCTTCTCCTGTTAGGAATCGTGCTTTGGGTGTTAAGTCTAATTTACCAGGCCTGAGGTCCCCAGGAATTTCTCATTTTTCTAAAAGTTCTATACTTTTACGTTTATGTGTAAGTCTGAGCCATTTGAGTTAATTTTTGGGTAAGATGTGAGACCTTGGCCATTTCTTGATTTTGGCCAGGGGAAGTCAAGCCTAAATCTCCTAAAGTCCCCTCCTTCAACCCACCATATTCACTTCTGTTTATTTATTCAAATATTTATCAGGGTCAACTGAGTGCCCAGCCCTGACAGGCCCCAGGGTCCACAGGCCACTGCACCCTGGGGCTCACCCCAGGCCCGATCCCTCCCAGAAGGCGCTTTGGGATTGTGGTGACGAATGGCCCCAAGAACAGCCGAGAGGTACAGACCACGGAGAACTGGGACAGGGCGTGGGCCCCCTGCGGCTTGGGAGTGGGGTGCGCGGCCCCTCCTGTGCGGCCACGACCCCCACAACGCCGAGGGCGGGCAGCAAGCCCGATGGCGTGGACCCCCTCCCGGCATCCTGTTCTGTATGGCGCCCCTGGCACTGCCCTGGGGGCCTTGACGATGCAGGAACAATTGGCCGGCTTATAGTCTCAGGCTCACACAACTAAGCTTTCACGAGCCCCACAAGACCGGGTCTGTGCCCGCCTGGTGCCAGAGGGAACAGGTCCAGTGCCCAGCTGGGGAAGATGCTGCCCCAGCCCACGGCCTCCCACAGTGGGCAGCATGCAGCCGCCAGCCAGGAACATAGGGTGGGATTCCAGAATCCCAGCTGGGCCTCTGCATGAGCTTCCTAGGGCTGCTGTAACAAAGCGCCACAGACTCGGAGCCTCAAAGCGACACACACGCACAGCTGACCCTTAATGGTGGGGCTCAGGGGTGCCGACCCCCGGCACCATCCAAAATCCATGTGTAACATTCAACTCCCAACAGCCTACTGTCGACCGGAAGCCTTACTAATAACATACACAGCCCCATGGATATCTTGCACATCATATAGGTTACATGCTATATTCTTACAATCAAGTCAGCTAGAGAAAAAATGTTTTCCCAAATTATCACAAATCTCCAAATATTTTTCCAATGTATCTATTGGAAAACACTCACGTGTAAGTGGGTCCCTAGCTCAAACCCATGTTGCTCAGGGGTCAGCTGTCTGAGCTCAGTCTGCAACGAGCCGAGGGTCTGCCTGCCTTCTGCAGCTTGGGGGCCAGTCTCTGCCGTCTCCAGCATCCCGAGGCACCATGTCCCCAGGCCCAGGCCCTCCTCCATCCTCACAGCTGACCCGCCATGTCTGTCCCACATCTCTGACTCTGGCCCCCTGCCTCCCTGATGAGAACCGTCACGGTGACAGTGTCCACCCAGAAAGCCCAGGGCCAGCTTTCCACTCAGGAACCTTAATCACAAAGTCCCCCTTACCATGTAAGGTCACAGAGTCACAGAGTCACAGATTCCCAGGACTGGGACGTGGACACTTATGGGACCATTCAGCCACCCATAGCCCCCTATGCTCTCCTGAACTTCAGGGCCTCAGTGGGGAGGTGGACAGATTGGACTCCAGGCACCAGGCCTCTGCACCTGAGCTCAGCCACTGCTCGCGATGCAGCCATCTCCTCAGGAGGAGGCCTCAAAACCCTGAGGCGGCCCTGGTGACCTGGAGTGCAGACGGGGTCCTCTTCCAGGCCATCCCGGCCATCGCCGACTGGCCCAGGGGCGTGACATGTGGGGGGAGCCCGAGGGAAGGCACGGGGATGCCCTGGGTGCCATGGGCCAGCTTCCGCTCTGCTCTGTGCACTCAGCCAATGCGAGGCACCTCTGAAGTGTCCATCAGTGTGTTTTGGCTGCAGGTGACAGCGACCCACCCATCTGGCTCTTAAAACAGAAGGGGTTGTGGGGTCCTAAGCAGTCCTCCAGGGCCCTTGTCCCTCTCTGGGGTCCTCTCCACCTCGGGTTGACCACTCCCGGTGGCAAAAGTGTCACCACATCTCACGGTCCCGCCACCTGCCCTCTGTGGCTCCATCTGGCTACGCGCCAGGGACCATCACTGAGGATGGCAGGAAAGTGCTGGTCGGCTTGGGCCAGCCAGGGGCAGCCATGCACATGAGGGGGGCCAGCCCCACAGGCTGCCACAAGGTGAGAGGGGCTGGCCGGGGTCGGGGAGCAGTGGGCACTCCCGGGGCCTCAAGCTCTTGTGAGAACGGGACCCCACGGACAGCATGGTCTCCCTGGCCCGGCCAGTGTTAGGTGCACATGGTGTCACACATGAGAGGCACTGGACGGGAGAGAAGGCCCTCAGGCACACCCCGGCTCTGCACACCGGTCAGCTGGTCAGCAGCCCTGCAGCCCAGAGCCACCCTGGAGAAGGGTGGTCGAGCCAGCGGCCAGAGCCGACCTCAGGGGCTGTCCTGGCTCTCAGCCCTGTCACGTCCATGACTACTGGACGTGACCTCTGGGACTAGGTCACGAGCGGGGCTGCCCCCATTTGCTCTTGGGGGAGCCAGGTGCCACGGTGAGGAAGTCCAAGTGGCCCCCAAGCAGCCCCTGCCGACGGCCACAGGAAAGGAAGCCCGCGGCCTGTGAGCCCTGCGGCCCCAGCCCACGTCTTGATGAGAGACCCTGAGCCAGGACCTCCAGCAAGTGCTCTCAAATACCTGACTCAGAAATCGTGACATAATAAATGTGTGTTGTTTAAACTGCTCAATTTGGGATAATTTCTTGTGTGGCAAAGGGAGCATGGAGGCTCCGGGCTGAGCGTGCATAATTCCTGGATGGACCCTGCCACACACCTCACGCTATGTCCCAGGAGCCTGTGTCCCTCTGTCTTTCTGCGGCACCTCCTGAAGCCCAGGCCCACACGCCGGGCACCCTGGGGCGGCTCTAGGTCTCCCTGGGGCCCTCTGGAAGCAGGGGCTCAGCCACCCGCCTTCTGGAAAGACCCCAACCAGCACCATTCACGTCTAAAGCCACAGAACTCTCTGAAACGAAAGATTTCTAACAGATTGGGGAAGGCGTGTTATTTATAAATCTACATTGCATCAGGTCAAATTTATAGCTTAAACTTAGACTCAATCAAGAATAGGAGGCTTTTCTGGTGAAGATACAAGCTGAGGCCCCGGGGTGTGTATGAGGCCCTCCTGTGTTGACATGCAGCTTCCTCCACAAGTTCTAGGTCCGACCATCCAGGATCACACCAACCAGAGCGCCTGGGGCCACGAGCTGCACGGCCCAGGGTCCGTGGGAGGAGCCTGGGGGCGTCTCAGGTGATGGGTCCACCCTGTCCTTTGGGGAGCACCCGGGGGTGGTGGGACCCCAGAGCAGGCCAGCCAGCCCAGCCGGGGGTCCAGGAAAGCTTCCCGGGAAACACGAGCACTCCAGCGGGTGGATGTGATGGAGCCCGGTGCGCTCGGTGGGCGCACCCCTTCCCACTAGCCGCGCCCCCCCACCTCCACCTCCCTCCAGACTCTGGGCAGCGCGTCTCACGACAGCGTCAGGGACCTGGTGCTGGTGTGCTCAAGGCTGAGAACTGCATGGCTTTCCCAGCCCCTCCCCGCTGACCCCCCACGGGCCCAGGAACAGGGCTGGGAAGGTGCGTGCCGGTCCCCTCCCGCCCTGGACCCACCGCCCGCTGCCCGCCCAGCAGTGCAACCTCCCGCCTTGTCGTGACCGCACAGCCCCGTGGGCCAGAGCAGGCGGGCGGCCGCGTCCCCCTCTCCTGGAGAGGCTGTGGTTCTCCAAGGATCTGGCCCCTGCCCAGCACAAGAAGAGGCGCTGGGTGGGCTGCCCCTGGCTCTGGGGATCCCATCCCAGCCCACAGCAGGGCTGGAGCTGGACCCACAGGGGTGGTGGGAGGCGACAGCTGTGGGAGCCCTCTGACCTCACTGCCTGGACAGCTGCTGGTGGATGACCCTGGCTTTGTCCTGGGTGAGGATGGCCGGTTCACCTGGGTTGGGGTGGCCTTCCTGGGCGCGGCCAGGATGCCCGGCAGCAGCGGGGTCTTAGCCCAGAACCCTGTTGCTTCCTGAGTCTAGAACCATGTGTCCTGCCCATGAGCACCCTGTCCCCACCTGAGCCACCATCTTACACACCTGGCCCACCAGGGCCACCCAGCGCTGCTGACCCCTGGGAACCACGCAGGGCCTGTAGTAACAGTCACACGGTGGCCGAGGGCCACCATGGCCGAGCTCAAGGAGACCCAGGCGTCCACCAGAGATGGACCAGTGTGTCCAATCCGCACGGCAGAATATTGCTCGGCCTTAAGAGGGAGGCAGCCAGGTACCTGCTCCGGCACAGAGGGACCCTGAGGACACGACGGTCAGTGACACGGGCCTGTCACGGGGGGACACACACTGCAACCCACCCCCGGGAGGCCTGGGGGAGCCGGTCACAGGGACAGTGGGCGGCGGGTACCAGGAGCTGCCAGGGGGAATGATTGGTGGGGATGAGGGACCCTCTGGGAAGATGGAGCCTGGAGATGACGGGCTTCGGCACAGCAGTGCAAATGTGCTTAATGCCCCTGTACACTTAAAACTGGTTATGTTATGTTTTGTTATGAATATTTTACCACAATAAAAACAAGCAGACAAAACCTTTCTTCTGTTGAAGACTTCAGACCAAAGCCCCCGAGTCGGGGAGAGGTACTCACTGCACATTTAATGGCACATGCAGAGGCAAGCACACCGAGATAAACAGGGGCGGTTTACACGTCACAGACACGTCCACGGGCCGAGGCAGGGCTGGCGGGCTCACCCGGGGCTGGAGCCTCCCCCAGACATGCACAGGCAGGAGGGAAATTGGATCAAGGGTTCTGTGTCGGGCCCCAGAGCTGCCCACGAGGCTGTCCGCGCAGCCTGAGCCCACGGGCCTCATTTTTTCCTGGCAGAAGGATCGAGGCTTAGACACTGGACTGCATGCGTCTCCCCAGCAGGAAGCTTTGTCCACACGGGACAGGACCGTGGGCTTGCTCGGAATGGGGCTCTGGTTCTCTCACCTGTACCCACAGTGCATCGTAGGAAACCCCTCCTCTGCCTCACACGGTCTGTGAGAAGCTGAGTCCCAAGGATGCAGACAGACCCTGGGGGACGTGGGGTAGGGCCCTCCGTGCACGCAGACACTGTCAGGGCTCCCCTCCAAGAGCAGCATTGGGAGGCCCCCCAAGTCCCATGGTGTTTCCTGTGTCCCGAGTGTCTGGGCCCACGGTACCACCAGCTGCCCGACTGGCAAACTGACCAGTATCCCTGGCCCACCCCCAGGTACATCATCCAAGACAGGTGAGCAAGGCTCCCCTCCAGATACGCCTGCAGCCTGGGCCGCCCTCCTCTCTGAGGCAGGGGCTGACTGCCACCGGGGGGGTCTCCCAACCCTGGCATCTCTGCAGGACTCTGGGAGAGGGAGGAAATTTAAGGGAGGGGCCTGGGCTGCCTCAGCTCTCGCTTGGAGCCCCAGGGTCCTGGGGGGGCCCCACCCCTGGCTCAGACCCAGTGACCTGCCATTCTGGGGTCTGGGGAGGAGAGTGAGGGGGTGGTGTGGGCCCGGCCCCCTGCGCACACTCCCGCACCCCCAGACCTGGGGAGACACGAGGAGATGAGCCCGCCGGGTGGAGGGAGGGGCACGGGGGGCAGGGCCTGGGTCGTGGGCGCCCAGGTCTGTGAAATGCGAGGTGACCGCTTTATTCCGAACGTGGGTCTGCAGGGAGGCCGGCGGGCGCCCCAGGGAGGCAGCGGGCTCAGACGGTCAGGGACATGAAGCTGTTGTAACGCTGGATATTCCGCTTGAGGATCTCGGAGCAGGGGCCCAGCACGCGCTCAAAGCGGGGCCGGTCCAGCTTGACGCACTTGAGGGGACCCCGCGCCACGACAGTGGCCGCCCGGGGCCGGTTCAGCAGCAGCGCGATCTCCCCTGGGGAGAGGGGCTGGTCAGGGCGCGGGGGGCACGCGGCTCCCCAGGCTGCGGCGGGCGGGCTGGGGGTCGGGAAGAGCACAGTGCCCGGGACTCAGGCGAGCCTGCCTCCCAGCAAACACACCTGCTTGGCAGGGGTGGCCTGGCACAGCTCCCTCCCTCACCTGAGTTTGTCTGAGCGCCCACCGCCCTCCCGGGGCCCTGGGCTCACCAAAGTAGTCGGACGGCCCGAGGCGCCCCACCTCCACGTACTCCTCGTTCGGGGACCGGCGTTGAAGGACAGAGGCCGTGCCCTGTGGACATCAAGATGACAGGTGAGGGCCAGCTGGCTGAACAAGGGGAGGGCGGTGGCCTCAGGGTCACACAGCCACTAAGTAGTGTGGCCCCTCTGACCCCCCAGTGGGTGTCTGCAGACACTGTCGGCTCAATGATTAACAGATGCCGAGACAGCCGGCCCAGAGCATGGAATGTGTCACACAGGTAAGCCTCCGCCCTCCGCGGCAGACCCGTAGCCAGGCAGCTGGGACAGGGCCGATGTGCGCCACAGAGTGGGGATGGCCCCAGAGCCCCAGTGCCCGTGCGTCCCTCATTTGGGGGACCCTGGGGCCGACCTCGTCCATACCGCAGTCATGAAGATGAGAAGCCAGGCTTCACAGACCACCCGCCCACCCGGGGTGCCCAGGTGTGGGACACGGTGTCAGTGACCAACGCAGCTGAGCCCCTGTGCTGCCCCCAAAGGCCCCCGCAATTCTGAGCTGCAGACCGCCGCACCCTCCCTTGGGGTGCCACGTCCACTTCACAGCTAAGGGACTGAAGCCCCGGCACCCGAGGCCCCCAGACTCTGAGGCCACCCATATACCTGGACACCGGCACCCAGGAGGCCACAGACCTTCCTAGCCATGGCCGTGAGAGCAGGGTCTGCAGCAGACAGGCCCTCAGAGCAGATCGGCTCACGGCTCCCCGCATAGGCCTTGTTCTCTACACGTACACCTTCTGATTCACAACGCGTTATTTACGTGCCTTATTTCCCATTTTATACAATTTCCTGTGAGACAACTGGGATCCCTTTCCTGCCCCAGAACTGCAGGTCTCTGGTTGACAGAGTGGCCTGTTCAGATGCTTTGAACCCCAAACGAAACCGAATTCAATCGACTAAAGGCTGAGGGTCCCCTGTTGTCCCAGAGAAGACTGGAGGGGGGGCGTCAAGGGAGGCTGACCGGGCAGCTCAGGTGTCAGGAGCAGCCACGGGTTCGCCTCCTGCTCGGCGGCCCCAGCAGGGTCACCGGCCTCAGCTGGCTCCCTTGGGGAGGCACAGTGGCTGCCAGCTCCCCATGCCATCGCCCGTCCGTGTGGAGCGCGGTGGGCATGGTGAGGCCACCCTGCCAGGTAGAGCCACATGACCACGTCCTCCACACTCCCTCCCCGCGTGCTGCTCTGCCCCACCACGTGACGCCTGCCCCGGGGACCACAGGGCAGCGGAGCCACATGGTGCGAGGGCACCCAGAGCACCCACAGCGCTCACATCACACCAGCCGTCGGGCTTTCGGCCACGTGGCTTCGGGGCTCCTGGCTCCCTGACCAGTGCCCCGGCCCCGAGCGCTGACCACCGTGGTGAGGCGCTGGCTGTCCCTGTCCCACAGCTGTTCTGTGAGAGGCCGACCTGAGAGCGGGCAGCGAGGGAGGGAGGGAGGAGACGGGGCGGACGGCAGGATGGGTGCGGGCTTCCAACGGGCAGAGCCATGTTCCCACGTTCCCACGTTCCCAGGCGTGACTGCCGCACCCCCTCGTTTTCCAGGACAGCCCGGGGAATAACTCTCCTGTCCGAGCTCTGTTTCCCAGACTGCCGCGAAAATAGCACGGACATCCTCGAGGGACTGAGAGTTGGAATTTTTCAGGCTGGAAAAACATACTTGCCAAAACTCTGGATATATTCCCCAAATTTCACTTATTGATGTTAACCCAACTGCAAAAATAACTCAGGTCACAGAGAAAATGGCCCAGTGCTGGGGGCAGGGAAATGTCACTCCTGGTGGTCGGGGTGGGGGGGTTACAAATGAGCTGTTTTCCTTTCAATAATTTTTGATTTTTTAATATTTTATACAAAATTAAGACTAAAATTGACTTTCCGGTTTTCTATAACAGGCAAGCATGACTTTCACAATAAAGATGACCCATTGAGATCACGGTGGAGGGCGCTCCGTGAAGTGGGGTCTCTGGGCTTCCTGTCTGTATGGGCCTGGCATTAGGCCCCGAGAGGCCCCTGACAGCGGGCAGTGCCCAGAGGAGACAGTGCCCAGGCCTGCAGGATGGCCGGCCTCAGGTCCCCCTCCCTGCTCTGCCATCTGCTTCTGGGAGCCGTCAGTACCCCTGCTCTCCACTCTTTGGGGCGTGCCTTCCCCACGTGTCCATGTGTGCTGAGCCAGGCTGCACTCAGGTGGGCCACCACGACACCAGGAGACATCCCGGGGTGTGGGGCCATGGTGCCCTCCCCGTGGCTGGTCTGAGGGGCCACGTCTCTGCAGAAGTGTGGCCGGCACACTGCATGCCTGACGCTTTGAGCGGCAGACCACCCTCTCACCCGAAGGAACCCCAGAGCCGGTGGCCCAGTTGGGTTCCCGTGCCTGCAGATAACGATCGCCCGTGAGGCCAGGCCCTTGGCGAAGACATAAGCCAGCAGCCTCTGAGGGAAAACAATAGTGTCCACGTGGTTAGGGCACCCGAAGAGGGCAGGTGGCCCGAGTGCAGGAGAACAGAGCGCTGCCCGCAAGCGTTCCCTTCTTCCAAGCCCACTGCGTCCATCCCTCAGAGGCAGGCACGCCAGCAGGGGGCTGGATGCGGCGGTGACAGGCAGCCGGCGACGGGAGGGACTGAGCGCCTGCTCATGCCTTTGAGCAGAATGAGAGGGGCGTGCAGGTCACAGGTGCGGCCCCAGACCTCCGGCCCTGCTCCCAGCGCCAGTCTGCAGCCAGTTGCTCCTACGGTCTGCAGGCAGGGCATCTGCCAATTCAGGGCACGGGGCATGCACAGGCCTGAGGCATCCTGGCTGTGAGCTCCGCCACTCACCAGGCTGGGGCAAGCAAGCCATCCCAGATGAGCCCTAAGGCGCCCAAACCCAGGGCTCTTCCACCTCAGGGTGGGATGGCGTTGGCAGCCTGTCCGCTGGTCCACAGTCCAAGCGGTTTCTGGTGCTTAGCACCACACACCCCAGGAAGCTCCCCACGGATCTCCAGCTCGCCACCTGCCCACTGCCTCTAAGCACCTGCGTCTGCAGTTTCCCCGACACAACTCAGGTGCTGGAAGCCGCGTGCGACGTCCACTTGGCTGGGCAGAGATGGAGTGGGCAGGAGGGGGTGAGGCCGTGGTGGAGATGATGGGCAGAGGGCAGGTTCCTGGCTTGGTGACCAGTTGGCTGAGAAGCGGTGGAGCTGGAGTCCACTGTTGAGCACTGCCACCTCTCCGGGCCCTCAGGACAGGGCCGCCTGCCCAAGAAAGCTGGGCTCCAGGCTCCCAGGGCCCTGGCCTGAGGCCGTGCAGGGGTCCCTCCTCTGGCAGGACTAAAATACACACAGGGCCTGACCAAGCAAGAGACGGGGGGCCTCCCCGGGCAGGCCGGCCAGCGACTCCGACCTCACGGCTTAAACTGGTCCCCTCAGTGTGAGGTCCAGGCAGAGAGTGTTCAAGGGCTGGGGCAGAGCAGCACGGAGAGGCCAGGACCTCAGCCTTGACTGGACTGGGGAACTATGGGCTCCTCCCACTTGGTTTCCCCGCTCGGAGGACACTGCCTATCCAACTTCCTCAGGTTCAGGTGAGACTCAGGCGACACCACCAGGGGAGCGGTTACTGGGGGCCGCTGTCCTCCAACTCCGGGAATTTCCCTCCCAGCATGTCTTCTCATTGGCCACGCTGGGAGGGAAAAGGTCCCTGCCTCAAGGACTCAGGGCCACCAGCTAAACGTGGGCACGTGTGACATGGGGCGCACACTCGGGAGTGCCCGCGGTCACCAGCAGTTTCAAGAAGGGCCACAGGATTAACACAGCACAGCCCATCCAATGGAATATCACTCGGCCCCAAACAGGGAGGCGGTCCCGACAGCTGCTCCCGCAGGTGCACCCTGGGGCCCCGTGCAGGGGGAGGTAAGCCAGTCCCAGGAGGACACGCACTGCAGGGTCCCACCTTGTGAGGCCCCCGGGGGAGGCAAACCCAGAGACAGAAGGTGGATGGTGGGGGCTGGGGAGGGGAGGGATGCTCGGTGGGGACAGAGGGTCAGTGTGGGGACACGGGAGGCCCTGGGGATGGTGGAGGGGCTGCTGCACAGCGGTGTGAATGCGCTTATCGCCCCGAGCTGGACTGTGAATGGCTAAAGAGGTAAATTGTATGTGTATTTTACAATTTAGAAAAAGAAAAGGCCTGGCCACTGGAACCCCAACTGGCCAGCTGTACTCCTGGGGCCATGCTCGGGGCTCCCACACGTCCCTCTGCCCAGGGCAGGGCCCCCTGGTCACCCCAGGGAGGGGAGGGTGGTGGGGCCAGGTCCACAGCTGCGGACTGACGCCTGGCCAGGGGGCCAGAGGGGCCCACGTGGCCAAACTCAGATCGCAGGGACAGCTTCTTCTCGCAGGCCACTGTTTGCTCCGGGCACCTGGACTCCCAGAGCTGGGGAGCCCGAGACCCTGAACCCCCTTCAGCCACCGCCACCAGGGTAGGGGTCACAGAAAGCCAGAGCCACCCTCGGGCCAGCCCCAGCTGTAGCTGGTGGGCGGCGGTACGGTGGCCGGCGGGGGATTCAACATCCCCCCAAGCTGGTTCCTCCAGAATGGGGCGTCTGTCAGGATTTTCCCAGCCAAAACATCCATCTGTATGGAAACCGTCTTTGCACTCTGCTAATTCTCCCGCCCTGGTGCCAGGAATCTCGTACAGGACAGTGCGGGGCCCCAGCGTGCAGCGACGCGTTCCACATCTGCCTCGTCTGGGAGCACCGGTGTCGCCTATGTGAAGTCCAAGCAGGAAACAAGATCTGCCAACAGCTGAGAATGCAAAGCCCAGGCCTGCAGGGCCCCCGGGCCTCTTCAGGGCTTGGGGGAGTGAGGAAGACAGTGCCTTTATTCCTGGGGGGACACCCCCAAAGTTTTTATGCTTCTTATGTTAATGAAAACATCAGAAAGAAGCCATGAAGGAGGCAGCCTGGACAGAACAAGGGCCCCAGGCCTCCAGGACTGCATGTGGAACACTGTGCAGGTCCCAGGGGGAGCTTCCAAAGTCCTTGTCCCAAGTGTGGGGTCCAGGCCCGCCTCCTGCCTGCGGCTGCACTGCTCCCACCCACTGCACCCCAGGGGCCCTGGCCGCACGCCTCTGCCTCCACAGGCACCTGGGCGCCACCATGCCATCGGGAGAACTACTTCAACACCCAGCCCTCGCCTGCCCACCCACATCCTCCCCATGTGTGAGGCCTGTCCTGCCACCTCCTGGTCCACCTGCTGTCACCGAGGGGTCACTGCTCCCCCTCCCAGGCCTTCCCGCTCCAGCCTGGCCCCTTCTCCACGAGGGGCCCAGGGCAAATCTGTGGCAAGTGGGCTGGACAGTTTCCCTCCCCTGCAAACAACCGCCCAGGGCCGCCACGGGCCTGGCAGTGGGGGCACGGCAGGCGCTGCACAGAGGACTTGAGCGGGCGGGCCGCGGGGGGCCCGTGGCGGCCATCAGGAGAGGGCAGGGCATCTCCAGCCCGAGCGGCCTCCACACGTGCTGTGCAGTTGCCTCCGCATCACGGACATTCATAAAACTAATCAACCAGGAAGATAAAGCCCGTCTAGGTTCCCATGGCAACGCCTTGGAGCTCAGCCTGGCTGGGCGCGAGTAGGGGTCCATAGGCTGCCACAGAGGCGCTGCGGGGCAGGAAAAGCGGGCGACACGGGGAAGCACGGCATGAGCCACGGACCCCAGCCCACCTGGAGAGCCCCACTAGGGAGGTGGGAATTCTGGGAGGCTCTAGGATCGCCGCTGCGTCCCACGGGGCCTGGCACATCGTCGATGCTCTGTGCTCGCGGCCAGGCCCTAAGGGCCCTCCCTCTCCCCCGGGGAGCACCCACCAAGGTCTGTCCTGCCAGGAGCAGCCGGCAGCACCTGCGGGTCCCACTGCTGGCTGACCAGGCGCTCCTCGGGCCACTGGGCACCTCCAAGCCTTTGGTAACCGGCAGAGGTCCTGGAAGAGCCCGGCGCGCCTCTCCCTCCGAGCTGCAGGCCAGGTCCCGTGCCCCCTGGCACTCTGCTTCTTGTGTCCATCACCCTGGTTTACAATAATCTGATCCTGGTCGCTCTGCTGAGTATTTTCCAGGAGCTTTGGGAATCTGGTCTGTTAGCACTTCAGAGACAGCTGGTATGAGGGCACCGAGCAGAGGCAGGGAAATACTGCCTCCCCCAGGGACCCCGCTCAGAGGCAGAGACCTTAGGGTCACGTGGGGCAGGGGCTCCTGCAGCCCAGCTGTCTGCTGTGGGACAGGGGCTCTGCCAGACCCCCGCACACATGGGCAGCCAGCTCCCAGGACAACCCCATCCGCCAGGGGACAATGTGGCATGAGGGGGGTGCCATTCCTGGGCTCCTGGGGCTCCGCTCCACGGATACCCGCCCGGAGGACAGAGGGGAGAGAGGTTGGGTGTGGCGAGGCAGGGGCACCCAGGAGCTCAGGGTGCCTGCCCCCAAAGAGGACGCCTCCAGCCACGGCACGGCAACCGGCCGAGGGCATGGCTGGCCAATCGTTTGCTCTGGGAGTCGGCACGGGGAGCAGCCGTGAGAGGGTGCCTGCCGGAGCTAGGCAGAAACGCTCAGCTGGTCCCCGGGGCCAGGCCCGTCTTCCCCGCTGGCTGCTTCGAGGGAAACACGGCCCCAGACCCCGCAGCCGAGGGAAGGCCCTGCCAGCGCCCTGGGGCCCCGGTTCTTGCAGAGGCACCACCTGCCCCCTTGGGGCCCATGTGCCTGGGGCCTGATGTGCCCTGGGGCGTCCAAACGCCTGCCGCGCGGAGAAGGGAGAAGCAGATGGAACTGTGCAGAGAAAAGCAGCAGTGGGCATGTGGACACTCATGAAGGCATTCGGGTGGGCCCGCAGGGCAGACGGCCACCTGCTTGGTCAGGGCCCAGCCCCTGGGGGTGGGGGGCACGTCACTCAGCTGGCTGCCGTCAATGCTCATCCATCTCTGCCACAGAAACACCCGGCCTGGGGCTGGGCCACACGCCTGGGTGCTGTGGTCAGGCTGGCCCATAAAACTGCCCTCACCGCAGAGACCGGGCCCCCTTCCCGCTGCCCCGGCAGCAAACGTACCGCACTGCCCAGCTGGATTCACGAGCATCACAAGCCACCCCGCACCCCCCAACGCACACGGCTGCACCCGCCCTTCCCCGGCCACACTACTGCCCGGTGCAGGCTTGGAGCCCCAGAGGTCTCGCAGCTGCACCTCAGTTCTGAGTGTCTGATGCCGGTGAAGCCCAGGTCCCGTGGTGATTTACTGAATTTGGTGGATCACAGAGGAAAAGGGAAAAAAGTCCAAGTTGCCAAGGAGACCACTTCAAATGTATGTTACAAGATTGTAAAAACCATACCTTCCGAGAGGATTAGGTTACATTCCGGAGGCCATACAAGGCTCCCTTTAAGGGAATCTGCCCCAACCACTCTGTCCCCACCCCACATACCACATACCCTCAGGCGACAGAGAGAGGACATTCCTGCCACATCCCTCGACAGCAGCCGCCGCTCCCTTGCGGCTGTCTGGGAAATCCTGCCTGGGCCCTGGGTGCTCCCGGGTGGGGGAGCTGCCACCATTCTGCACCACGCCCAGCGGTTCCACAGGGCAGCTGTGGAGTCTGAATCCACCACATACACCCTCGAAATGACCCTGCGAAACGACTCTGGCAGCTTCACTGATGGACCCAGCAAGACCCAGAGCCAGCAGGGAGCATGGGGAAGCTGGCGCGCAGGGCCAAATGAAGGCAGAGGGAAGCAGGAGAAATGCGTGGGACAGAGAGACACTCACGCTTTCTGCCCCAGCGGAAAGCACGCAATCCTGGGACTTGCGCACACGTGCACACCCACAGCACAGACATGGGCCACAGTCTGGGGTGCAGGAATTGACGTGCTGGCTCAGCCCTCGCTGGAGCTGACGCTGCCCCAGCACGGGACGTGGCCGGGCCACTCGTCACGGGGCCCACACACCGGCTGACACACCTTAAGCTTGAGATGGCCCGCTCACAGGATCAGGATTAACCGCGAAGCAAGTATGCGGCCACCCGCCTGTTCTCAGGGGACACCTTGCTGACCTACGCTTTTCACAGCTCTATAATTTTCCCCCGTGGCCTGGGACCAACTGGGAGGCAGCTGTGGTCCACAGAGAAGAATGGCCACTTCCTCGCTCTGGCCGCTCCAAGGCCATTATACTGGGGCTGCAAACGCCGATGCTGCGGGCCTGCAGAGCCCCCGAGGAGGCAAGTGGGCCGGGTGGGGACTGCAGCACACCGGGCCCCCTCACCCTGGGCACTGTCCCTCAGACTGGCTGGCTGTGCCAGGCAAGGGTGCAGGTGCAAGTGGCCAAGCAAACACTTTTCTAGGTGAAATACCCTCATTTTTAAATATCTGCAATTTATGCAAATGTTCAAAAAAAAGACACCCTGAGGATGAATTCGAAGGTGCCCGGCAGGCAGCGACTAAGGAGACAGGCCTGGGCCCTGCCCAGCGGGGGCACTACAGAGCTCAGGGCCAGCGCCTCTGGGGGTTTCCGACATGGCGGCCAGAGGCGGGAGCTGGGGATGCAGCTGCTCCCCTCTCATCTGGGGAGCCCGGCCCCTCAACGCTGGCAGGAGCCGGTCATCCCTCCTGCGGGGTGATTCCTTCTTCCTTCCTTCCTTTTTGCTTTTTAGAGAAACACCGTCATAGAACGAGTCTGCTGCCCAAGGGTAACAAGGCTGCCCCCGTTCTCCCACGCTGGGGGCTCCTGCAGAAGCGCAGACACCCCGGGAGCTCAGGTGAGGCGCCCACGTCCTCACTGGCACGCAGCTGCCGGGGCTCAGTGCTGGGGTGCGCAGGAGGCCGCCAGGCTCCAGATCCCAAACGGCCGGCACCCTGCTGTTCTCAGCCGACCCCTCAGCCTTCCAGACTATCTGCTGGGCAGCAGGAGGAGGAGCCCTAAACAAGGCCCTGCAGGGAAGGGCTTCTGGTGACGGTCCCATTCCCGTTCCCATCCTGTCCATGGGAACTGCAGGGACGTGCCGCAGGGGGTGAATGCCAGCAAGGGGGAGTAGAGGGTCTCACCCAACACCGGCCACCCGGCAAATGTGGCTGTCATTTAAACCATGGAAGTGGTCCCCAAGTCTGGTGACGTGGGCCACACGTCCCCCGGGGCTGAGCTCCTGGCACACGTCCTTGCCAGTCAGACACGTGGGACAGCAACAGCCTTCCCAGGTGGCACGTGGCTCCCCTGCCACCAGGCGGGCATTTCACCTGGATGACAGTACTGTCGCCCACCACACTGAAGGCTCCCTTCCTCCGCGGCAAACACGTCGCTGAAGCTTGTGCCCTATTGGGCATGCGGATGTGAAATTCCTCCCAGCCAATCCACAGAGGCGGGAAATGAGCTGAGCGGCGACATGCTTCCAGCTCCATAGAACTGGGAGGGCTGCCCACACGGCGGGGCAGCCCCTGGCCTGTTCCTGGCAGCCGACTGGGCGGGCATGGCCCCGGGGTGACGCCCGGGCACGGCAGCTGCGTGCCCCCATCAGTGACAGGCTCGAGGGTGGCCACCGCGGATCATGGCCCCAGAGCCAGCTGTCGCAGGCAGGGGTGGGGGTGGGGCGCAAGGACAGTAAGACTGACTCGTGTGTGTCCACGTGGACAAAACTGGTGCTGTTACTTAAAATCAAGCTTGTGACCTCAGGTGGTGATGCGTGGCAGACCCCGGGGCCCTGTCACACCCGGGTCCGTGGTAGGAACAGCCCACCCACCTAGGTCACTTGCCCTCGAGGGGGTGTCAACCCAGTGTGGCCGTGTGAGGCAGGCGACCTGCAGGCCAGCTTTGCCGCCAGGCTCTGCAGGAGGAAGGCAGCTGCCCCACCCCCCCCCCAGCCCGGCCCAGGCCCCGTGGCAAGCAGGGCTCACCTCCGTGATGATGAAGAAGTTGTCCCCAGGCTCACCCTGGACCACGATCTTCTCTCCGTCTTCAAACTGGACGGGCTCCAGGGCGTCGGCCACCGTCAGACACTCCCACTTTTCCAGGGACTCTGCAGGGGACACGGAGGACGTCACTAGCCTGCGAGTGAGCGTGGCCCTCTCCTCACCCCAGAATCCCACTTTGCCACAGGAAGAGTGGGCGAAACACAGCATGTCTGGGGAGAATGAGTGAAACACAGCGTGTCTGGGGAGAATGAGTGAAACACAGCATGTCTGGGGCCTGGGAACTGTGGCAGGATGCTGGGCCGATGCTCCCTGGGCGCCGGTGAGAGCCGAGCTGCCCCGACACCCTCCCCAGGAATGATGCCCCGGGAGGTCCGCCTTAACTCAGCACTGGTCTCCTCAAAAGAGCAGAGCTGCCCATGTGCTTGCAAATAGAATCGCCACTAAATACTAGCACTACTAAGTGGTTTAAAATAACCCACATGGTCCAGAGACACCATCACAGCCACTCAAAGGACACCCACTCGCATTATGCCACAACCCCGAGGCAGGTATGCTTCCTGTTATTTTAGGTCAGGACACAGGGAAAGCTTATCTTTAATGCTTGCAAATTCGGAGTCCCTCCACACCTCACACCTTCACAGGCCCTCCCTCTCCATCATTATCCATCCCTCAGCCTCGGGATGGAAAAAACGTAACACGCTCCTTTTATAAGGAATACCGATCCCCTGATTAACTAGTTCCTTTTTGGCAAAATGAACTTTTCTGGCCTACACTTATCAGATGCTACTTATGTAGGTCAGCTGCTAAAAATACAAAGTGCTTACTGGAGATGTAGGTTAGGAGAGGGACTCTGCCTCAGAGAGGCTGCCAACGGCACATGTTTGAAAGGACAGGCTCTGGACTAAGCCCGGCCAGAGTGGTTCTGCAGGGAAGGAGCAGAGCCACTGCAGGCTGTTCACACACCCACACCCCAAAACGAGGCCTGTGCTCAATGGAAGCTGCTCAGTGACTTGCAGCTACGAATGCCCTGTGGCCAAGTAGCACAGGTGACTTTTGAGTGAAACCACGACGCATCTGGAGGGAACAGCCACAGGCCCGCGTAAGCACAGACAGGGTGGGTGCTGGCTCCCCAACGAGAGTACAGGGGCACCAGTCACACTGCAGCTGGAGATCCACGTCCTCATGTTTGATCAGCAGGCTTTTCCTGTTACTCCTGAAACCCGTAATGGCCTGAGGTCTGAGCATCGAGACGCACACCCACTCCACCCCCAATGGCCTCAACCTTAGGAGGAAACCACAGCAAGGCTGTGGGGGAGGCGGCCATTTGGTCCCAAAGTCTGAAATGTCTTCGCAGGCAGGACGCAGGAGAAATTGGGGCCTCTCTGCTGGCTCAGTCCCCGCACTGAGGGCTCCGGGCGCTCGCTGCTGCCCTGCAGGGACAACCGCGGAGGCTGTGGGCAGGCTGCCAGGCACAGTCCCCTTTCCTGAGAGGGATTTTCCACGTGGCACCCTGGAAGTGTGCAGAATAAAGGCAGGTACACCCACAGGAGCCACACAGAGGTCAGCCTGCAGCCCAAGGATGGACAGTGAGGGGTCCACGCACCGACACGAAGGTGGGATGCAGGCACACCTGCTGGACAGGGCCAGCTTTGGCCCCATGACAACTCGGGATGGAATCCGAGGGTAACACCCATGCCTGCCACATCTGGGGCCCCCTGCATGTGCAGGGGGACACCCATGACCCTCCAGGCACAGATGCACAATCCCCACATCCAGGTCTCTGCTGAGGGGAGAGGCCAGCGTCCACAGGTCGGCCCAGAGCCGCCTGCCAGGGGCAGCCGTCAGCCACTTCATGGGGGACGTTGTGCAGCTAATGGTGACTGAGCAGGTGAGGGGGTCACAGCCCTGATGTTACTTCCCGATGGTCACGGAGAAGCCAGTGGCACTTGGTGGCATTCACACGAATCACAGGGGACAAAGCTGGGTGGAGGCTGAGTGGCTGTGGTGAGAGGGTCTGACAGGCACGTGTGGTGGGGCACCCAGGCAGTGGGAAACCCACACGGTGTGTCTCCATAGTACAAAGTGTCTGGAGCAGATGTAGTTGCTGGGGTGGTGGGTGTGGAGGGGCCACTCATGGGCATGGGGTCTCGGGGGATGATGAGAACGTTCTGGAACAAGAGGGGCCATGGGAGGAACACTGAGTGTCCTCAATGCCCTGAGATTAAAATGGCCAAAATGGCAGATGTGACGTGATGTTTCTCACAGGAATGGACGGGCCTGGGGTTGCCCTGGGCAGGCAGCTGAGTGGAGCCGGTTCCGCCACGTGTGAGCCCGGCCGTGACGCGCCGAGCAGGTTCAGGGAGCTACGCGCTGCCCCGAAGCACCTGGAGGCTGCTGGCCCTCCTGGGACGGGGCGTCAGGCACGGCTGCAGCCGGAGCCGGGCAGGCACCACTGGCGGTCCCGGCCCTGGCACACCTGCCCCACCAGGGGCGGTTGGGTTACTCCTGCCTGTTAGAGATAAGTCAGAAAAGAGCAAAGTGTACAGGACGTGAAGAAACTTCAAACATGCCACCCAGAAATAACCGGTGACATCACAAACTCCATTCTAGCCACAGGTCCAAACAGGAGACAGGTGAACAGTCTACACGAGCTGCGTTCCGTCAGGGCCACGCTGGTCCATGGTGTGCGAGGCTGTACCGGCCACTGTGCAGGACGTGCCGGCAGACAGGCATTGCCCTCCCATGAGGACAGACAGGCCGCTCCTGCCGCCCGCAGTGAAGACTGCTGAGGGGCGCGTTCACGGTGGGTCTCTACGCCTCGCGGGAAATGCCCCGGAAGCAGATGGGTGATGCGCGGTGCCCAGGCTCGGCCGGGGCTGGCAGCAGCCACCTTGGTCCTGGGCTTCTTTGCTCCCACTGACCCCACTTTGCTGTTCCTTCTCTGGCCTCTGGCCTCCCACCTCGTTCATCTGTGCTGCCGACCAGCATTCCACGCGGGAACATGGTCTCCGGGATGCGCCGTCTTCCTGACTGGGTCATCAGCCACCTGCTCTGAGTTTCCCTTTGCGGCCCCTGCATCCGGCTGGTCTTGTTCACGCCTGATGGGGGGCTGGGTGGGGGCTCCCCCGCCCCCAGCCTCAGTTTGAAGGGCAGGCAGGAGCCCTTTCTGCACCGCGACAGCCTGGACCAGGGGGCTGGGAGGGGGAGTTCAGCGGGACACCCAGCCCAGGTGAGGAGCTGACGCGCACGCCCCACGCAGGCCGGGGAATCCCAGCTCTACGGGCACGTGGACAGCTGCCGACCCTGTGTCTGCACCCACAGGCCGAGACCCCACCGGTGACGTGACCCCACCCAGCGGGTTTTGTGTGTCCCCCTCTTTCTGACCCACTGGGGTCCCAGAAGAGGAGGCAGTGTTTGTCCTGCCCCAGAAGTCGGCCTGGGGTTTTTCTGCTGTTATGGCAGGAACACCGTCAGGGGCCCGGACCTCACCACTCGGCTGCCACGGACATTCCCATGTCCCCTTCCGTGGCCTGGAGCTGCCCTGCCCAAACCGGAAGCCGCCTGCCACGTGGACTTATTCCTTATCTAAGTTGATTAAAATAAACACGCCTGAAATTCAGTTCCTCAGTGCAAGCAGCCACACTGCGTGTGCTGAGCACACTATGGACCCCGGTTGATGCCGATCCAGGCGTATGTGAGCACCACGCATGTAGAAGCGACTTCACAACATCTAAAACCTCCGGAGAGAACCTGGTTGACCATTCTGGAAACCATGGAAACGCAGCCAACGTGTTCATCAGCCCCCAGCACGAGAGACAGTGGGGAGAGACTCCACACAGCCGGCTACACTTACCAGGACGCAAACTGGACTCTCAGCTTGAAACTGCCCGATGTGGGCCCGGGCTTGGGTGGTGACCCGAGGGTGGAGGGGAAGATGGACAAGCTGGGCGCGGGCGGGGGGCCCGCTGGGCGGATGGGGCAGTGCCCTCAAGGGGCGGGCACAGAGCTCTTGGTTTGGCCGGCAAACAGCTGCAAGTGTGCGTGCGTGGTGTGTGTCCATGCGTGTGGGTGGTGTGCATGTGCAGGTGAGTGTCTGTGTGTGTCCCAGACTTGCTAACAGCAAGAACACTGACCCTGCCAGCCACGCGGGGCACATGGAAATGGCAGGTGGGAGGCGCCACGGGCACTGACCCAGGATGGAGACCTTGCTCAGGAACAACTCGTACATCTTGCGCTTTCTCAGCGTGCTGCCCTGCGGGGAGAGAGAACACGGGAGGTAGGCCTTCCTGCCTGAGCCATTCTGGTGCTGCCAGATGCCCTGAGGACTCTTCCCCAGTGACTCGACCCTCCACCATCCCTCATCCCAGAAGCCCCTCGACGGGCAAGGGCCTGAGCAAGCTGCCCTGCCGGTGCCCTTCCCTCCCCGTCCTGGGCCTCTTCGCCCGCCCCTCGCTGCCTGCCTCCCCCTGGGCCCGGAAGGGCTGCTGCCACCCTCCCACCGCCTGGCCGGATGGCATCCCTCATCCAGCTGAGCCAGCCACTGGCCCACAAGGGGGCACTCAGCCGATTGGAGTCCTGGACGGAGGGGCCCTGACCAGATGGGGTGCCGTGTGCAGCTGGCCTCTCCCAACACACACACACCTGGAGAGACCCTGAGCCATCGCAGAGCAGACATGTGGAGGAGGGCAGCTCCCATCCCCAGTGGGAAACCCGCTGAGTCACACACGACCAGCGAGCAGGCGCCACCAGCCTGTGCATCAGAAGCAGGAATGGGCACCTGGGCCTCGGGCACATGTCCCACATGGCCTGGGCCTCCGCCCTCCTGCCCCACAGCCCACTGCCCTGGCACAGTGCGCCAACCCCACAGCTGTCCGCAGCACCCGCATGCTACCAACTGCAGCACATTCAGCAGAGGGACCACGGGCTGCCGGGACAGCGAACCTGGTTTGGTTCTATTCCAACAGCCTCACCCACTGGCAGGAGCCGCAGGTTCACCTGGCATGTGAACAGGCCTGAGAGACAAGCTCTACCAGGGACCCGAGACCTGAGACCAGTCACCCTGGTGGGTCTCTCAGACACTCTGACCTGCGTCAACCTGGTGGCGGCCCTGGTAAGAGGCGCATGCCATCATCCTTGTTCCCAGAGGCATCTAGGATTCCACCCTAGATAAGCCATGGAAGCAGGAACGAAACCCGGACTGGGCAGGCTCTCAGGCTGCCCTGGCGTCTGTGCCTCCAGGATGTGAGGTCCTGGATCCCTCCAGCAGCAAGGCAGGAAACCACCATGAACATGGCTCTCACCAGGCACCCACCACCCGCTCCTGCGGGCCTCCTGACCCCATTCTGACCAACAGATTATAAACAGAAGAGATGTGTGCCATCTGGGACTTATCCTTAATGGGAAAAGGCATGCCCTTTCCTTCCTTCCTACTAGCTGGGACACGGAGATCATGGCTGGAGCCCCAGCAGCCGTCCTGGGCCTTTGTGGACAAAAGGAGAAACACGGTGAGAGGTTCAGAACAACATGCCTGCCCTGGAGACAAACTCCAGGCTTCCTGAACTTGAGAAATAACCATGTTGTTTAAGCACTGTGCTGAGTATCCCTCTCACAGCCGGTGTGGCCAGCTTGTACGACAGCCTGCATGACCCTACCCCTGCATTTCCGTTCAGTGTGGTCGGGTCCCACATGGGATGGGGCTGACGGGGGTGACTGAGAGGATGCTGGGGGTTGGCGACCTGAGACTCCAAAGCTGGACTGTAAAGGACACCAGCTCCTGCCTTGGTCCCTCTCGGACAGCTCAGCCCCTCGGGCCCGCCAGCAGGATGGGAGCCAGCCCTGTGGAGGACGCGGCGGGGGCGTTCCCAGGCCAGGGCGCCCGGCCATGCTGCTTCCTTCGCGACCCGCGGACCCTGCTGAACAAATGTTCCTCTGTCACAGCCACAGAGCGTTGGAGAAACTCACTCTTCGGCAGCAGCTAACTGACACGCCCAGCCAAATCTAACAAGGGAGGAGAGGACACGCTCTTCTAAGGCTTGCGGGCAGCTCCCTGGATGCTGACGCCCACTGGCAGGGGTGCGGGCAGGTCCCTTGTCCTGCCTGGCCGGCAACAAGCTCCGTGCCAACCTGCCCTCCTTCTCGGGAGGCCCGCCGAGCACAGCTGACACCTGCAGCTGCCAGGTCTCCTGGGTCCCTTCAGCCGGAGTCTCGGCCGCCAAGCAACGTGTGCAAGGAGAAAAAAGACCAGAAACAAGACCCCGACAGGCACCCCGGTTGGTGGGCCTGAACCTCCCCCTCCAAAGGACGCTGTTGGAAGCTCCCCACCCCCTTGCCAGGGGCACCTCTGGGAGGCAGAACCCCGACCAGATGTTTCTGGCATTTATCAGGAGCCTGCAGGAGGCTCTGTGCTCCCCCTGAGTCATCGCTGTTCTCGCCCAGTCACCCCCAGTGGCTGGGGGCATGTTTTCTAGAGCTCAGAGTGCCTGGGGCTCGTGGTAGTTGGGGACCCATCAGACACGCGGGACGGGAGCCCGAGGCCCGAATGCACGGGAATTCAGACGGCCTTGGTCCAAGTCTCCAACCCTCCCCCAGCACTCGCCTCTCTGAGCCTCAGTTTCCTTGTCGACAAGGGGGAGGTCTTACTTCCTGTCCCTGAGGGTCCCAGAAAGGATAACACCAGTGTAGAGACAAGTGAGGGGCCGGGCCGCCCTGGGCCTCCTGCCCATCAGCTCTCTGAGGCTATGGGCCAGACCAGCACTAAAAGGGCCGCACGTTCCCATTTTAGACCCCAGGGATCCCACACAGAAGGCAGAGGCACCCCAGGCTCCACCATCCGGCAAAGAGTCCCACGGGGCTGGGGGCTCGTCCAGCGGGTCCAGCCACCTCACACTGGACCGAGAGGGCACAGAGGGGTCTGTGCACTGCTGGCCGGTGGCCACGGCGAACGCCACGTCCAGGCAGTCAGCGGCAGACCGAGGGGCCTCTACCCTCAGAGGTGGTCTGCACGCACGGCGGCACACGCCTGGCTCTGCCTGAACCACTTGGACCCCCGCTGGCCAGGAAAACGCCGTTTCCGTACAGCTCACACTGACCCCCAGCAGCTACACCCGCCCACTGGAGTGCAGGTGTGTTTGCCCAGACCTTAGACGTGCCCCCGGCCCACCCACCTCCTGCTGCCGGGCGGCTGAGCACGGCCACCTGGGACTCTCTGGGAGGGAGGCCAGCCAAAAGGTGCCCTCCTCATGGGGCAGGGTCCTCTGATGGAGACACCAGGCCAGGCTGGGCAGGGAGCCTGGGTGTTTGCTCAAGCACCGAGCAGGCGGAGAGGCAACCAGCGGAGTCCACCGGCACCCGGGGTGGGCTGTGTGCCAGCGAGGCTGGAGCTAAGAGTCCTGCTGGGTACAGGGCCGCCCAAGGCCGTGGCGCTGGGAGAGCCTCCCAGTCTGGGTCCCAGCCTCCTGATGAGGCCTGTCAGCTCGCTGGTGTCTGCCCGAGGACCTCACTGGTCAGGGGGCTGCAGGATGGGGCCTGGGTCTGGGCTCAGCGCTGCCTGTCTCCCTGGGCCTGCTGCAGGCCTCTGCAGGGGGGTGTCGGGCTCACCTCCAGAAGCAGAGACTGGGGGGAGGCCTGCCTGCCTGGCCCCAGGCAACCATGGCTCGTCCAGCTTCCCCACGTCTCCCCAGCTGCTCCCCTCACCCCCCAGGGAGGGCCCGGCAGGCGGCTCACACCCGATCCAGGAGGGGTGGGCAAGGGCAGGAGCGCTGCCTCGGCGCCACCGTCACCCTGCTCACGGCTGGAGACCCTGGCCCGCCCCCCCCAGCCCGAGCCATTGGTGCAACCCCGACCCGAGGGTCTTCCCACTCTACTGCGATGTCTGAGGGAAGCGTTCTGTCCTGAGACTCGAGCCTGAAGTGCCTGACGGTCCAGGCCCCACATCCCGCCTGCCTGGCCCAGCTGGCCCCAAGGATGGGCTGGGGGCCAGGGTCCATGGGGATGGCCGGGCTCCAGCCAGGGCACACACATCCCCAGGCAGCAGGGAAACTCCTGGCTGCTTCTGTACGGAGCCCGGAAAACCAGAGTGTTCAAAATGCCTGGCTGGACTGCGCCCAGCAGTCTCTCCCCGTGACACCAAACTCCAAGAGGAGCCCGCAGCCCCCACGGCCACTCCATCAAAGCCACCAACAAAGCTCCAACCCCTGCTCTGGCTGCAGGCCCACAGGTACCAGGGACCCCAGGCAAGGCCTGGGGTGAAGGGAGGAGGGGCCGCAGGCCCTGATGCACGGGGGGGGGGAAGCCAGAGGACCCAGCAGGTGGGGCAGGGGTCTCACCTACCACCTGGGGGCCCAGGCCCCAGCCCAGTGAGCCCGGCTCCACTTCAGTCCCCCCACTGCCTCCCAGCACAGGGTGAACAAGGCCCTAAAGCTTACAGGAAGGAGCTTGGGGGTGCCAGCCTGGGAGCCCAGAGGAGGGGCCTGCTGAGCCCCACCCACCCTCCGGCCACCACACAGGGAAGAGACAGGACACTGGGGGGACTTTCAGATCAGACATCCGGGATCCCACCAGCCTGAAGGCAGATCCACATTTCAGGAGAGGGCCCGCCCCCTGGAGATGCCACAAGCACCCCCACTCCCACGTCGCTCTAATTCCCAGGTCCCCCCATTCCTGTGTCCCCTCCTTCCCACATCCCCTGGATTCTCCTCCATTGCTACATCATATTCCATCTCCCCCATCCACGCATCCCCCAGTTCCTGTGTCCTCTTGATTCCACATGCCCCTGTTCCCGTGTCCCCGTGGCGTGTTCCAGCTCCGTGGCACCCAGTGGACGTGTGGTGGACAGCTCACTGCACCCCGATCCACCCGAATCAAGGGCTGAAGCAGGACACTCCCTTCCGCCGGGAGCTGTCATTTTCTCTCCCAAGACACGAGGCTCGGCAGACGCCAGACGCAGCTCAGCTATTCTTACCACATAGGGATCCGAAATTAAGACACAGGAAACACCAGCTGCCCCAGTGGTTTGGGAACTTCCCTGAATACAAGGTTCCGGCCACAGAAATCCCACAGCCAAGGAGACTCGGTGTGGACGGCACTGAAACCATGGCTTGCGCACATGTGGGAGACGGACTGTGCGTCTTCGCCTCTGAGCAGCCAGCCTCTCCGAGGGAGGGGGCCCCAGGCACCCCCGGGAAGCAGTCAGCAGGTGCGAGACAAGAGAAACGCGTTCCGGCACCGTTTGTTCGCAAGGGCACAGGTGTCCACAGACCAGAGAGGCCCGGCACACGGCGGGTGCCCAGCGAGCTTGCTGAGGGCGCGGACACTGCTCCCATGCACAGCCCGATGGACGGTGGCCCCTGCCCCATGGAGGGCCTGGCTTCACGGCGGACCAGGATGGGCTGGCCTGCGGCAGCCTCCCTCCATGCCATTTGGATGCTCCCGGGAAAAGGGCCACCGGGGGCAGGACTCACTCCAGGCTCCTGGGGCCTGTCCCCCATTCCCTGGACAGCCCCAGAGCCACAGCCCCCTCGCTGGACACGGGGGGATGCCAAGGCCCCACGGGCACCTGGTAGCCAGCAAGAGCTGTGCAGCCCTTGGGAGGGCAGGTGGGGCAGGCACCGAAGGTCCACCCTGGGCCCACCTCGGCCCCTCCCTCCGGGGGGTCCCTGCTGTGCTCCAGTACCACCCTCTCGTGAGAGGGGTCTGCAAGGCCTCTCTACAAAACAGCAGCCGCTGCCCAGCAGCGGCTCCGCCACCCCGCCTCCTTCCACAGCAAGCCCGGCATCTGAGGAGGGCCTCTGTCTGCGATCTCTTGTCCACGAGCATGCCAGCATCACAGGGATGGGCGCAGCTGTTCTCTGACGCCTCACAGCTCCAAGCCACTGGGCAGGCAGTGTGTGTAAGTCCGGGCATCGAGTGGGCACAGAAGACCCCGCCTCCTCCCCTGGGAGGGGCCTCCCGTGAGCCCCACCAGGGCAGCTGCTGAGTCCGCCCTGCTGCCCCACAGCCACACCGTGGGCCTACACACAAGCGAGTGCTCACACTCTGAACCATCAAGAAAACCTAAATGCACGGCTGGTGACACCCAGGGGCAGGCCTGCAGGAGGAAGCCTGGAGGCCTTTCAAACGGCAGTCCCACTGTGCCGCCAGCCAGCAAGCTCCTCAGGGCTTGTCCACCACAGGGTGGAGGGTGTCATTCCCAAAGTCACTCACGGCCCATGACAGCAGCTGGAGTGCCAGTCATCATGACCACATTCCAGACAGCTGGAAGGAGAAAGGAAAAAAGGGTCTTCCCAGCTGCCTGCCTGCCTTCCAAGATGCTCCCCAGGATGCCTCCCGGCACATCTGCCCACAGGCCCTGTCAACCCCACCTGGACAATCCCAGGTTCCCAGGAGATGCTCGGCCGAGCTGGTTGCAGCTGCCCTGGCCTGGGCCCCACTCACCATGAGAATGCGCCGGTAGCTGTCCCGGTCAATGCCCCAGAGCTTGAGGTCGGTCTTGGCCTTCACGGTCGCTGCCCTGGGGGTGCCGTAGATGAGGGCCAGCTCCCCGAAGCTGCCCCCCTCACTGATGCTGGTCACCCACTCTCCATTCACGTACACCTTCAGGGGACAGAATGAGACACGCCACGGAGAACGGTGGGTCCTCTGGCCACTTCCCGCACTGGGAGCCCTCCTTGGCTGCGCACCCATGGCCCCTCACATGGGTGGATCCCCCACCCCTGCCCGGGCGTGGCCCCGGTCTCTGCAGGCCAAGGCGCCTGCCCTGCCCCAGCCCTACACGGGCCACAGGTGGGTGGGCATAATCATGGCTGAGTCCTGGCACTGTACCCCAAAGGCATGAGGGCCCTTGCTCTCAACACCAGGGCCCCTAGTCTCAGGAAGGCAAGCCCCCTGCCTCCCCTCCCAGGCAGGTCTGTGACCCCATTATCAGCGTCAGAGGGGCCTCGTGGCCTCAGTTTCCCTAACTGCACACCAACAAGTCAGACTCGGTGGTTCCCGGGGGCCATCCTGCCCTTTGCCCGGGCCTGGGCTGCAGCCCCTCTTGCCGTCTTCATTCACAAACGGCCCCCCTCTTTCTGCTGTCCCGCACTCCCTCTGGGCCCCTCCCCGCCCTCCAGCAGCCCTGCTCCAGGCAGAGGGAGCCCTGCAGACTGCTCTCTCCTGTGGCCGCCACCCCCGGGTGGAGCACCCACAGTCCCCGGGCCTGAGGTCCGTGGGAGCGCCGGCCGGCACCGCCGAGGCCGCCAACAAGGGCCCGGACAAGATTCCCTTTCAGCCGCCTAGCCGCGCAGCCGGCACGGAGCCCCCACCATGTGCTGGCCGAGCTCGTCGCAATTCGAGCAAGAATAGTACGGATTGTTCATTATGCGGCGCTCACGCAGACGCGGCTGTGACCTGACACAACGCACTGATTCCCCGGCATGTCAATGAGTGTAAAGAATGATTCCCGTTGGCAGAATGGGTGCGTTTTGGGAAGGAATGAATTGTGATGAATCACAGGCGTGATTCTTACTGAAAAACGACTCATTATCTAGTCATTGATGCACAGAGCTGCCCATCCTCAAGAAACACCACGCAGGCGATGACGTCATGCTTGTGCAAGTGACGGCGGGTCAGCCACAAGCTGTAGGGGAACAGGGACCACGGGGCACGGAGCTGCCTGGCGGAGCCGTGCGTCCACCCCTGAAGGGCCCCAGGCCTGGGCTGCCGCCCACCTCACCTGGCAAACTCTGCTCCCACTCTTGGAGGGAAGGCAGGCCAGCTGGGTCCACAGGGAGAAGGAACACCAGCTTGTGGGTGACAAGGCCCTCAAGGAGCCGGAAGACACATCCCGTCCTTCCCAGGAGGCAGGGGATACGCCCACCCGGCTTTGCTGTGGACTCGGAGGCGCCTGGGAGAGGGGCACAGACCTGGGGATTTAGGGGGGAAGGGACTGCCGAGAACAACCCCGACCCTTTGCCTCTGCCTCCGGTCGCTCAAAGGACCTGGAGCTCGTGGGAGGCCCAGGCTGTGTCATTAGACACGGTCACCTGGGCATAGCACATGTCTTGCGCTTGGTTTATGTGCTGGCAAGTCCCATCTGCAGAGGCGTAAAGCACAGACGTGAAGGTGCACGAGTCCTCCGGGTGCAGCTCGCGGTTCAGTCCATTCACTGTCCTGGCTACAGCAGGCAGCGTTTGGCGGCGAGGGCAGCCTCGGAGCCGGGCTGCGATGCGCGATGCTGCCATGGGTGCCCGTGGTGACTTACACGCCCCTCCTCACCACTGATGCTGGGGGTGGGGCTGGCGCATCGCCCGGTGATGCCCACTTTGTTAGACACCGTTTCTCAACGGTGGCCCCCACGGCACCCCCGCCTGCTGCACATCTGTTCCTGCGGGGGCCTCACTGAGTCCTGACCGACGGCTGCACAGACTCAGGGGAACGTCATTCTGAGGCTGGTAGGGCTGTGTGACGCAGGGCCCTCCACCTCAGGGGACTGAGGAAGCCCTCGCCTCAGACGGCCGCCAGGGCAGGACCCCCCACCCACAGAGGAGCAAAGGGACCCCGTGAACAGGAAGCGGCTCAGCAGAGCCGACCCACGAGGGGGCACGACCCCACCTTCCCAGGATGCATCCCCGGAAAGCGGGCAGGGTGGCCGCGAGTGGGGCCCCAGAGCGCATCGCCGCAGGGGCAGTGAGGACCCCTTCACACCAGACGTGCAGCCTGCGAGAGCTCCCGGGAGGTGTCAGAGGAAAGCATTGTGTGGAGCCCAGACAGCCCAGGGACGCCCACAGAGCACAATGGGGCCATCCTTCTCGGGACACTGGCCCCTGTCACCACAGCGGGCACAGCGCTGGGCCCCACCCCAGCTGGCACGCCAAGGGGCTACTTCTTGCTTTGTTTCACTTTTTGTTTTTTCTTCTTTTAAAAGTGGGTGGGAGCCACACGCTCGCTCCCCCACTGAGCACGGATTCCTGGCTGCCGGTGGAACCCCCCACCCTCCCAGCTGCCCACCACCCTTCCTGCCATGCATTCTGAGCGCCCCCTGTGCCCAGCACCTCTGACTGCAGCAGAAGGCGGGCAAGTCCCACTCACAGGACTGTAGGCAAAGAATCCCACACACATGTACCCTGTACACAAGGCAGTGTAACTGCGGAGAGCAGGGGAGGCAGAGCGCTCGGGAGAAGGGCCACGGGACGGAAGGCTCAGAGGACTCTCCGCAGAGGTGACCGGGGCCCAGCCCTGAGAGGCCAGGGCCAGCTGTGCAGGTATGGGGAGACAGCTCGGGGCAGTGAGGCAGGGACAGAGGCAGTGGGGAGAAGGGTTGGGGATTGGGCCACACTCTGGAAGCAGAGGCTGAGCAGGCTGGCATCTCCTGGCTTACTCCGTGCAAGCCCTTCCCTCAGTGCAGCAAGGAGGTGCAGCCGGGGCAAGAGAGAGGCCCCGGCCAGGCTCCTCAATGGGCCGTCTGAGGACCGGGCGCCATCGTGAAGGTGCCAGCGCACCTGCCAACGAGGCCCCTGGGGTACGGCTGCCAGCCAGGATGCTAACAGGTGATTCTGGGCCAGGAAGCTGCTGGGGGAGGTGGGTCTCCCGGGACAGGCGGAAGCGGGCTCTCCCTCCTGGCCTCCAGCCCCTGGCCCCATCCTGGGCATTTTAACTCAAACTCAACTCCACAGAAAATGAAAATGGGGTGGGAACAGCTGGGGTATGTGGGGACAAAAAGCCAGTTCCCCGAATTACCCCAACTGAGGCAGGAGGGGGCCTTGTGGCCTCAGCAACCCCTCCTGCAGCTGCCTGGAGCCGACCTGTCACAGCCTGTCTGAAGGCCATGCTGCTGTCGCTGTCACAGGCGGTGAGAGAAAGCTGGCGGCCACCCCTCCCAGGTTCCCGCCACAAAGAGCAGGGCATGTCCACGCAGGTGAGCGGCACCTGCCCAGGTAGACTGGCCGCCTCGTGTCCACCCTGGAGAAGCATCCCGGGCCCACTGCAGTGTCCCTGCTGCAGGGGAGGCAGGGAACCCACCTCCCGCTGTCCTTCCACCAGGCGGACCCAGTTCTGCGGCTCCATCATCCTTGGCCAGGGGTTGGGTGGTTTCTGCTCCGTGGAGCAGCCCAGTGGGCTGTTTGCAGTCCTCTGGGGCCGGCCAGCCAGGCGCCCCC
>JAQQAC010015366.1:295103-313703 GCA_029783875.1 Phataginus tricuspis
CCCCCCCACCTGAGGGGCACGGTTTGTGGCCACCAAATGCCCATCCCTGGTGCTGGGGCCCGAGGCCCAGAAGTGACCCGGAGAGCCTGGGATGTGGAGGCATGTGGGGCCTCGCAGATGCGGCCTGACCGTGTGCCAGGACCACGGGCCCCCAAATGCAGGATGGACCCTGCCCCGGTGCTCAGGGGCCTTCCCACCTGCGTGGGGACACGCCTCCAAACAGGCACCCAAAAAGCGTGCCCACAAAGGGAACGGACCGCCCAAGGGAAGCACACTTGGAGCCAGAGCAGCCTGGGGTGGGCTGCACGGCTGGCGCAGAGCCGAGGAAGTGGCGCACCTGGGCGTAGGGGCCGGCTGCTCCTGGTGCAGTGCCACCGCGGGAGGTGGGGTGTCCCTGGCAGGACAGGCAGAGGCCAGGGGGCCCGGGGCTGAGAGAAAACCTGTCACCCAGGCCACCCCGTGGCCATGTCAGTGTGGGCCTGATTCAAAGAGAAACTCACTCACAGGTTCTAAGGGAGAGGCTGGCAGGCCCAGGCTGTGGTCTGTCAGGTCCCCATGAGGGGGCCCAGCAGGGACACCTGTACCTTCAGGCGGGAGGCTCAGGGCTGGTCTCCTGAAACAGAATGGCTGTGCCATTTAGAGCAGCCCCCTGGAAGGAGCAGCCCCACGGGAGCATGGGCCCCTGAACTCTAAAGATGGGTGAAAATAAGTCAAAAGCACTAGGAGGAAAGAAGTCAGGACAGGTAGGAGGTAACAGGTCGGCATTTGGAGAAACCGAGGGCTACAAAGCCAGGACCTTTGGGGTCCGTGAGCATTCAGCTCCCCACCCCCCAGCGCTTTAACAGTAGCATCTCATGTGGCTGAGGAAGTCGGTGTGTCACAAGCACTGACCCGAGGCGGGTGCGACCCGGCAACACACACAGGATGGTGGTCTGCCTGTAGGAAGCGGACCCGGCAGAGCTGCAGCTGCACAGCACCTGCCAGCAGGCGCTCGCGCTTCAAGTGCACTTTGGCACCATTATGTTATCTTCTAAGTGAAATACATTACTTTTCGGATTGAAAAATTACAAGCGTATCACTCAGAGAGAAGTCTTTTCGGGACCTGAGCTGGTCGTGACCTGGCTGTGGACAGAGGTGCTCGGTCCTGAGAACAGCTGAGACGTACTTACATCCACCTCTCCCTGGTCGATCACGTAGAAGTTGTCCCCTTCATCACCTGTAAAAGTAACGTAGGAAAAGATATATTTCATACAAAGGGCCACAGGTTTCTGTTTCCTCGAAAATGATGTTTACATCTTTGCGACATAGCTTTATAGACCACTGTCCGACAATACTGGGTCTTAGCCATATTTAAAATTTCTTAAATAAAAACTGCATATTGGTGTACAACACAGTGACATGACTAAATATTCACAGTGACATAATTCCTACACACAAGCTAATTAACAACCACCTCAGGACATGGTTTCCAATGTCTTGTGTGTCATGAGAACATGAAATACAGTTCCACTGTTTTTAATGAAACATTTTGGGTGAACTTGTTAAGAAACAAATTGTGCTTAGATTTCATGACTGACTTTTCTCATGGATAGACAATGAGAGTTTATATTAATATGTCTAAGCGAGAAGCCAATTTCCCCGGTCGCTTGGGCAGAAGGAAGGGCATGTACCTTGCTGTATAACTGTCTCCCCAGCGATGTGAGTGACGGGGAACATGGCATCAAATATGTCACTGGAAAAGAAAACACACCTGTGGGAGCTGCCCCTCACCAGGCGCACCAGAGCAACCGGCCCACAGCCACGCATGAAGTGGTCCCCGTTCCCTGAGGAGAGTGGACAAGCCCCCACCAAGTGCAAGCGAGATAAAAATCCTTGGTGTCCGCTGTCCAGATAATGGCAACAGGGGCCTCGGGGGGTACGGACGAGGGGCCTGGACCAGCTGCCTGCCTGCAGCCTGCCGGGTCCTGCCCCCTGGCCCCGCTGCGCCCCGTGGCCATGCCCTCCTGGGGGGCTGTCTGCTGAGCAGTGGCCAGATGTTTGAACTGCCCTTCTTCAAATGAGCAGGTCTCTAAGACACGACTTTATAAGTCCTACCTGGTTTTTCAGAGACTTTAACTCACGATGGTAAAATATTTCCAAATTGCCACAAATGATCAAACAGACCCCCAAACACCCACCACCACCCAGCCTGGACAGGCGTGAACATCTTCATTCTCAGAAGCAGCCCTCAGCGTGGCTGCCACCTGCCTTGCACACCTGCTGTATTTCACTCGCTCCCAGGAAAGGCCGGCTATTACTCGGCATCTTCTCATCCATGGAGCAAGGGACCGTTCGCAGCTCTGTTTCTCCTCCTGTGCTTTCCGACCTGCCCCCAGTGGGGACATGCATCCTGGCTCCCTGAGGAGAGGGGAGCGGATAGGCAACGGTGGTGCCTGTGATCCAGGCCCCCAGACTGGGTGGCCAACAACCTCATAGGTCTGCCGGGTGCATGGCCAGCAGCGAGGCTGCCTGGGCAGGTGGATGGAGCCAAGTGTCCCTTGTGAACAGCAAGGCCAAGAACCCAGCCCCACGGACCAAAAAGGCCCGCCAGCACCATTTGCCCTCGGTGGCCCTCAGCCCACAGCCACCCAGCCTGGGGCAGACGGCATCGTGTGCGGTCAGCACAGCTTGTTGAACGGCTCTCCTCTTTCTCCATCTCCACATCCCTTCAAACAAAACCCTATCCCTTCTCCCTCTGAGCTCTTCATGGCATTAAATGGCACTGGCTGCCTCTGCCTGTAGGAAGAAGACCCATCTTCTGTGCTCGTCAGGACCCGGCCTCTGGAGGGCTTCACTGAAGCTGCCGCATGGGTATGGCCTCACATGTGGGTCGCCGTGCCCACTTACCCCCGCATCTGCACTGGGCTCCTCGGCACTTATGTGTCAGGGACTGTGCCAGCTTCTGGGGACACAACCCGGTGCTGAGGGCTGGTGAGGAACAGACCCATGGAGAGCACATCACAGCCACCACTCCTGTGGGACGGAGGGCCGGCACGGCTCTGAGCACCCCCGTCCCCCGCTCTACATGCACCCCACCCACAGCAGTGCTCACTTCCCAAGGCCAGCAGCTGGGAAGAGGTGAGGCCAGGCTGCACCCTATCATCCACGTTACAGCAGAGCCCTGCAGGCGACAGCTGGGCAAGGGCTCCAGGTGAGGAAGGGGAACATGCCAGGGACATGGGGCAAAGTCCGGGTCCTGGGAAGCACGCCCAGAGAGCAGGCATGAAGGGCCCTGGGTGCCAAGCCAGCGAACTCCTGGGCTGGGACACCCCCAACTCAGATTCTGTATCACCAGGAGGCAGAGTCTGGCAGCCAGAGGGTCCCCACCCTGTCCTCGTCTCCTGAGAGGTCCCCAGGTCCTGGAGTTGGCAGGTGCTGCTCCCTAATGACAGAATGAAGTACGCGAGGGGAGCCACACGCCTGTCCTGGCATCCCAGTGGCCCCAGCCTGGGCACGCCCCTGCTGACCCCAAAGGGACCCTCAAGGGCCTGGTGGGGGAGTGACAGGGTCGGAGGCACCACCGACTTACAGAAAGAGGTTTACAGCTCTCCAGAGTCACTGGGTCTCTGTGAATCCCAGCTCCTTCCTAGCAGGGTCCACTCTAGGGGCTGGCATCCTTCTGCACCTTCACCAGATTAGGACGGTTCCCTTCCAGGCGCAGTTTGCTAAGAACGTTTGTAATGGCTGCTGGGCATCAGAAACCCTTTCCAACATCCATGCGACGCGCCATGTGAACCTGTGTCCTCGGCCCTGTTAACGTGGCGATTTACGTGGGTACACGGTGTTCTGAGCCCTTGGTAGAGCCTGTGAATTCCGGGTAAATCCTACTTGATCGGATCTGTGATTTTTAAAAAATCACGGTTGGATTGGTTCAGCTATTTCGGGGTTTTGCATCTACATTCCTAGTACATACAGTACAGTTTATAGTTTTCACACAGATAATAGGGTTTTTTCCTTGTCCTCATCAACCTCTGGGATCAAGACTGCACTGGTTTCATACAATCAGCTGGGCAGCTTTCTTATCTTCAGTTGTCTGGAGCAGTTTGTGAAAGTAAGAGCAGGTTTTTGTTGACGTTGGACAGAACTCACCCCCAAAACCATGTGAGCGGGAACCTTTTTGGGAGGGAATGTTTAGCTGACATCCAAATCTCTCAGTGCTTTACTGATCTCTAAGTTTCCTATTTTTTCATGTGCCCATGTTGGCTCCATTTTCAAAGTAAGCTCCCAACACTTACAACTTGACATGAGTTACAGAAATCCAAATTTTTGGCTTTTCTCTGAAAAAGAAAAGGGTAGTTCTGGCAACACAGGGCCTGCATTTTCCCACAGCTAAAGCCCAGCCCACCCCTACCAGGGTGGCACACACTCCACTTGGCCAAAGCCCGTGATCCACATGGCCCCTGACCCCACTTGCCTGGTGCACCTGTAACAACCCCCGCCTGAGGGCTCACAGCCGATGTGCATGTGGGGCTCCGTCAAAAGCAGGGGGTCACCTGAGAAGGAAGAATAAAGCAGGGGGGATCTCGCTTCCCAACTTCAAGCTCTACTACAAAGCCACAGTAATCAAGACAATTTGGTACTGGCACAAGAACAGACCCACAGACCAGTGGAACAGACTAGAGAGCCCAGATATAAACCCAAGCATATATGGTCAATTAATATATGATAAAGGAGCCATGCATATACAATAGAGAAATGACAGCCTCTTCAGCAGCTGGTGTTGGCAAAACTGGACAGCTACATGTAAGAATGAAACTGGTTGTCTAACCCCATACACAAAAGTAAACTCAAAATGGATCAAAGACCTGAATGTAAGTCAGGAAACCATAAAACTCTTAGAAAAAAACATTGGCAAAAATCTCTTGGACATAAACATGAGCGACTTCTTCATGAACATATCTCCCCAGGCAAGGGAAACAAAAGCAAAAATGAACAAGTGGGACTATATCAAGCTGAAAAGCTTCTGTACAGCAAAGGACACCATCAATAAAACAAAAAGACATCCTACAGTATGGGAGAATATATTCATAAATGACATATCCGATAAAGGATTGACATCCAAAATATATAAAGAGCTCACACACCTCAACAAACAAAAAGCAAATAATCCAATTAAAAAATGGGCAGAGGATATGAACAGACATTTCTCCAAAGAAGAAATTCAGATGGCCAACAGGCACATGAAAAGATGCTCCACATCGCTAATCATCAGAGAAATGCAAATTAAAACCACAATGAGATATCACCTCACACCAGTGAGGATGGCCAACATCCAAAACACAAACAACAACAAATGTTGGCGAGGATGGAGAAAGGGGAACCTTCCTACACTGCTGGTGGGAATGTAAGCTAGTCAACCATTGTGGAAAGCAGTATGGAGTTCCTCAAAAAACTCAAAATAGAAATACCATTTGACCCAGGAATTCCACTCCTAGGAATTTACCCTAAGAATGCAGCAGCCCCGTTTCAAAAAGACAGATGCACCCCTATGTTTATCGCAGCACTATTTACAATAGCCAAGAAATGGAAGCAACCTAAGTGTCCATCAGTAGATGAATGGATAAAGAAGAGGTGGTACATATACACAATGGAATATTATTCAGCCATAAGAAGAAAACAAATCCTACCATTTGCAACAACATGGATGGAGCTAGAGGGTATTATGCTCAGTGAAGTAAGCCAGGCAGAGAAAGACAAGTATCAAATGATTTCACTTATATGTGGAGTATAAAGAAAAAAACTGAAGGAACAAAACAGCAGCAGGCTCACAGAACCCAAGAATGGACTAATAGTTACCAAAGGGAAAGGGACTGGGGAGGATGGGTGGGAAGGGAGGCACAAGGGGGAAAAAGGGGCATTATGATTAGCAGACATAATATAGCGGGGGGCACGGGGAGGGCTGTACAACTCAGAGAAGACAAGCAGTGATTCTATAGCATCTCACTACGCTGATGGACAGTGACTGTAATGGAGTATGTGGTGGGGACTTGATGATGGGGGTAGTCTAGTAACCATAATGTTGCTCATGTAATTGTAGATTAATAATACCAAAAAAAAAAAAAAGCAGGGGGGGTCATTTCCCATGACAAATGCTTCTTTAAATGCAACTCAGGTTCCTGTGCCACTCCTAAATGTGCTTGGAGAGACGGAGGGCACCCACTCCTCTCAGAGCTAACCCATCCTCACAATGGGCGAGCAATGTGCCTGCCCTCCTGGTACTGTGGGGAAGATGGACAAGGAATGCTTAGCAAGAAACTCGCCCTCAGACAGGGGCTTCCGTGCTGCTTCTGCTGGCTGCAAACCATGCACACAGAGGAGTTGGAGCCCCTTCTCCCAGCCATGCCAGGATGCTCAACACATCTCAGGAGCCCTGGGAATGATGCCGAAGGAGCAGCTCCCTGTCTGATCTCAACCGGTCTCGTGATGCAGTTACGGCTCTTTTATTATTTTTTACTGGCTTGCATTTCAAATTTATTGTGGAACTGCATCCAGAGGTGGCCCGACAGGCAAACATCCCCATCCCCACCCCTGCAAGGAAACCTGCAGAAGCAAACAGGCTGGGCCAGTTCTCCGGGAGGCCACCGAGTGGGGCAGAGACAGGGGCAGAGCATCCAGCGGCCAATCAAAACTGTACCTGACCTGCTGCCGAGGCCGGGGATGCAGAGGCAGGGGGTGGGGGTGCCCAGGATCCCTGCCCTGCAGCCTCACAGAGAACCTCCCACCTTCCTGGCTCCAACAATCTGCATTTCTGCATTTTGGAAATACCCGTGGGGGAAGGGGAGGAATTCTTGTGATTTTAAGCAAAAGCACCATGACATTGACCCCAGAACCACCTCCGGTAACAGAGAAAGCAAACAGCATTAGCACTTTCAATGTTTCTGTACCTTTATGTCTTTGAATGTTTTGTTTTCAAAATTGTCAAACTTTCAGGATGCATGCCAGGATGCATGCCCACACCCCAGGCTGGAGAAGCCAAGTGCAGAGCCTTACGTGGTACGTGTGTGCACCCGCCGCAGGTCTGCCCAGAGTCACACTCCACGGCTCCAAAACACTGATGAGGAGCAGAGGGACTGTGAGCGATGACAGCAGGACGCTTAAGGGAAGACCCCACCGAGCGCAGAGGCCTTGTCCAAGCGCAAACTAGCTGCTTTTCTGACTTCAAAGGAACGCCATTTTGGAGAAGGCACAGCTGACACGCAGTCCCACCTCCTTCCGGGGAGCTTCATCTCAAAGTTTCTCTCGTAGCTGGTCTGGACTGCAGGTCAATATCATTCAGAGAAAGGGCAGCCCGGCCCTGGAGGCAACCTCTGGAGCAGCACCATTTTAGGCTGCCCGGCCCAGCCCCAGGCATGGGGGGCTTCCGTCTGCAGCGAGCCATGCCCCAGACACAGCGTCCGGGGTTTGTGGGCTGTGTTTAGGCTTTTCCACTGTTTATGTGAAAGTTCGCGACGTTTCTCCATTGACTGCAAGTTTCCAAACAATCCTCTCTAAACAGTGATAACTCAGGCGTGACCGTTTACCATAGTGGGAAGCGAGGCATGGCTGCTCGCAATGGAGCATCGGGCGCGCAGTGTTTACAGGCCCTCGGGAGCCTCGGCCACAGGGGCCTGGTGCCATCTCTGCACCTTAGACTCCCGGCGGTGGACAGAAGCACCCAGACACCCAGGATTCCAGATGGGAAATGCATCCCTGGAGTCCCAGGAGGCAGGCGCCAGCTGAGCGTCCACTCTCCTCTGCGCATCCAGGGACGGGGTGGACAGCTGGAAAGTCCTCCTACAGACTTGGCTTTCCAGCCTGGGGTCCTCGGGAATCCCAGAGCACAGCTCTAGGCCAGGGTTCACCATGTACCAGACACCCAGGCCAACCCTGAGCTGCCAAGGAGAACGCACCTTGCGTGGAGCCCGGCATCTGCAGTGTGGACTGCTCGGAGGGGACTTTTCTCCTGAATGTGTGTGTGCCCTTTGAGCCAGTGGGCTGTGTGGGTCGTCACTCCCCTAGCATTCTCACCACAGAAACAAGTTTAAACATAAATGAGATGTGGTTGCCAACCTGTTTATCACGGCACTGTTTGTAGTCATGGAAATGAGTAATACCAAATGGCTGGGGACTGGTTAATTAAATTAAGGAATGAAATGCACACACACATCTACCGAGACCGGATGATATTCATTAGAGGCCAATAAATAAAACATGTTTACAAGGTAAAATCTGATAGAATTGAAAGGAAAAATAGACAAGTCTATCATAGTTGAAGATTTCAACACCCCTCTACCAGTTATTGACAGATACACTGGGCAGGAAATCAGCAAGAACACAGCTGAACTGACCAGCACCGTCAATTCACTGTGTCTACTTGACATTTATAGAACAATTCATCACACAACAGCAGAATACACATTCTTCTCAAGTTCACATGAAACATTTACCAAGATAGACCACATCCTGAACCATAAAATGCACCTGAACAAATTTAAAAGGATATAAATCATACAGTGTCTGGTCCCAGACCATAGTGGAATTAAACTAGAAATCAGTAACGGAAAGATAGCTTGAAAATCCCAACATATCTGGAGGTTAGGCAACACACATCTAAATATCACACGGGACAAAGAGGAAGGCTCAGGAGAAGTTAAAAATACTTTGAACTAAATGAAAATGCAACTTATAAAAATCTGTAGAATGACTTCTGGGAAGATGGCAGCGTGAGCAGGGCAGCAGAAATCTCCTCCCAAAACCATATATATTTGTGAAAATACAACAAATACAACTATTCCTAAAAAAGAGACCAGAAGATACAGTACAACAGCCAGGCTACAGCTACACCTGTGAGAACTCAGTGCCTCACGAAGCAGGTAAGATACAAAGCCGTGACCCGGCAGGACCCGAGCACTCCCCCACCCCAGCACACCAGTGGGAGGAAAAGAATCAGAGCGGGGAGGGAGCGGAAGCACAGGCCCGCCAAATAACCAGCCCTGGTGATCAGCGCCAGGAGCACAGACACACATCGCGTGGTGTATTGGAGATTAGAGAAACAGAAGGGCAGGATCCGAGATGGAGACTGCGAGTGGGTCTCCTCAGCCGGCTCCCTGGGACAAAAGAAAAGCGGGTGCTTTTTTTTGTTTGTTTTGTTTTGTTTTTTTGTTTTTTTTAAGTCTTAAAGAGACACGGGCCCAACAGCGGAAGAAAATCGTCCCAGTGCACTCAGCCCAGCAGGCTGGGAGTCTTGGGGAGTTTCGGAAACCCTGGCAGGCAGCCAGGCAAAGCAGCTGCACTGAGGCTTCCCACAGATATCAGCAGCCTGCCATTCGTTCCCCCCGGTTGGTGCCGCAAAGGGTCTGGCAGAGCCGCCGCTGCTGCGGAAGAGCGGAGGAGCGGCCCCGCCCACAGCAACCTCACCGAATCTACTCCCGGCTGGCGCAAAGCTAAGCGGGAAGGACCCCAGAACCCACATCAAGGGCTGGAAAGCACCAAGGGAAGCAGAAGGCACCCAGTGAGACTTCAAACCCCTGCAGTGCTATAGGCTAGGCTGAGGGCGACCCTGCACACAGGCAGCTCAGGGGATTATCCCAGAGACAGCCTTCCAGTGTGTGGGAAACCAGCTCAGGCCCCGGAGAAGGGCAAGGAGAACAACAAGCAGGAAGGGACTTTGTTCTCCCAGCTGACACACGTGGCACCTACCAGCGACCACTTCTATCGCCATGAAAAGACAGAGGAATATGGTCCAGACAAAGATTACCCAGACAACCCCAGAGAGAGGGTCTGATGGGATAGACTTACACAATCTTCCTGAAAAAGAATTCAGAATAGAAGTCATAACCATGCTGATGGATCTACAGAGAAATATGCAAGAGCTAAGGGAGGAAGTGAGGAAAGACAATGCAGAAATCAGACAAGTGATCAATGGGCTTAAGAGCAGAATGGATGAGGTGCAAGAGACTGTTAATGGAATAGAAAACAGAGAACAGGAATACAGAGAAGCTGAGGCAGAGATAAAAGGATCTCTAAGAACATAAGAATATTAAGAGAACTGTGTGACCAATCCAAACGGAACAATATTCGCATTATAGGAGCACCAGAGGAAGAAGAGAGAGAAAAAGGGATAGAAAGTGTCTTTGAAGAAATAATTGCTGAAAACTTCCCCAGGCTGGAGAAGGAAATAGTCTCTCAGTCCACAGAAGCCCACAGATCTCCCAACACAAGGGACCCAAGGAAGACAACACCAAGACACATAATAATTAAGATGGCAAAGATCAAAGATAAAGACAGAGTATTAAAGGCAGCTAGAGAGAGAAAAAAGATCACCTACAAAGGAAAACCCATCAGACTGTCATCAGACTTCTCAACAGAAACCTTACAGGCCAGAAGAGAATGGCATGATATATTTAATGCAATGAAACAGAAGGGCCTTGAACCAAGAATACTGTATCCAGCACGATTATCATTTAAATTTGAGGGAGGGATTAAACAATTCCCAGACAAGTGAAAGCTGAGGGAATTTGCCTCCCATAAACCACCTCTTCAGGATATCTTAAATGGACTGCTCTAGATGGAAGCACTCCTAAGGCTAAAAAGATGTCACCAGAGAAAATAAAATCATAGCAAAGAAAGCAGACCATCCAAATACTAACTAAAGGCAAAAAGTAAAATCAACTGTCCACAAAAACAGTCAAAGGAAATATAAAAGAGTACAGAATAAAACACCTAGTATATAAAGAATGGAGGAGGAAGAAGAAGAGAGAGAAATAAAGAATCATCAGACTGTGTTTATAATAGCTTAACAAGAGAGTTAAGTTAGACTGTTAGATAGTAAAGAAGCTACCCTTGAACCTTTGGTAACCATGAATCTAAAGCCAGCAATGGCAATAAGTACATATCTATCAATAATCACCCTAAATGTAAATGGACTCAAAAAACTCAAAATAGAAATACCATTTGACCCAGGAATCCCACTCCTAGGAATTTACCCTAAGAATGCAGCAGCCCAGTTTCAAAAAGACAGATGCACCCCTATGTTTATCGCAGCACTATTTACAATAGCCAAGAAATGGAAGCAACCTAAGTGTCCATCAGTAGATGAATGGATAAAGAAGAGGTGGTACATATACACAATGGAATATTATTCAGCCATAAGAAGAAAACAAATCCTACCATTTGCAACAACATGGATGGAGCTAGAGGGTATTATGCTCAGTGAAATAAGCCAAGCCGAAAAAGACAAGTATCAAATGATTTCACTCATATGTGGAGTATAAGAACAAAGAAAAAAACTGAAGGAACAAAACAGCAGCAGACTCACAGAACCCAAGAATGGACTAATAGTTACCAAAGAGAAAGGGACTGGGGAAGATGGGTGGGAAGGGAGGGATAAGAGGGAAAAAGGGGCATTACGATTAGCAGACGTAATGTTGGGGGGGCACGGGGAGGGCTGTACAATTCAGAGAAGACAAGTAGTGATTCTATAGCATCTCACTACGCTGATGGACAGTGACTGTAATGGGGCTGGTGGGGGGGACCTGATGAAGGGGGACGTTTAGTAACCATAATGTTGCACATGTAGCTGTAGATTAATGATACCAAAAAAAAATCTGTGGAATGTAACAAAAGCAATGCTTAGGAGGAAATTTATAGCACTGAATACATATATTAGAAAAGAGGAAAGAGCTAAGATCAGTATCCTAAGCTTTTACCTTAGGACATTGGGAAAAGAAGAGCAAATTAAATCCAAACCAAGCAAAAGAAAAGAAAGAAAAACTAGAGCAGAAATCAGTGGAATTTAAAATAGGAAATTAATAGAGAAAAATCAAAGAAACTAAAACTGGTTCTTTTTTTTTTTTGCTGTTTTTTTTTTAATTAAGGTATTATTGATATACACTCTTATGAAGGTTTCACATGAAAAAACAATGTGGGTACTACATTTACCCATATTATCAAGTCCCCACTCATACCCCAATTCAGTCACTGTCCATCAGTGTAGTAAGATGCCACAGATTCACTGTTTGCCTTCTCTGGGCTACACTGTTTTCCCTGTGAGCCCCCACACCATGTGTGCTAAACATAATACCCCTCAATCCTCTTGTCCAACCCTCCCCACACGCCCTCCCACAACCCTCCCCTTTGGTAACCACTATAAAACTGGTTCTTTGTAAGGATTAATAAAAACCTATAAACCTCCAGCCAGGCTAACCAAAACAAAAAAAAATTTTTTTAACAGAGAGAGAGGGAGAGAGACAGAGAAAGAAGACAAATTACTTATGTCAGAAATGAAAGGGAGGGCATCCCGACAGATTCCCACGGACATTAAAAGGATGATAAAGGAAGACCCTGAACAACTCTATGCCCACAAATTTGACAACCTAGATGAAAGGGACCAAGTCTTTGCAATACACAATCTACCGAAACTCACACAAGAAGAAATAGATAATATAATCTGTTAAAGAAATGGAATCAATAATTATTAACCTTCCAAAACAGAAAGCACCGGTCCCAGGTGGGCTCACTGGTGAATTCTACCAAACATTTAAGGAAGAAATTAAACCAACTCTCTACAATCTCTTCCAGAAAACAGAACAGATGGAGCATTTTCTCACTCCTCCTGTGAGGACAATGTCGCCCTAACACCAAAAACAAAGACATTACAAGAAAGGAGAATTACAAACCAATACCTCATGAACACAGGAGTAAAAATCCTCACTACAATATATGCAAATTGAATCCAATACTGTATTAAAAGAATTATGCACCACAACCAAGTGGGATTCATTCCAGTACAGCAATGATGATTCAACAATCAAACTTCAATCTAATCCAGCACATCAAAGGGCTGAGGCAGAAAAACCATGTGACCATATCAATAGATGCAAAAAAAAAAGCATCTGACAAAATCCAACACCCATCACACACACACACACACACACACACAAACAGCTCTTGGAAAAATAAGAATATAGGAGAACTTCCTCAACTTGGTAAAGACCGTCTCCAAAAAATTTACAGTTAACATCATACCTAATGGTGAAAAACTAGATGCTTTCCCCAAAAGACTAGGAACAAACTAAATATACCCCACTCACCACTCTTACTTAACCTTGTACTGGAAGCCCTACCAATGCAATCAGACAAGAAAAGAAAATGAAAGGCATACAGATTGGGAAGACAGACATAACTGTCTTTGTTTGCAGATGACATGATTGTCTATGTAAAAAATCCAAAGGATCAACGACAAGATCCGCTGAAACTAATAAGTGATTATAGCACAGTCGCAGGACACAAAGTCAATATACAAAATTCAGTTGCTTCTAAACACTAGCAATAAACAACTGGAATTTGAAATTAAAAACACCATACCATTTATATTAGCACCCCAAAAAACAAAATATATAGATATAAATGTAACAATATATGCACAAGATCTATATAAGGAAAACGACAAAACTCTGATGAACAAAATAAAACGAAATAAATGCAGAGATATTCCATGTTCATGGATAGGAAGACTCCGTATTGTCAAGTTGTCAGTTCTTCCCAACTTGATCTACAGATTCAATTCCAATCAAAATCCCAGCAAATGATTTTGTGGGTATTGACAAACTGACTCTAAAGTTTATTTGGAGGCGGAAGACCCAGGGTAGCCAACATGATACTGAAGAAGAACAAAGGGGATTTTCAGTATGTGACTTCACGATTCACTATAAAGCTACAGCCATCAAGACAGTGTGGTGTTGGCAAAAGAAACAAACAGGTAAATGGAATAGAACAGGGAGCCCAGAAATAACCCCCATAAATACATCTGACCCTTGAACAATAGGGAGGTTAAGGGCACTGACTCCCTTGAAGTAAAAAATTTGCATAGAAATTTTGACTCCCCCAAAACATAACTACTACTAGCCTACTGGATATAAAATAAGTCAACTCATTCAGATGCAACAGAGAATGGGAAGTAAAACAGAAACAGGAAGGCATGGGGTCCAGCAGAGAACAGAGAGCTGGCAGAGGGCAATCGGTGCTCCATGGGCCCCTCCAGGGCTGACACCTGCCTGCAGGCGGGTCAGGCCCGGCTGGGAGGGAGACACTTGGAAATTTCCTGCCTCCCTCCTGTGAGTTCCTGACTTCAGTTTTGGCCCCTCAGCTGCTCTCAGATTCCACTGTTTCTCTGCAGGCCAAACGCCAGCAGGTTAGAGCGTGGCGCTGATAATGCCAAGGCTGTGGGTGTGATCCCCACAGGGGCCACTATACACAATGTTTCTCCGTTTCCCCTCTATTGTCCACATCACCCATGGAATCTCCTGCCTTACATACAATTACAGATATCATATAGTTATGGGAAAAAATTCATATAAATGGACCTGCGCAGTTCAAACTCATGTGTTCAAGGTCAACTACAGTCAGCTGGCCTTTGACAAAGGTGCAAAGGCTGACCAGTGGAGAGAAGACAGTCTTATCAACAAATGGTGCTGAACTACTGCACGTCCACAAGCAAAAAGTGAACCTAGACTTTCCATCTTTCACAAAAATTAACTCAAAATGGATCATAGATCTAATCATAAAACACAATGAAACCCCCAGAAGATAACAAAGGAGACAGTCTGGGTGGCCTTGGGCTTGACAGTAACTTTAATGCAGCCCCAAGAGCACCCAGGACGGATCCTCCCGGGGCCCCTCCCAGGAGGCACGACGCCCCCTGAGGTGAAGCGGGGGCTCCGGGAGGGATTGCACAAGAGGCCATCGTCCCCCAGCCCAGGCCCATGTCTCAGGACCATGGGGCGGCCCCAGGAAGGCCCAGGCTCCCCCGTCAGTCAGCACTGGGGTCACCCCTGACAGCTGCCACGGACAATGGGGAACAGGAGGCTTCTGGTGGCCATTCATTCATTCAACAAACACACGGAGGGCTGACGCAGGGCCAGCCTGTCCCTGCCTCACCCCACTGCAGGGTAACAGCTGCGGCCACTGGGACAATGAGAAAACCATCTCCTCACCTCCTGGCAAAGATGGGTCCAAGGGGGCCAGTGCTGCTGCGCAGCCAGCCATCAGCAGGGCATGGCCTCCCCGCCGGCCAGGGCACCCCCAGAGCACACAGGGTTCCTACGGAAGGCCAACCAGAGGCAGAGGACGGGCCCCCGTGCCCCACGCTAACTGAGCCCAGGCTGGAAACCTCATCACAGCCTCAGTACCAATGGGCTGCGCTGCCTGGAAGCCCAGAGAGGCCCCACACAGCAGGCCAGCCACACAGGAGCCCTGCCCACTCCAGGTTCTGCACTGCTTGGGCGGGAGTTCCCTCCTAGGGCCTGTCACCCGAGACTCAGATTCTGGATCTTTCTTCAAGGATTTCATTCTGGCAGCCAGGCCTGGGTAGCCGGCTCCAGGCTCGGCTAAGGAGCCAGCGAGGAGGTGCAGGGGTGCTCGCGGCAGGACCCGTCTAAAGCGTGGCCTCCCGGGTATGAAGCGGCATCATTGCCTGACTGGGGCAGAGGTAGCTGAGCTCCACGTCCTCATGTCCGTACCTGAACGGCCCTGTCCTCACCTCCAGGAAGTCCTTGGGGGCCCCTGCCCACCCCCACCAAGGACTCTGTGGTGCCCACGCTGGGTTGTACGGTGGTTGGTGTTCCCCAGCTGGGCCCAGGTCTGAGCCCCTTGGGGCGGGGTTAAGATTTGCGGTTCTGCAGTCCACGGCCAGCACTAGTCCCAGGTGGACACAATGTCCTGGAAGCCCCAAGCCGCCCTCCCGCCACAGGATGCATGGCCACAGCACAGGTGCGACCCGCTGCCGAAGCTCACAGCTACTGGCCCCCTTCACCGGTGCCCCCTCTGCAGGTCAGAGCCACAGCCAGAAGTGAAGAGTAAAAGACCCGGAGGCGCCCCAGCTGCCTTCTTCCTGCCTCCTCACCCCCCAGGGCAGGCAACATTCTCCAGGGTAAAAGGCATCTCACTCGTCCTGAGCCCACAGGGCCGCCGCACCCATCACAGGATCCAGGCCGATGGAGCCACTGAGGCCACCAGGCCCCGACTCCAAGCACGTGGGTGGAGAGAACGCAGCAATGTGTCTACAGGATGGTGATGACATCTCCATCCAGGGCTCCGTGGGCTTTCCGTCCATGGCTACTAAACCAATCACGAGCCCCCGGGGCCGCTTCAAAGGACCGGGCTCAGGCATCGGAGTGGGGGCGGCAGGCTTGGGGCCAGCCCGGTGAGGGTGAGCCAGGCTCCCAACAGGCAAGCAGCTGAGAAGCGCCGGCAGCCAGGGGACGCCCCTGTCAGGTGGCCTTCCTGTGGGGACACGAGGGCAGATGCTCCACGACAGGCCCGAGGGGCCCTGGCAGGGGACATCCAGTGGGTGTGCACTTGAGGTCTGTGGACACCCGGTGGGTGGTCTCCCCTGGTGCTCTCAGGGTCCTGTGACTCCCGTACAGGGAGAAAACATGGCCAGCTCAGTCATTTGATTCTGTCATGACTATTTTTAACTCACCAGGCGTTTAAAGGCTGGCCCAGGAGATCAGCTGCTCCCCCCCTCCTCTGCCACAGCTTCATGTCACAGGCATCTACCTGCTGCAGGGGGTGCACGCCACAGGCTGCTGGGCGTGCAGCCAGGGGTGCCCTGGGGACTGTGGAGACAGGCAGGGCTTGCAAACTCAGCCCCACAGGCCCCAGCAGCTCACAGGGCCCAGGCGCACACACCCCTTCTGTAGAGAGTAGCATGGCCCATGTGGAAGGAGGACCCAGGGTTGTGTAACATTCCAGGGTTCAGAAGAAGGCAGAAACCCACGATTTCCGTGTCACTACCTGGTTTTTATGTGACAGTGATGGCAGATTCTGATTTTAAGCACACCTGCTGGTCAAGAGGCCTGCTGCTGGGTCCAGATGCAGCCGGCAGCCCGCCTTCTGCCGCACGGCGCTGCGCACAGCCATGGAGCCTGAGGCCCAGGGAAGGGTGCCACGGGCCCAAGGCCACTTGGCACCAAGCCAGCGCAGAGACGTAGGATGTGGGGTGCCAGTCCCCAGCCTGGCCAGCTCCAGGGTTAGCAAGAGCTTGGTGACAAGCCGAAGCCACGGCCCCATGGGTCTGCATGTCTCGGGGTACCTTGTGACCAGTGGGTGCCCATCAGAGCCCTGTGGGCAAACGCCCCCTCACCACCACACGGCCATGGCCAGGGGCAGCTCGCTGTCCTCTGCGTGTATCAGGGAATCCAGGGCAATCAGAGAGATTTGGAACAATCACGAAGGGCAACTGAAAGATTCAGAGCATTCGTGCACGGCACGTCTGCTGTTGGGGTCTGTGGGCGAAGGTGTGAGTACAGGGTCCCTGGGTGGACACGTGCAGGGCAGGGTAACAGCGAGGGCCTCTGGGGAGTGGGAGGGCACTGGGGGGGGGGCAGCTCATCCTTCCTAGCAAGTCAGTAACACCTGTCCCCCTGTCACCTAGTTAGAAATTGTCACTTTTAATCAGTTTTAAATTCTGCCGGATGCTGGACAGTGCAATGCCTGCAAAAAGCCATTTTATCTTCTTCTGTGTAGTCCACCTGCCCCAGCATGCTGCACGCCACCAACCTCCAGAAGAGACTGCTGACACGCCGTCAGGCCATTAGCTGCCCACCCTGGGGAGACTGCTCCCGGGGCCCCGGGCTCAGGTCCCAGGGGCCACCTGTGCCTGCCTCAGGGCACGGCTCCCGTTGGGTCATGGCGCCAGTTTTCCCAGGACTCCCATCTGCAGGCGAGAAGGTTGCCCATGTTCACGGAGCACGTGAGGCTCCGGCCTTCAGGCACTGGGAGTTTCTTTCTGCTGCAGGGGTTCCATGCTGCTGGCCCGTATTTGTTCCTCCTGGGAGGTAAGGCAAAGGGCATGGCAGGCTGCACACGGGCTGGTTCTCACACAGAGGTGCAGGAGCGGACTCCTCACTGGATTCCCCTGCGTCCTCAGGTGCCGCCACCACGCCCTGACATGCTCCACGTATACCTGTGCAAACTGTGGAGCCACGGGAGGATTCCACGGTCCCACTGCAACAGGCCTGGGGCTGACGCACGGCTGCAGGCAGACCCCAGGTGAGCTCCCACCCCTGGAGGGGACAGACCCCTGGTTGCAGCCCTGCTCTGACACCCAGAGGCTCCCCCTGGAAGTGGGCAGCGCGGCACCACCAAGCACAGTCCATGTGAGTGGACCGATCATCTCCCAGCACCACCTCGGCTCTGCAGAAGCTCCCAAAGCCCATCTGCTGCCGAGTCCCCTCCAGACACCTGCTCACACTGCCAAGGCGTGAGGCGCCAGGACAAAGCACGGCAGAGGAGTGTCACAGCGCAGCCGCAGCCACCTCAGAGGAAAGACGGAACCACAAGGCTCCTAACATCGCACAGACCATCTTCACGACCACAGGAGCGGTTAGGACTTCGCCATCCCCTGCTTGACTACGACATAAAGGTACAAACCTTAAGGGGAAGAAGCAGTACACTCGATTACCTTAAAAATTAGAAGAAATTCTGTGCGTCAAAAGGAACCATAAAGAGAACATGAAGGCGAGCCACATATTGGGAGATGTATGTGCAAAATATGAGCCCATAAAATGAATTAGAAAAAAA
>JAQQAC010015366.1:314203-355792 GCA_029783875.1 Phataginus tricuspis
CCTGCCTCCTCCTACGACCTCCCCGACCCCCAGCTGGCTGGCGAATCCCTCACCCTCCAGTGGGCAGGCACTCTCTTCAGAGGCCACAGCTCAAGAGTGGGGCCAAGCCAGGACCCCGGTGGCCCCGCCGGGTCTGAAAATCTGGGCGGCCTCCCTCCTGGGGCCACGTCACCATGGGGAGGGTGCGGTGGGTCAGCCACCACCAGGGGGCACTGTGCAGAGCATGCGTTAGACCCTCTGAAGCAATGGCCCCACTTCCTGCCCATGAGCAACAGGACAGCTGGGCCTCAGTGTCCCCACCTGCACGGCAGGCACTGGGGGCGTCTCGGACCACCGTCCAGAGGCGCCTACAGGTGACGTGATGAGGGGTCTGCAGCATCCTGGTACTGCACACCCCAAACCCCAGGCGGGCCACCAGATGGTAAGGGAGCCCCAGCTCTCCCCACAAACCCTGTGATCAGAGGGGCCGCATTGTAACTATGCCCTGTGGGCCCAGGTGACACCAGCCCTGGCCACCCTCTCAAAGACCCCACAGAGAACCAGAGTAGCACCACAATCTACTTATAGAGCCAGAGGACTTTCTATTAGCCGGTAACTTCTGGGTACGTAGGAACTGCTCCTCTCTTCCAAAGGCTGCTGCCTCTCCCAGAAGGTCAGTGGCCCGGCCAGCGCAGTCGGGACGGGGGCAGGTTGGCCAGCATAGCCCTGCCCTACCGGGCCCCAGTCCCGGCTTCTCCCAGCCCCTGCGGGTGGCCTCGGGCAGCTTGCTTAACCTCTCTGTGCCTCCATGCCTCCTCTACCCACCCATTAACAGTGCCGCCTGCACTGTTCTAACAAGGCGCTGTGTGTGAGGCCCGGGCCCCGGGGGCTGGCTCAGAGCGCGTCCCAGACCTCGGCCTCCCACTGACACCGGCTCCTGAGCCTGCCGGGCTTACGTGGCCTACGGTTTGCTGACCGCGAGGTCTCCTTTACCCAGAAGGAGTCTGGCTTTGTGCAAAATGAAAATCAAATTCTTCGCATGTTCAAGCCATTAAGCATCTCTTCGGATGAGGCCCGGCGTTTTCCAAAACGCTCATTTTATTTCTAGTGTTGCCTGAAAGGGAAGCAGCAAGTCGCAAAGGCAGAGGCAGGCAGGGGGGAAGGGGCCGAAGCGGCCAGCCAGAGGCCACTCAGCCGTCCCCGCAGGCTTGTGTGATTCAGCAGACGGGTGTGTTTTTCCCATCACCTGGGGACAGGAGCCAATCTGTGGATGAACAGACTGCAAAGATACGCAGGGGGAGGAAGAGAGCCAGTGGCAGATAACAGGAGACAGCTGCGCAGCCGTGGCATGGCCATCCAGCCGCAGGCCCGCTTTAATTAGCGCTGCGCGGAGCAGGAGCCGCTGCCAGGAAGATGACCCAGGGTGAGATGCCGTCACCTGCCTCGCCTGCCTGGCAGCTCCAGTAATGAAGCCCCGGCTGAGACCAAAAGCACATCTCTGCAGCCGGGACTGCCGCACCACACATACAGAGCCTCCCGATTACCACACTCCTCGGCTCCCGGGGGCACGGCAATGCTCCGTCTCCAGGCACCCTATTAGAGTCACACAGGAAGGGACCTGACTGAACCCTGGGGCTCCCACATCCCTCCCCCAGGCCTGGGATGCACCCCTGGGGCCAGGCTGGGAGTCACGGCACATCCCAGAGCTCTAGAGCACCTGCCAGCCGCCCTCTGAGGCTGTCTGGGCCCCGACCAGACAGTAACTGCCCGCAGCATACCCGGGAAGGATAAACAATCCGCCTTTGCTCATAGCAGCTGCACCAAACAGGAGTCTGTGCCCACCACCTCCCCCAGGACCCTCACAGGAATAACTCACTGTGAAGGGGGCAGCCCAGAGCGTAGGGACGCCCTGCTCCAGCCTTGCTGGGACACTCAACACCAGCCCTGGACTCTGGGACAAGCTGGGCTCCCAGAGTCCTTCCTGCCGTGTCTCAAGGCCCAGCACAGCCTGCTCACCTACCTGGGCCTGGGATGGAGCAGAACGTGATATCGGCCACCCTGGGTCCTTCCTCAGAGGAAGTGCTGAGTGAGTGGCGGTGAGGCCTGGCTGTGGGGTCCATGTGATGTCAAGGTCAGTGCTAGAGGGGCAGCACCCAGGGAAAGGCCCACCAAGATGGCCTGTCCTCCCCAGAGCCAAAGGGACAGAAAGATCAAGCTGGCTGTGGTGGTGAGGACACTGATGGTGGTGATGGTGACAGTGGCGGTGACGGTGGGGGGGGTATGATAAACCCAAGGACATTACTGCTGTCCATCCTCACAGTAGGTTTTATTTCCCTTATTTGACACTTAAGGAAACTGAGGCCCAAAAGATATCACATAACTTGTGACACAATTCAAGTTAAATTCTGTGGCGTGTGTGTGTGAGGCCACCCCAGCCCAGCGCCCTGGGGTCCCCTGGTCCTTTCTCGCTCCCAAGACCCAGTGAGCCACATGCAGTCCTGGTGCCCCCAGGACAGTGGGACCCCACCTCTCACAGCAAGGCCTGAGCTGCCCGCTCTCCCATCCTCCTTCCTCCCAGACACAGGCTCGGGAGCCTCCGAGACCCGTGTTGGAACCCTGGCTGCGCTCTGACCAGCAGTGTGGCCCAGGCGGGGACAACCCCATCCTGTTCACAGAGGGGAGAGGTCAGCACGGGCCCAAGGAAGCCTTCGGGAAACGCCAGCTACACACGCTGCTGCTGCCCTGGAAGAGAGAGCCTACGACCCGGAGGGCTGGTGGCTCTGCCCACGACTATGTCCTTTTAGGGAAAAGGGCTTACACGTGCTTTTCCCCTTCTTCCTGAGCTTACGTGTCTGCACACTAAGTGAAAGTGGCCTGAAGGGAAGACACAGCGCAAATGACAACAGCCCATGGCCACAGGGACGTTTGCCCGAAGCCTGAATTTCACGGGTGGGGTCATTAAGCACACAGGTGTGCATTTATTCGCAAACGTGGAGTATGCTGCTCCACTCTACCCACGCGGGGACACAGAGAGAGCAGCCGGCAGCCTCTGAGTCAAGGCGCGCCAGACGCCCTGCAAACTTGGAAAGAATCATGCCACGCTCGCCAAACCACAGCCGAGCCCAGACAAAGGCCTAACCCAGCTTCTAGTAAACTGGAAAAAGCAGTGTTTGGATCCACACGGGAGAGACATCATGTGAAGGGTCAAGAGGCAAAGCCTCCCCGGCCCACTCCCTCTGGAATCCGCTTCCTGAGCCATCAGCCTGTTTCTTTAGAGGCTGTGGCCAGAAAAAGGAGCCCACTGGGCTTTAATACAGAAAGTGAGTTTTCCTATGTGCAGAACAAAAGGCCCGAGACAGACACACACGCCCCGTGAGAGCTTTCCAAGCTGGCCCTGCAGAGAGGAATTTTTAGTCCAACCATCTGCTTCCTCCACCTCTTGTCCACCTGGCTCTCGGATCCAGAAAGATCCTAGCCAGAGGGAGCTGGAAACTTAGGGCCGAGGGCACTGGACCCCACGTTGACGCTTCCTGTGCGCATGCAGCTGGGGTGGCCCGGATCTGGCTTGGACTCGGGCCAGGCTGGCCCTAAACCATAGCTCTCCTGACCCAGCCTGTGCTAAGAGCAGGAGGGGCCCCCAAAGGGCGTGCGCAGGGGCTTAAACACAGCTGCACCCAGGAGGCCCCTGTGGGGGGGGGTGCTGGGGCTCCACACAGAAGGGAAGGGCCAGAAGAGAAGCTGGGGCTGGCGGCCCCTCGAAGTCACACGTGCAGTCACTGAGTGGCCCGTGATTCCGCTCCAGGCCTCCACCCAGAGCCTGGAGCCCACGCCCACGAGGACCTGCAAGCAGAAGCAGCCCCAGTGTCCGTCCACTAACCGACGGACAAACTGACTGGCAGATTCACACAGAGTACCACTCGCCCCTGAAAGGGACTTGCAGACATACCCCACACACATGGACCTTGAGGGCGTGCTGCGAGGCAGGAGCGCTCACACGCCGCGGGACCCCATCTGAGCCCAGGACAGGCAGCCCACTGAACAGAAGCGGACTCAAGGCGACAGGGCTGGCATGGTGCGAAGCTCCCATCAGGGTTGCAGAAGGTTCTGGAAATGAGGAGCGGTGACAGCAGGACCCATGAATGTGCTTAATGCCCCCAGGCGGGGCCCCGGAAAGGGTTAAACGGCAAACTGCGCTGTGCGCATTGGCCACAGTTGAAACAAAGACAGCACGGTGGGAGGCGTCCCTGTGTTGCCTTTAGGGGTGTGTGTGTGTAAACGCACACTCAGGGCGAGACAGATGGGTGTGTCTGCCACACAACTCCCCAGAATCACCCCGCGAGGCCAGACCAGGCCGGCCCAGCTCAGGCATGCCTGAGGCAGTGACATGTGACGCTTCCAGCTGAGGCAGGGGGCAAGCCGGGCCGGGTGAACACGGGAGCCCCCAGCTTCTCCGCCCCTCTGCTGGCCTCTGCGCTCGTGGGCACGGGACTCCGACGGAGCGGGTGGAGCTCTGAGCCCCACGCTGCCCCCCAGGGGAACCTCTGGATGCCCCCGTCAGGACCCCCAAGTGCTTTGTCTCCGTGTGGCCACGACGAGGCAGGGGGGACCGAACACAAAGGGAACTGTGATCCCCAAAGGCCCAGAACCCTTGGGCCGTGAGGCCACGCATGAGAGCTGAGCACCCGGCGGGCCACATGGTGTCCGGAATGAAACGTATGAAAGCCCCAGCAGGCAGCCCTGTGGATATTGCTACTAAAAACCATCCAGTCTTCACCGACAGACGCTCTCCACCTCTTACGTGCTTCCAACTGAGGACAAGAGAGTTAGGGCACATGCAGTAATTAACCCCCAGAAAAGTCCCAGTGATTGTCTCTGGGAGCCAGATGAGAGGGGAGGCTTTCGCTCTTTGCCTTAGGATTTTCCAGTCTTTCCGATTACCTATGCTCCCGCAATCCCAGGCACAGCACGGGAGCACCTTCTCAGAGCGCCTCTCCCTGGAGGAACCTCCAGCCCCCGCAGCCACTCCTGATCACCGTTCCTCAAGACACCGAGCTCCTCAAGCAGGCAGCAGCTTCAGACATGCGTGCAAGCCCCATCTCCCACGAGGCAGTGAGTTCGTGTAGACAGGGTGGATCCTTGCATGTAGAAGATGCTGGAAAATCAGGCCCAGGACCTGGGCAAAGGAGCCCCAGGTGTCTTTCTATGACAAGTCTGTTGTGTGGGGACTTTGGGCCCTGCCCCAGTCCTGAGGGGAGAAGCCCAGGTGCGCACAGCACTCGTTTCCAGAAGCGTCATGCTTCCCAAGGCTGGCACAAGCATGCCCTGCACCAGAGAGTCCCGGGAGGGCTATCGCCCCGCCTGCCCGGTTCCTACCTCCTCTCATTGTCGTCGAGGTGGGCGAACAGCACGTTCTTGGAGATGGCCTTGGCCAGCGCTGTCATGGTCTTGTAGTCCTTGGGGATGACCTGCAGGGGAAGCCAAGCAAAGTCAGACCCACAGGCTCCCCGGGGGCAGAGCACGGGGCCCACAAGAACTAGTCTTTCCAGGTGCCTGCTGGACCTCAGGAAATGTGACACGGCTCAAGATCAAAGTGTCTGACACTCAGCTTAGCAGGTGGCGGCAAAGACAGACAACTTCAAGTGCTGTATGTGCATCACAGTTTCAGGAAGAAAGACAAGGACCCAGAGAGGGAGCTCAAGTACCATCCAGGATCTGGGGTCTTGGAGGTGGGCTTGGAGGGCTTCAGAGGCTTCTAGCAGATATGAAACGACCTCCAGTTTCTTGGACTGTCTTTGTTGAATCCCTATTTCACTTGCTTTCTTTAAGGTAATAAATACTTGTTTAAATATTTGACAATTAAAAATAAAAAGAAAGACAACTTAACTCATGCTTGGGGCTACACCCAAGGCTGACCTTTGCCCTTTCAGGAAGTGGTGGAGAAAGGGAGGTGGGATGGGCATGGAGCCTCTAAGGGAGGCTAGGGACCCAGCGCTGCTGCCAGCTCTCCTGTGGACAGCCAGGAGTGAGGGGGTGTGCAGCTCTCCGGCCCACTGTCAGCACGACCCCACCTTCTGCTGGCCTGTGTCCCATGAACCACTGAGCGACCGGGAACACCCCAAGATTTTCCCCTTAGAATGAAAGTCACTGTGGGAAGGTATCTGGGCCATCACGTGCCCCTGACTCTGTGCTCCACTGCCCAGAGACCTCCTAGGCTGGGGGAGGCGACGTCGGGGCCCCAGCACATGCATGCAGAACAGAGCCCTTATAAAGAGAGAGCTCCCTCTCTGAGGGACAGGGCTGAAGCCCCCTAAAAAGCCACTCCCATTCTAATAGACTTCTTAAAAAATAGGTTTTTTATTTTGGAATAGTTTAGATTTGTATCAGAGCTGCAGGATGGTGTGGGTCACTCTGGGCACCTTGCACCAGGCTGGCACACACGTCCCAGCAGAGGGACCAGCCTGGCACACTCCCAGGAACCCCCCGCACCCCAAGTGGTACCCAAACGGTCCTGTGCTGCCCCAGTCATCTGGTCACATTCTGGCGCCCTCAGCCCCGGTCTGTGACGGCTGCTCACGCCTCCCTTGTTTTGATGGCCTTGACTGGTCTGAGGGGTGCTGGTCAGTTACTGAGCAGAACATCCCAAATTTGGGTCTGTCTGCAGCTCTGAGTTTGGGGAGGAAGATCACAGAGGTGAGGTGTCTGGTAGCTTTTAAACAACACTGTACTGGGTTTTATTCTCTGATTAGAAAAGCACTAAGGACTGGGGAGGAGAGGGAGTTGTTTAGTGGGGAGAGAGCTGGAGTTCTGCAAAACAAAAGGTTCTCCAGTGTGAGCTTAATGGACTCAGTGGCAGAGAGCCAGGAGTGTAGCTATGGCCTGAACGCCCCCAGGACTACACGTCAAGGCCTAGCCCCTGGTGCGGCAATCAGGTACAGGTGAGGTCACGAGGGCGGGCTCCAGGATGGGAATCCTGCCCTTGCGAGGAAGACGGCAGCAAGCCAGGGAGGAGGTCTCACCAGGGACCCACCTGCCCGCACCTCCACCTGGGACATCTAACCTCCAGACTCTGAGAAGTGAACGTCTGCTGTTTAAGCCACCCTGTCTGGAATTCTCCTACAGCAGCCTGAGCTGACTGATAGAGGTGGTAAATTTCACGTGATGCATATTTTGACATCATTTTTAAAGTTTTTTTTAAATGTCAAAAACCTTTTAAAAGGTCAAGAAAATACAAAAAATATAAACGGACAGTAGAACCATATGCTCTAGTAATTCAACAGCTGGGAATCCACCTGAAGAAAATAAAGTCATGAATTTGAGATATGAACCCCTATGATTATCGCAGCATTATTTACAACACCCAAGACATGGAAGCAAGCAAGGCTTCCATGGAGAGGTGAATGGATGAAGCTGTGTGAACACACGGTGTGGAGTATTACTCAGCCACAAAGAAGGGGCTCTGCCGTTGTGGTGACATGCATAGACCTGGAGGGCATTATGCTGCGTGAAGTCAGTCTCGAGAAAGACAAATATCATATCATTTCACTTCTTTGCGGAATTCAAAAAATGAAACAGAAGCAGACTCATGAGCTCAGAGAGGAGGCTGGTGGCTGCACAGGGAAGGGGTGGGGGAAAGGGCGCAAGAGGGAAGGGATGAGGAGTCAGGAACATCCCGTTACAGAGCGAGTCGCTGGGACGTCAGGCCATCCCGGGGCACATAGCCGACGGCACTGTGGTGACCTCACGGCTCCAGCTGCCGAACGTCTCCCAACAGGCGTGACCTGGACCACTGAGCGTGCCTGAGACTGACCTAATGTTGAATGTCAACCAGTCTTCCATTTAATAGTGATTTAAAGCCTGACTGTGGGAATTCCTGGGATGGGACGTCAGGCCTCGGAGGGCGGGGCAGGGAGGTGGGCCCGGCACAGGCCGGGCGCACAGGGCCAGCGCGCACCATGGCGAGGCGGGCGCTGGCGTGAGTGCCTGTCCCGAAGGCAGGGACCCAGCAGCGGTGACCCAGGGGGCATTTCCCACAGGGCCGTGGGCCCTGCAGAGGCCGGGAGCAAAGGGCCCCACACTCCCCCACCCACACACAGCCTGGGGTCCCGTCCCTTCTCTGAGCCTGCAGGGGTCATGGAACCACGCGGGGCTGCAGGGACCCCGGGGCCTCAGGTCGGCCCGCACCCATTGTGGCAACACCCTCTGACCGGAAGGGATCTCAGGCTGAGGGCCAGGGACAGGCCCACCTTCCTCACGTAGGACACGGCGTCCTCCTCCGTGTACACCTCGGCGCTCACGCCCCCTCGGCGGCGGCGGGCTTTCACCACGGGGTTCGGAGGGGTGGGCGAGACTTCCTCATCGTGTGAGTCCAACTGGGAGGCCGACTTCTGCTTAGCCAGAAGCTGTCTGTTTTCTTCCTGGAATGGGAGGGACAGCGACAGCAGGAGAGGTGAGAAAAGTGGCCATCTCTGCAGTCGCCCAAATCTGTGGCTCACAGGTGAGGTCGCGGGGCCCCCAGGAAGGCCATGGACCCGAGGCTCATCCTGGGCCAAGCTCCCGGCCACCAGCCCCGCCTCCCTCTCCTCCCGCTGGCCTTGTAGGGCCGCCCTCTGCTGGCCCCTCCAGGCCAGGTGGCCAGCTTGGCCCCTATGGCCCTGGACTTCAAGGGGTCTCCAAGTCCACTTCCTCCCACCAGGTACCAGGTAGGGAGGTCAACCCCACGGGGCCCAAGGCCCCAGCAAATGCCTGAGGTCCCCACCAGGCAGGAGACGCACTGGTTCTGCCCCCACCCCGTACCCAGCGTCCAGCTCACGGAGACATGCAGAAAACATCAGGTGGACGCATGAAAGGCAAAGAGACCTTTCAGACAGCTACCCTTGATTTCACCCAGAAAATACAGGCAACCAAGAGGCTGAGTCTGCAGGCTACCCAGCCACGCGGGAGGCCGCCTCACCTTCCAAAGCACCCCCTTCCCACTCCACCTCCGATTTCAAGCTTCCCAGGTATCCTCTGAACCCTGTGGAATCCATGAAGCTCTCCTAATTCATACTACAGTGTATATGACTTCTGGAGGCAATTCTGCAAAGGGCTTGTACTTTATAAAGAAGATAGTTTAAAAGGTCCCAGAGGGGACTTTGCAATTCACATGGAGGTGGGGAGCGGATTTTCCACAGAGAACCTGTGAGAAAAAGAAAACCAAGGGGCCACTGCTCCCCAAAACTGAAGAAAACAGTCACTCATAGTCCTTCTGCAGATGCCAGCTGCCCATCATGTCCTAGACACTATCATGGGTGTTCTGACTTTTCCTCATAAAAATACATTTATTACTTTAAAAAGAACAAAGAATATAGAGCCAATCAAAAGTTCAACATTATACAGGTCAACTCTGAGAGACAGTAGCCGTGGCTGTGCCCTGGGGGTGAGGGTGGTCAGAGGCCTCCTGCCCTGAGCTGGGACCTGCACGAGGGGCCCACGGCTGCCATGCTAGCAGGCTGGTGACCATACACAGCTCATCCGTGGCTCTGCCACATCTGTGCTTAGTCCAGCCCGCAGACTAGACATTTTCAGTGAACTTTAGGCCTTTAGGCAGCGTGTGCATTTCAGTTCGGCCCTGGTCTGAAGCCGGGGCGCTTCTGTACAGGTGCCCTCCCCTCTGGGCCTGGGGCCCTGCATCTGCATAACCTGCAGCCCAAACCCCACCCCAGCCCCCAACGAGGCTCAAGATCAGAGACGGGGGGGCCATGGGCCCCACCCTCAGTGCAGCCCCACTTTGGGAAAAGGGCAGAGAAAGCAGGGAGAGGGGAGAGAGAGACACGAACTGGTGGAGCACCAGGCAGTTTGGGGAGATCGACCGTCTAGGGCTGGGGTGCCAAGCTGGTGTGACCCTGAGCAAATCACATCACCTCTCTGTGTTCCATCTAGGGTTGTTCAATGCAACCTCATGCAGTGTGTGAAAGAATCTTCACGGAACTTCCAGAAGAAAAGACAACAGATGACAGCCCGCCTCCCCCTCCTCCCTGCAGAGGGACAGGAGCACGCCAGTGAGACGGGAAGGCACGTGCAGGAGTCCGGGCAGCAAGGACTCCAGGGAGACCTCACGGTGGGAGGGCAGTGGGGCCCCGGGGCCAGGAAGGGACCCTACAGGGCAGAGCAGGGTGACCAGGGTCAGTCAAGAGCCCAACCCTGGGCCTGGCACCCCACGGGCAGGCGTGTGGCCGGCTGCCTGCTGCTGCCCCTCCCCACCTTCCGTGGAAATTCTCAAATCTATGCAAACTAGAGAGAGCGATGACATCATGGACGCCAAACACTGCCACCCGCCTTCCAGCACCATCGCAACAGCCGCCATCCTTCACCTCGCCTCCACCCACCCCACATGCAAGCACACGTACACACACACACCAATGCATGCGCACCCATGCACACACATGTACGTGTGCACACACATATCATACACACCACCCATGCACACACGCATACACACATCTGATGCACATGCATGCATACACACGCCAACATACATGCAACGGGCACACGTGTGTAACACACGCCGATGCACATGCACAACATACATGCACACGTATAATACACGTCCACATGCCTAAACACAAGTCCACACTGTAAGACATACACATACACACATGTGACATGCATGTACATATCCACACACACACAAAGGTCGAAGCAGATCTCCGATATTATGTAATCTCATTTCAAATGCTTCAGGATGTATCTCTAAAAGATGACTTTTAAGAAACGTAATCAGAAAACCGGCCATCAGCCTAAAAAAGCCATGTTCATTCCTTAGTATCAAACATCCAGTCAACGTTGAAACTTCTGTTTCACATTCTTTTAGCGTTTCTAATTCTAATCAGGTTCTAAAGAGGATTCTTAAAGATAAGTCAACACAGAAGGAGGTGCTTGGTGCAAAACTGGGATGAACACAAGGAGAAAATGGCCCAGGAACGAGAGGACAGCCCCAGAAAACCACGTCTACCCTGTGCTCGGGGAGGTCTGGCAGCAGGAGAAGGGTGTTCAGACGGTGGGAGTTTCCTTTAAAAAGAAACCTGCTGAAGTCAACACATACGTGTCTACACTTAATCACTATAAATAAATTTCTATTACACATAAAGCATGAATTGCATTTTAAATGTAACGTGACACAACATACAACATACAACAGCAGGAACCTAAGTCATGACACTCTCCCAGAAAGGAGGGGAAAAAAAGTAAAGAGAAATCATGGGGAAAAAAAAGATACCAAAACCATCCACAAGGTTCAATACCTGATTAACAGGAGCTCCAGAAGATAAAACAAGAGAGAAAAAATGACAGGAGTAAATAAAGTTCCCCAAAGTGAGGAACCCAGTCTCCTGGGTGACACACAACGGTCTGGTGAGCCAGCAGACAGCACTGGGAACTCCTCACGGCCCGGAGCGCCGCAGACGCCGGGCGGACGGTCAGAGCGGCCCAGACTTCTCCACAGAAGCCCCGGTACCAGAGGCCGGGAGCAAAGGGTCCCACATCCGGAGGGAAACCCACTTCCTGCCCACATCGCTGCCACAGCCCCAGAGCGACTGGATAACTCAGTCCAAGCACTACCTGTTGGCTCACGTCTACAAGATGACCCGCACACAAGCGTCTCCACAGCCATGGGTAGGACACGGCAGCACGTGGTAGCATGGGCACATCTCCCGCCAGGGCTGGGGGAGCTCTCATCCACTGGGCCGCCCAGGAGCCCGCGTCCTTGTGCCCAGAGGCAGGCCCGCCCTGCCAACGCCAGCCCACCCGCGCTCCAGGACTCCATGCAAACACCTATCCACTCGCTGCCAGGACAACAGCCACCTCGTGGTCTCTGAGAACGGCTGAACATCTCCCAGCTGCCAGGAGTGACTTCAATTCCTACCCACTGGGAACTGCGGGGAGGGAGAGGGTGGCGACTGGCTGCTGTATGTTCTGTAGGGTTACATAGGAACCTCATTCACCCGTAGCGCCTGGTAAGAAATCCTCACGAGCATCATCGGCTGTTGCTGTGTACGCCACAAACCCCAACTGGAAGCACCCGCTGTGTCTCGAGAGAGAAAGCCTCTGGCCTTCGCTTTCAGACATTGTTACATGAATGAGTAATAGCAAAGGAATAAATGAGCTGGTGGGAATCTTGAAACTCAGGGTTTTTTTGGAGTCTGCAGTGTGACCTAGTCTCGGTGACTTGAGCCTCCCAGTCACCCGAAGGACAGGCAGCAGGTGGGCAGAGTGGCCATCACGACCCTGTGAGGCCACGGGGTATCAGGACTCTGCAGCGAGAGAGCTGGAAGAGGGGCTCGTTCCAGACACTGTGGGGACGCGAACTTAACCATTAGCCCTTGAAAAGTGGCAATCCAGTTCACGGAATTACACAACCACCGCCACCATCTACTTCCAAGATGCTCCCATCCCCAGAGCCGCCCGTCCCCAGTAGCTGTCACGCCCGCACCTCTCCAGCCCCGGTGCCCACTGAAGGGCACCCACTAGTGGGTGCCAGCTGTGGGCACTTCACATGAATGGAATAACCATGTCCTTCCGTGCCCGGCTTCTCTCGCTCGGCACCATGTCCCCGAGGTTCTCCCCCACGCTGGGTCCTCAGTAAGGCCACCTGATTCCAGCGTGTGCAGGGGCCGCACTAAGCGGTGAGCCTGTTACCGACGGGCCTTGGGTTGTTTCCATCTCCTGTCGATCGTGAACGTGCGTGTACAGGTGTACGCCTGGGAGAACTGTGGGGTCACACGGCAAACCAAACTCTGCTCTACAGCCCCAGCAGCAACACACGAGGGCTCCAATTTCTTCGCATCCTCTTCCCGCTCTGTCTCGTGGTTTGTCTGTGTTTGATATGGTTTGGACACACTGACTAAAGATAACAGTGAGACCGGACTTAGGAATGGCCCAGAGAGGCCTGGGGCAGAGACACGACATCCTGTCTGGATGCTCGGCTCTAAGGGGTCCCACAGAGACGTCCCCCCAGAGACAAGCACGGCAATGTGAAGCCAGAGGAGCTCGCCAAGCAAGAGGGCTCCTCTGTGCTGCCCAGAACCCTGTGGTGTCCCCGGTGAACTCCTACGTATGCCTGAAGGCCCATCTCAATGCCGCCTCCGGCAAGAAGCCCTTCCATCGCCTCCCCTTCCTCCATCCACCTCCACGGCGTTTTGCTCGAACCCACTGGAGCTCACGTCATGTTGCTCCAAAACGACGTGCTGCCGAAGCCCGTCAACCACGCGTCACCCACCCGCCCGCATCTCAAGGTGTGACACTAACTGCTGAAAATGACGAACAAACGGCCAAACTGGAGGCCCGTGTCCTCGTCGGCACAAACCACCACTTAGCCACTCACAGTGACCGCATCATGACCACGCCGGGCCATAGCGGGCAGGCGGGAGAGCACACTAACCCGCACGCCTCAGCCGGGTGGCCATGGCTTCGGGGTCACTCTGTGACCTGGCTGATGTCAGTGGGGAGGCTCGGGGGGGCCCGCGGCCCCTAGAGGGCAGGCCGGTGTGCAGGTTTGCCCCACGGGAGGTGCGGCCAGAGGAACTGTGATAAAATAAAGCTGCTGGGGCGGCAGCTCCCAGGGCCAATGAGGCGCTTGGAAGGCCACAGACCGGTGGCCGCCTGAGGACGAGCCCAGCCTGGGAGACCTGGCCAGAGACCATTCCCCAGCTGTGCTGGGGCATCGGCTCTCCTGCGCAGCCACCAGAAGCTGCCTTTCAAGGAGGCCGTGCATTCTTGGGCCAGCATGCATGGCCTGCCCGGGATGATTTTCCACCCTGCAGCAAGGGGCCACGTTAGGTGGGACACATGCGATTCAAACCACGAAGCCACTTCGGGACACACTAGAAGGAAGTGGGGCCTGGACAGCCAGGGATGCTGGCTCATGGGAGGACACAGCCCTTCTCCTGGATGGCAGCCCTTCCCTTCCCCCAGGATTCCAGGAAAACCTCCCACTTTTCGGAGGCCCCCTTCCTGTCTCCTGTTTGCACGCTGATGAATTGTCTCGAGCCACAGGATGGTGCTGGGCGCGGGGTCAGGACAGGCTTCCCAGGCCAAAGGACTCTTCCCAGCAACTGTGATACGGCACTTCCAGAAAGCCCCAAGGCCAGCCTCTGCTCCGGAATGAACACAGCCCGAGGGCCTGTCCCCAGGCTGCCCTCGGGGCCAAGAAGTCCTGGGCTGTAAAGACCCCAGTGGTCATCTTCTGACCATTTTCCGGCCCGAGGAAACCCTCCAAGGGGAGGTGTGGGATCTCAAGAGACCTTCCAGGGAGAAGCTGACGTACCTCAGCCCAGCACGCATGGCGGTTTTCCCAGCCCTGTCTCCCCTGTCCCTCGTAGGGGACCTGCCAAGAGCAGTTAGCCATGCAAACTGATTCTTCCCATGGGCCACACACAACCCGGAGCTGGAGAGGCCATTCCACAGAGTGCGACTCCCAGGGGGCTGTCCACTGAGCACCGGGCAGGCCATGCACCCAGGGCCTCCTCCCAGGAGGAGGGTCCTCAGCACCGCAGGGGCCTGCTCCTTGCTGACCTGAAATCCTAGGTCCAGGGGAGGCTGTGGGACTCAAGGTCCTGGGGTCTCCAGGGGAGGGGTCGGTGGTCACAGCCCTCAAGCTGGAAGCATTTCACAGTGGGAGGCAGGCCCAGGTGAGTGGTGCCCATCTATGAGGCAGGGAAACCGAGGCCTGGAAAGAGCAAAGACTATGTCCCAAGTCTCCCAACCATTCAGAGAGGGCGGCAGGGAAACACAGAGCTGAAAGCGTTTTTCTGAGCACCTTCTGTACACAGAGAACACAGCAGAGAAAAAGGCGTGGTTCTGCCACAGAGAAGGGGTCCATCTAACAGGAAGGCAGCTGGAAGGTCGTGGGAGATGACGGGATGACCACAGGTACAAGGCACTGCCAGCAAGCGGGGGACTCCCAGACACCCGCGGGAAGGAGTCAAGGAGGGCTTCCTGGAGGAGGTGCCTTCTGAGCGGGTTCCAGGTGAGAAGAGCTGAACCAGGGGGCACTGTGGGCAGTGGAGTCCCCCTGGCCACCTCCTGAGCACCCTGCTCAGAGAAGCGCCCCTCTCCCTGACGGCTACCTGCAGCTCCCGCCCACCCTCCACACAGCCGGCCGTCCCAGACGCCTTTCCGCCTCATTGTTCAGAGTCAGCGCTGGTTTACTGTCTGCTATGAGGCCTTCAATTTGCTTCATTAACCTTTGGTTAATCTTTACCATTTTTATTTTGTGGTGTTTTTCACTCACTTTCTGACTTGGGTTGCACACTGCATTGACTTGAACGGGCCCCTTGAATTCATGACCAACAGAGCCTCAGAGGTGGTGGCTTCATTCGGAAATGGGCCACCCTGGAGTGGGGTGGCTCTGGCCCAGCGACCAGTGTCCTCACGGTAAGAGGGGAACTGGACACACGCACAGAGCACACCGTGAGCCAGGGGGCAGGATTTGGCGGATGCACCACGCCCACCAGGCCAGGTCTGCGGGCACCACCAGAGGCTGGAAGGAGGCAGGGGCGGACGCCCGCCAGAGCCCCCAGGAGGAGCCGCCGGCTGAGGCCCTGCCCCGGGCTGGCCTCAGTCCTGTGAGGCAATAAATTCCTCTATTTATTCCTCTGTTATCTAAAGCCACCCCATTTTTTTTTCCTTCTCCCACTTTTCTTATTTTATTTTATTTTATTTTTATTTATTTTTATTTATTTTTATTTACAATTTATTTTGGTATCATTAACCTACAATTACATGAGCAATATTGTGATGATTAAACTACCCCCTTCATCAGGTCCCCCCCACCAACCCCATTACAGTCACTGTCCATCAGCGTAGTGAGATGCTATAGAATCACTACTTGTCTTCTCTGAGTTGTACAGTCCTCCCCGTGCCCCCCCACCTTAAGTCTGCTAATTGTAATGCCCCTTTTACCCCCTTATCCCTCCCTTCCCACCCATCTTCCCCAGTCCCTTTCCCTTTGGTAACTATTAGTCCATTCTTGGGTTTTGTGAGTCTGCTGCTGTTTTGTTCCTTCAGTTTTTTTCTTTGTTCTTATACTCCACATATGAGTGAAATCATGTGATACTTGTCTTTTTCGTAAAGCCACCCCATTTATGACAACTGCTTAGTGGCCTAGGGAACTAACACGCAGCTCGTTAATGTCTACAATCTTGCCTTCTAACAAAGCCATGAATTTCCCTCCAGTGCCGGCTGCGCGGCATCCCCGAGGTCTGGTGATGTGATGCTTTTAGTGTCGCTCAGTCCCGCCTATAATTTTCTCCTACGGCAATCTTCTTTTACTATGACAATCTTCCTCTCTAATAAAATTATGCAAAAGCTCACTATTGGTTTCCAAATGCACGGGGAGGCTTTTTCCCTTTTCTGGTTATCCTTGTATTAATGATTTGTAACTGTATTGCATTTTAGCCAAAGAATATGGATTTTGAAAAAGATTCAAACTCATCCAGGGATCCCTTTAAATAACATGTCCCCCACATACTTGATTCTAAAATTCTGATTTGTACATGCCTTTCCAGGATCGTTATGTGTGGCCCAATCATGGAAAAAAGACTGAACTCAGTGATGAAGCCGGGGATTGGGGGGGTGCCAGCAGGGTGCCGGCCCCACCGCCTCATGCAACTGGGGTACGTGGGTGTCGCACCCGCCGGAGTGGTGCAGCCGAAAATCCCGTGCTTCCTGCAGAGCTTGCCACATGTCCCAGCACTTGACACATAGTAGGTGCCCAACAAAGATGAATGACTGAATGAAGAAACCTTTCCAGAGAACAAGTGGCATTACATGTCAACACGTACTTCCGAGCCCGATAGTTCTACTTCTATCAGTTTAGGAACATCAGTATGATAGGCTACGCCGCACCTTTCAACCATGTTTTCAATAACACTGAGTGACCATATAAACGACCACATAAAATTTGGTTTAAGAAAACTGAAAAGCAGGATTCAAAACTACAGACAGTTAAAGAGAATGAAAACACAAGCCACAGACTGGGAGAAAATATTCGCAAAACGCACGTCTGCTAAAGGACTTGTAGGTAAAACGTACAAAAAACTCTTAAAGCTCCAGAATAGGAAAACAACCCACCCAACTGGAAAAATGGCCAATGACCTTAGCAGACGTGTCGGCAAAGATACAAGATGTCAAGCAAACACTTCACATGTCCCCAGGGAGACGCAGCTCACAAGGCACGCCACAGCCTACGAGAAGGCCCAGAGCGGGAACTGCGGCCCCAGAATGCCGGCACGGGTGCGGGGCAGCAGGCGCTGTCAGAGCCAGGGCATCTGGGGCAGCCTCTTCAGTGGGTCCTCGCAGAGCTAGACGGGCTCTGGGCATGCAGTCCAGCAACCACACTACTTGGGGCTCAGATAAGATGAACAGTTAGGGCCACGCAAAGCCTGCTCACGGATGTCTGCAGCAGCCTTATTCATAACTCCCAGAGCTTGGAAGCAACCCAGATGTCCTTCAGCAAGTGATGGAAAACTGTGGTTCACCCAGCGGAATATTATGCAGCATTAAAGGGAAATGAGCCTTTGGGCCATGGAGAGACCTGGGGGCCCTCAGGTGCATGTCACTGAGTGGAAGAGGCTCCATACCATGTGGTTCCAGCTCTGTGACCCTCGGGAAAAGGCAAAACTATGGAGCCACAGAAGGTCAGAGGTTCCAGAGGTTTGGGGGACAGAGGGATGCACAGGCAGAGCACGGCAGCTTTTAGGGAGCGAAACAGCTCCGTGTGACATGGAACTGGGGGCACATGTCATCACACAGTCCACGCCACAAAGGCCCAGCCAAGAGCGGCCCTCAGGTAACCACGGAGTCTCGTCAACATGAATGTTGCTCGTCAGCTTTGACAAAGCACCGCGCAGCCGTGGGACGGTGACGACGGGGGCTCAGGGGGACTCTGTACTTTCTGCTCAGCTTCTCTGCAGACCTGAAACTTCTAGAAAATAGTCCACCATTTTAAAAAATCACATCTAGTGGGACGTTGTTACATGTGTGGGAGTAGGAGAGACAAAGTGAGAAGAAGCCACTCCCGGGACAGCTCTGACGCAGAGTTGCTGCGGACACGCTCGTCCTTTTCTGTACTTTCTTAATATCCTAAAGTTACGGCATTGACTTTCGTTCACTGTGGATTTCTCGCCCTAAACCTTCCTGTGAAAGCACCTAAGCGCCCCTGTTCACCTGGCCGAGTAGGCCGGCTCCTCAGTTAAAACACCTCCATCACCAGCGGTTCCATAGGGCCCTCCTGTGCTGACGGGTAGTGGCCGCGCTAGAGGGGGTGAAGGGTTCAGTGGTGCCGTAAGTGCGGAACCATGTGCTGTACACTTGAAACCAAAACAAGGCTGTGTATCAACGACCCTTCAGCAAGAAAAACGCTTCTGTCGAATGCAGCACCAGCAGCCCCTTGGTCGGCTCCAAGTTGGGGGTTCCTTCTACAGACACGGACGTGGCCAGAGAGCCACATGCGCTGTCACGGAGCGAGCAGGAGATGTGTGGGCGTGGAGCCTGAGACGGGCAGTGCATGGCAGGGCAGCAGCTCCGGACAGTGACCGTCACGTCACCCCTCGTACTCAGTGGCCCTTTCCACAGTCCACGGCAATGTTAGCGTGGAATGGGGGGACACGAAACAGCTCCTGCTTAATAAGCATATAAAAAGTAAGGGCGGCAAAATTCTTTCTAAATTTTATTTTCTGTTACTGACATTAGTCATAAAATCATCCTGCAAATAAAAACATAGCAAGTTAACACTTCCCTGTTTGGGAGTTTCTGGTCGTCCCTGGGCTGGTGGCACTGCTCTGCCCAGAAAGGAGGTCGTAGAAGAAGCAGGCCCTGCCTGGAGTGGGTGAGCCAGGGCCCAAGGGGGCAGAGGCCACAGGCAGGCAGCCCACCGCTGGGGCGGCCCGTGTGGCCCCACTGCCCGGCAGAGGCTCCAGGAGCATTAGACGAAGCCCGGGAGCTGAGGGCCAGCAGCCCTCAGGGCTCTGCCCCCGACTGCTGGGCATCCTCACCAGGCGAGGGAACCAGGCACCCCCCGGACTGCCCAGGAGGACCGGACCAGCTTTATCAGAAGCCACCAACTGAAAGTTTGAGCGAGGCCCAGGGTACCAGCCCCGATGGGTGAGCAGCCGCCGTGAGTGACCCCACGTGCCCCAGACTCCGCAAGGACCGGGGTGCACTGCCTCCCGCTGACAGATGAGAAGCATGAGGCAGGTGCAGGGCTGTGAATTCAGGTGGCAGTGCCGCCGGCCGGGCCTGTCCCCGCAACGCCACCTGGCTCCTCTGAACAGGAGCAGGGTTTGTTCTGTTTTACACCAAACGGATTATATAACACAAGCCGAGAGAGTTTTCCCCAGGAATGCAAGGCTGGTTCAAAATTTAAAAAGGGATCAATGTAATTCACCATATTCTCAGTAGATAAAAGAATTTGACAAAATCCAACATTCAGAGAGAGAGAGATTCATGGGTCAGAAGACTCAGTCCTGTTAAAGTGTCTGTTTTCCCCAAACTGATTTATAGACTCAGTGTGAGCCCAAGAGGGTTTTTGCAGACATCACCCAGATCGGTCTGAAATACACCTGGAAAGGCAAAGGGCTTTGCAAAGGAGCAAAGAGGAGACTCACGTTGCTTGACTTGAGTGCTCACCGCACGGACGACAGGGACCGAGTCGGTGCAGCATCACCGGGAGGTGAGCTCGGCAGAAGAGGGCAGCAGGGGTCCAGAAACAGACCCACAGGCGCATCGAGCTATGGCTGATGCACACACGCGACGTCCAATACAAAAGCATAACCCACTAAAAAATACATCGATAAATTAGACTTCCAAAGTGAAATCTTTTACAAGAGAGTGAAAGACAAGCTACAGACAGGGAGATATTTGCCAACCACACACAGGACAAAGAGCTTGTGTCCACATATACAAGGATACAGGTTAAACATATAAAGAAGTCTCAAAATCAATGGTAAGAAAACAACAGACAATAACAAGGAAAATGGACGAGTTGTGAACAAACACCTCACCAAAGATGTAAGAAGGACAAGCAAGTATGTGAAAACATGGGCCACACCTTGGTCACTGGGAAAGGTAAGATAAAACCACCTGAGGCCCCCATATGCCTATCAGAGTGGCTAAACTTCAGAACTGACAATAGCAAGTGCTGACGACGCTGAGGATCTAGAATTTTGCTGGCTGGGATATGGGGCGGCCACTCAGGAAATAGTTTGGAAGTTTCTTATAAAGCTAAACACACACTGACCATGTGGCCCAGCAATCCCACCACTAGACGGTTACTCATGTGAAATAACAATCTGCCTTCACATGAAAATCTGGAAGCTGAATGCTCATGGCGGCTCGGTTTGCAGTTGCCCAGCACTGGGAATGACCCTGGGACTGGAGCACCAACTGTGCTTCCCGCCGCCTCCCCACCACCAGCCGCAGCCTCTCCCAGAGCTCCTGGGTGACCCCAGCCCCCCACACCAGAGCCCATCCCGGGCCGCCCACCCCTCCAATCCCTCTCCTCCCATTCTCTGAATGTCCGTGTCTCTCCTCCCGCAGCCACCCCTCTGCCACATCCTCCAGCGGACACACCCACAGACGGGGAAGGAAATCATTCGGGGTACCCACTTTCTAATTTTAAAGACTTTGTTTTTTTAAGGCAATTTCAGCTTTGTGGTGAAATTAATAGGAAGGTGCAGGGATTTCCCACATTCTTCCCACCCCCACCCCTACTCCACCCCGCTGGGCATCCCCTTTGCAGCAGTCCTCTCAGGTCCACTCGCCAACCCAGGAAAGAGCGGCCAGGACTGCACTGTTGTCATGTGAAAGCCTGCTGTGGCTCCAGCAGCCCCCAGCGTACAGCCCGGAGCCAGGCTCCCCGAGCCCGGCCACCTCCAGGACAGTCTGCTGCCACCACTCTGTCCACCCCCAGGCTCCTAGCCCCCAGATGGCTCTGGGATGGCCCCAGCTGCCACCGCCCTGTCTGCCTGGCCATGTCCACCCAAGCCCCTCCACCCAGGTGAAACCTTGATGGCGTATGTGCACTCGGCACTGTGCACACCGCCCACCACCCGACAGGGATGCTCACCAAATCTCTCCCCGCTGGCCACCTGGGACCCGGGAAGGCCCAGGCGTTGCCTGTGTGCTGGTGGAGTGGACAGTCACTTCTGTGACAGCGTGCTCCTCAGGGGCCTCGGGAGTCCAGTAAACCCGTCCACCCAGCTCATTCTTCTGCGTGCCACCAGACGGTCATGCAGTGCTGGTCACCTGGAAGCCCGTGCTGGCTGCGAAACCGAGTCAGCAGACTCCCCGGACAGCCCACTGAGACCCCCAGCCCTCAGAAACGGGTGTCTGAGTGGAAGTATTTACTTCCATAAAAGTCTCTCCAGAAAGCCAGCCCGGGTCATCCCTTCCTGGGTGTGTCCACTCATTCCGCACACCTTGTCAGGGAAGGCCAAGGGTGGGCCTGGATGGTCTGACCATTGGGCTGGTAGAGCACAAGCCTCCCCTGAGGCACGGGGAGAAGGTGCCACACCCGGCCCTACGAGGGGTCCACATCGACAAAGTGGAGCAAAAAAGAGCCACCGCAGAGCCAGCAGGGATTTGGGAAAAGAGCAGCAGTCACTCACATCTGGGAAACCCGGACTCACTCGCTCCCTGGGGAGTAAGCTGGTACCACGGCTCCAGGGCCGCAAGGACGCGCAGACCCCAACCCCAGAACCCAGTGCCTGAGAGAGCCTGAGAGTTATTTTCTTTTAAATCATTTCCTTGGCATGAAGGTGTTTTCTGAAAAGAAAAACACAGAAAGCCATCAAACGTGAAAAAGTTTTAAGAGAGTAAAAATTATGACACAGCCGTGCAAAGGCACTTAAAGCCACTGAAACGGACACTTAAAAGTGGTCAAAGTGGTAAATGTCAGGTTCTGCGCGTTTTACCATGATAAGAAAAATGCTACTAAGATTCAAACATAAAAACGCACGTGTATGGAAACAACCCACATCCATCAACACGTGTCACAAAGCAAGGAAAGTCCCCCAAAGGAGGGCACGTCGCAGCCAGGTGAAGGGGAGCGAGTCGTCTTCACGGGGCAATCTTCCCTGCAGCATTTAAAGTTCACTATTAAAAGGATTATGACTTTTATCACAAGATCATCACATGATCTTCTGAAAGATTACCTCTTGGAGGAGAAGCTCTAAGGCTGTGTAAGGCATTTTGCTGGATAAGGGGTATCACCCGCTTCAAGCCTCCGCCCTGGAATAGCAACCTTCAATGGCCCAAGACCCAGGACCCCATGCTCCCAGAAGCTAAGTGCCTTCCTGGGCCTGGGTCATAAGCACTTGCAGCGGGTCCCTCAATGGTCAAGCAAACATCGTGGGACATGAGACCCCCCGGGATTTGAGGACTCTCAGGACTTTATATTTAGGGGACTTCAGCTCCATTTGACAATCCGCCTCAAACTAAGGGATGTTCTCCCTAGTAATATGTAACCACGTATAAAAGCATGATGCAGACATCAGAGAATTCACAATACCACCCCAGAGCCTGTATGTATTAGCTTTTCCAAAAAAAATTACCAAAATAGCGAGCCTGTCTGCCCACAAATACTGTTATTGCTGGCCTTGCCTTTGACAAACACGGAATTGTCCTACACCTGGCATTCTGGGACCTGCTGTGTCCACTTAGCAGTGGACTGCTGCTATACCTGGTAGGCCAAAGAAAAAACACCCTGCCCACCCAGGAAAGCCCCCCAAACAGGCATGATGGTGCTCTGACCCCCAGGTCCTCAGAAGGTGATCTTATTTGGAGAAAGAGTCTTTGCAGAGGACATCAAGTTAAAAGGAGGTCACTAGGCTGGGCCCCAGCCCAGCATGGCTGCGTTCTTATGTCAGGCGGTGCCACAGGAGATGGAGGCAGAAGTCTAGGTGATACTTCCACCAGGGAAGCCCAGGGGATGGCCAGCAGCTTGCAGTGGCCTGAAGCAGGCCATCCCTCACGGGCCTCCCAACAGAGCCAGCCTGCCCACACCTGACCTCAGACTTCACCCCCAGGACTGGGAGGGGGCTTTCTGTTGTTTCCGCCCCACAGGGGGTGGCACTTTGTTACAGCAGCCCTCGCAGACTAACAGCAGCCATGGTGACTAAGATGGAGAAAACAAGGACTCGCATAATTCCCTTATTGCTGAATTGAAATGTAGGCAGACAATTGATTTAGAACCAGGACAGCAGCCTAGGCACAGCTGTCACCTGGCTGTGGACAGGCCCCCTTCCTCTTCCGGGCCTCTAGCCTCACATGTCAAAGCCATGTAAGAAATCACCTGCCAAGGCAAATATGATCAATTAATCACCCCAAACCTGCCCTTGCTCCAACCTCTCCCCCAGGACCCAAACCCACAGCCTCCTTGATAGCCACACCAGAAGCAGAACACCTAACTGCCTCCCTAACCGCCTCCTCCCACTGTCCCCTCCTTTGCAAGTGGCACCCCCTCCATCAGGGCCCAGGCCAGACCCCAGGGTCCTGCTCCATGCCCACCACCCCGTGTCCGTCCACCAGCGTGGCCCAAACTTCCCCACCCTAACTAGCGGCCCATGTGGCCTGCCTCCATGGCCCCGAGATGGCAATGGCACCCCCACCTGCCAAGCCGAACAACCAAAACTACTCCAGCCGTTGCCAAATGCCCCCTGGGGGCAAGACGCGTCCAGCAGGAAACCTCAGCCCAGGTCTGGACCCAGCCTTAGACGGACCACTGGGCCGCCAGTCGGCACCATGGGAGACGAGTCACATGGCTGGGATGTCCCTGCGCAAATGAGTCCAGTGCTAAGGAAGCAGAGGCTCGCGATGGGAAAGGGAGCACGGCTGCCGACCTGATTCTCCTCTCCACGTGGGCGAGGAATGAGGACCCTGGGACTGCCCCCCTCAGCGGTGACCTCACAGGGGACCCCAGAAAATGGATGAAGCCACGGGACCATTCCTTATCAGCTAAAAAAAAGCTTTTTAAATCCGAAGAGCCAAAGCTGGCCAGGGCGTGCAAACCAATGATCAAACTCCCTGCTGGTGGGAGTGTAAGCCGACGGCCCCATTTTGGAAAGTTCTTTGAAAGACCAGCAGTATCACTTTGACCTAGTGAGTCCATTTGGAATTTCAGTAATTGCATTTCTGAAAAGCTAAACAATACCATAGACAAAAACAAATCCATGCACAAATATGTTAGTACGACATTGTTTTTAATTTAAAAAAAAGTGTAAACCACTCAAGTATCCAATCACAAGGGAAAGGTCAAGAAAACTTTTATCTTCTCAACACGATATTATGCAGTCACTTAAAGGGGAGGCCTATGAAGAATAGACAAAAAAAACACAAAATATAAAATTGTATCTGTGATGTGATTACAACTGTGTTTCAAAAAAAACACAATGTGTGAGAGGGAAATAGGTGGAGAGGACTAGAATTTCCCAAATTTCCTTAAGAGGCATGCCTTACTTTAAAATGTTTCTTAACGGACTGTTCTAAAGGCAAGAAATACATTCATTCCTTTGGATGAGCAAAAGTAAAACAGTGCCGGGCAGGCGGTGAAGGACTCAGAAGTGCTTCAAAGCAGACCGGAGCCTGAGCCAGGCTCCCAGGCAGCGCCCCCAAGGCAAGGGGAGGAAACAGGGACAGTCAGGCTCTGACACAGGGCTGAGGGGGGGACACAGGTGACACCCACACAGAGTCCAGGGTGGCAAGGCAGAGCGAGGCAGGAGGGGGCCTGGCATCGGGCGCTAGCGACCAGGGTCCCGACCTCCTGCTTCCCAACTGCGCCCCACAAACAAATTCAGGAAGGGGATGGAAGTCCCGTCAAGGAGGAATGAGTCGTGGGGCATCTCTCCTCAGAAGAGGGAGAGTCGGCAGCTGCGTCCCCACTGCTGTCTGGGGGCGCTTCCCCTCCCAGCATCTGCCAAGCCTCAGAGACGCGGCCTAACATGGGATCAGACATCACATTTGCTGTCAGTGCTGTTTTCTTTTACCCCACATGCCGAGGGCATCTAGAACCAGACCCAGTCCCCACCTCTGGCCCTGAGAACACTGTCAGTGAGCCTGCAAGCTCCGGTCAGTCAGCTGTTCCCTAAAGAGGAAGGGGTTGCTCTGTGGCTGGGAGGGGGCCCCAGAATGAGCTGGCGAGGTCAGCCCACCTTGGTTTCTGCGCCTGCACTCCCAGGAAGAGCCAAGGTATGACACTCCTGTGGGCACTCAATGTTCACCAGAGAACTGGGTGGCCGGGAGGCCTGACGGCGCTCTGCCCAGGACCCCTGCAAAGGGGAAATCAGGTGGGGGAAGCCACTGACCTTCTCCAGCTTGTCAAAGTGGTCCCGGAGGAACCTGAGGGGGCGGTCGGGCTTGGAGATGCAGAGGTGCACGATGCAGTCTTTGAGGACCTGCTGGACGCTGTGCTTCTGAACATAGAGCTCGCATCCCTTCAGGCTCTCGTCCTCCTCCAGCTGGCAGCACGACAGGGACGGGGAGGCCATGGTGACCCGGCTTCTTGCTTCCTGCTGGGGAAAACAGTCACGCTCAGAATGAGCCACGGGGAGCCTGGGCTCTCCGTGTCTTACAAACATGCATCTTATTGCTGGGTCAAATCCCACAGCTGAGGTGCGTGGCTATGCACCCCAGTGTCAGGTGTTTTATTCTGCACTTGTTGGTAGCTTCCATTTTGACGGGCTGGCTGATTGCTAAAGTGAAAACCCCCAAAGCATTACCTCTAAACAGATACTGTGGGAATAGAGGAGGACCCAACAGGTTTCCTAAGTGATGGGGGGCGGGGGTGGGGCCCTGCGTGTCGGCCCCGCGGTGATCTGGTCTCACTTGCGACCGTCCCTCCCCCGTTCCTAAGGACCATCGTGTGGCAGGTAAATACACGCCAGACCTATCAGAGCTGGAGAGGCGCCCTTACGGGCCTGGGGGGCCTGCTTCGCAAGAAAGAAAAGAAAAAACAATAGAAATCCAGCGGAGGGGCCTTCTGCAAGGATGGATCATGGAGAACAACGGCGGGGCTGCTGCGTTCTCGGCACCCCATTCAGGCCAAGTCACAAAGACGCCGGGAGCGATCCCCGCAACCCCGGCCCGGCTCAGGCCTCTGCGCCCCGACCACGGCGGCGCCCCGGGCCCCTTCCCAAAGGCGCACATTTCCTGGGCCCCCCGGCGGGCCAACATCCAGTGCCGGACAGGCCGCGGTGTCCGACGCAGACCCCACCCCAGCCCCGGGTACCTGGACGCGCGGCTCCCGAGGCCAGCGGCTGCGGCGCGGAGACGCGGGGACTGCACGCCTGTCCCGCACTGCAGCGGCGCCGCCCTGCGCCCGCCCCGTGCCCCGCCTCGCCCCCATCGGACCCGCGCCTGCCCACCCTGGCTGCCTGCAGCCCAGGGGGCCTCAGAGGGGGATGGCCAGGGCCCCCGCTGCTCGCACCTGGGTCTCCATCTCCCGTCTGCCCCGCAGTCGCTCGCCAGGGTCTGTCTCCAGCTCACGGCCTGAGGCCCTGAGGGGGTGGCCCAGGGGGCTGAGACCACCCCAGGGAGAGGCGAGTTTAAGCTCCTTGCCGTGGTTAAGGGCACCAGCTTCCCACTCACCCCAGGCCCAATGGGAAATCATGGGTCACCCTAAATTCTTTCTCCCATTCTCAGGGGCCAGGGGTCGCCGAGGGCTGCCCAGCCCAGGCCCAGGAGGGCTGGTCCTCCTTTCCTGCTGCCCATTGCCATGTTCCCCCTCTTCTAACACAGTGGTGGCAGAAATGTCATCTCCTCATCTGGGGGCCTCGCACTTTCCCCAGTGGGGTCTAAATACCAGAAGAGGGGACAGGGAGCCCAGCCCAGCCCCGAGGGGAAAACCTCTGCTGCACTGGGCTCAGCTGTGCGCATGCGCCCCCCACGACCGGCCAGCCTTCGCAGAGGGCTGAGCCGAGCTCCTTCCTGCCTGCATGAAGGGAAGGCACAGGCCGCACCAGGCGGACAGACCAGGGCTCCTTTCTGCTCCCCCAGCCCTTCGCCCCGTGCCTCCTGACCCGCCCACATCTCAGGCACAGTCACACCTGTCCTGGTCACACCTATTGGAAAACGATCATTTTCAGTGATTCGAGAGTGCAGACTTCTCTGAATCAAAAACTTCACCCCACAACCAACTTAAAGCCTGGCCATCTGCGGGCTCAGGCCTGCCTGGAGCTGCTGCAGACCAGCCTCCACTGCCTGCTTTCTTCCCCTCCCCTCCTGGGTGGCCTGGTGGAAGGGGTGACAACATGGCCAGGGCTTGCGGACAGATGTTCCAGGGAAGCCATTGGCCCCATGACTCCCTGGGGCACGCGACCTCCGTGCCGGGGGTGGGGAGCCCCTTTCTGAGGACAGCCTCTGACCCCGAGGCACCCACACACATGCCCTTATCCTGCTGGGACCCTTTACCCTGGCAGAGAGCCCCCCGGACAGGCTTACTGCAAGGCAGACACCTCCGGGTTCGGGGACTGGCAGTCGGCTGGGCACGTGCACCACCAGAAATGGTCCCCAGACACTCTCAGCTTGACTTATTCTGAGCCTTATGCTTGTGTCGCCCAGGCAGCTGCTCCCGCCAGCCTCCCGGGGGCCTCGGGCCAGTTCTACCCTCAAACTCCCACCCTCAGCTCGCCCCAGGAGCAGAGCAAGGCTTGGCCCCAACTGCCCCGGCAGCAGGCAAGCTCCCAGGTCTCTTGCTGCCCTCCTCCTTGGCTTGGGCAGAGTGGGGGTCACTGCCAAAACGTCCTGCTCACTCTCTGCTCAACCCCCAAGGGTGAAAGTAACACAAAGAGCATGGCAGGACAGGGTGTTGCAGAGAAAGGGGGCCAGGGCACACCCAAACTGTGTCTGAGCTCACCCTGCGTCTGACCCACTAATGGTACTAACCAGGAAATGCCATCCCTGCTTACACCTGGCAGCTGTCTGCCCATTGTAACAGAGAAGCACCCCACTGAACACACCTACAGCATACACAATTCCCCCACACAGAGGGCATCTGTGATACGGTGGGAGGAGGTGGCAAGCGTGGGGTCAGCCAGGGAATATAACTGGACAGTCAGTGGCCAAGCCCCAAGTAAGGATGGTAGGAATGTCCCTAACAGGGCAGTCTGAGACTGTGTGGGCCACACTGTCGGCATACACAGCAAGATGCCCACCCCACGGGCAGGGCGAATCCTGCCTTTTATAGGGTGTCTGAGCAGCCATGTCCTTCTACTGAAAACACACAGCTGGTGATTGGTGATTTCCATTTAGAAGTCCTAGTGCTGGTCTGAGAACATCCCCTCCACCAGCAGGGAAGGACCGCCCCATGCGCTCAGCCCCATTACTTTCCCCAGGGAAGGTATTCAGTCCTCAGCTCTGGGGGCAAGGAGACAAATACTTTCTGGAAGATGATTCACTCCGCCTGGCCACTGGAGGGCTGCGGTGCACTGTGGTCTGAGGGGGGCTCCCGGGTAGCCTTGCTGGTATAGATCCCGACCTGCCATGACCACGAGCCCCGCAGGCCCCCGGGGGATGGAGGTGATGGCTCGCCCTGGGCCAGCCACAAGGTTCCCTGGAGGGGCCACTAATCTGCCATCACGGTGGATGTTACTCCCCCCAACAGAGAAGCACACGGTAGGGTTTGGGGACCATGGACACTGAGTTATCATCCCCCCAGCCCCATCCACTCCGGGCAGTGGGCTCATCCCTCTGCGGGGCAGACAGCGCAGGGGCCCTGTGGGGAGGCCGACAGGAGGCCCAAGATGGGGAGGAGGACACGTGGGAGAGGGCCACTTCCTGAGCTCGAGGCGGGAGGCAGGGGGAACCGGCGGTGGGAACCTGGCACAGGGGGCAGGAGACCCTCACGAGGACAGCGTTCTCCGAGACTTGGCTTTTAAATGGCTCACTGTGTAGGTCTGGGATGCGAATCTCACACAAATTTTGCCACAGAGGTCACTGAAGGCTGGCTTCGGCATGACTCCCTGCTGGGGCTGGGGGCGTGGTGGGCAGGCCAGGCGGCAGGAGGCCAGTGCTCAAGAGCTGGCACACACGTGAGACCCCCATCCGTGGCCTTGGGCGTAGCCCTCAGGGGACCCAGGTGGCCTGGGCTCCTGGCCATGGATAAGCAGTGTCTAAGTTTGGGGTAACTCATAACGCAGCGACTGGTAACTAATTCTTGAGGGGAGTCAAGGGAAGCTCGAGCCCAAGCCTACATCGGCTGGTGCAAAATCCACTTGGTGCGAGGTGAGAGGAAACAGCTGGGCAAGTGTGTACACCGCCCCCGTCCCCGGACTCACAGCAGGGTGATGGATCAGGGTGGAGCTTTGGGGTGACGAGCCGTGGGGTGAGGCCCTCCTGATGGGATCAGAGCCCTTATAAAAGAGGCCCCAGAGAGCTCCCAGCCCTTCAGCCAAGAGGACACAGCGAGAACACAGCCCTTGTGAGCCAGTGCGCCGGCCTCACCAGACACGGGATTCCCGGCACCTGGGACTTCAGCCCCAGACCAAGCGGTACTTGTGTATGTTGGTTATAAGTCCCCCAGTCTATGGTATTCACTTTAACAGCCCAAAGAGTAAGACAAAAGGAAGCATGAAATATTCAGCAATGCCATATATGAAAATACATTGTAAGGATAAAGAATTCAAAATATCATGAGTCTGGCATATGAACGACAGACACTAAGGGATCAGAATAGAGTCCAGAAACAAACCCAAACATTTACAGGAATTTTGTGCATGATAAAGGTGGCACTGTGTATCAGTGGGAAAAATAATTCAATAATTAGTGTGGTAAACTAAAAAGCCAATTGGACAAAAATTAAGTTGGGTCCCTATGTCACTCTATAAATTTCAGATGGTATCAAGGATTTAAATGTAAAAATTAATACTATAAAATAACAGAAGGGAAGTTGGGAAGATTTTTACACTCTTGAGGCAGAGGAGGCCTTTTAAAGCATAATGCAAAATCCAGGAGCCATCACTGGAAAAGTAGGTATATTCAAATACATAAAAATGAAAATTTTTTGCATTAAAAAAGCATAGATTAAAAGGAAAAACAAAACAAGAAATAACATTTATAATACATATCACAAAGAGCTGATTTCCTTAGCATGAAGATACCCAACTTCACTCCATATGTATGAACATGCAAATTAAAACTATACAAAGATACTATTTTTTACCTATCAGATTAGCAAAACTCCCAGTCTGAGTTTTGGTAAGAGTGTGGGAAATAGGTGCTCTCATAGTGCTGGTGGGAGTGTACACTGATATAGCCTTATGGACACCCATTTGGAAAAACTATCAAAAATTTAAATACAGAGGTTATCTATTCTAACCATTCCACTTGCTAGATTTATCAATAATTTGACAAAAATTTATCAGTGACTATCCTTAATTCATGCACTTTTCTGCACATGGGCAAATGTATCTGTGCATCTGTATACTTTCCCAAGGGTATAAAACATAAAATAACAAAGGATTGGGAAGAAAAAACTAAATATCCATCAACAGGGGTCTGATGAAATATATCATGGCACATCCAGACAATGGAATATTATGTGGCTGTTAAAAAGGACATGGCAGCTCTGTGTGAACTACCCTTACCTGATCTCTAGGGTATGCTCATAAGTGGAAAAATAGAAAAAAACGCACGTTATGAAAGTTTGTGTCATATGCTACCATTTAAGAGGTGAACTAATATTTATGTGTTTACTCAGGCATAGTGTATATCCAGAAAGACTCTCAAGACAATAATGATACAAGTTGCCTCTGAGATGGGGAGCTGTGAGTATATGGCAGCAAGGGAGACTTGCTGTCTATGTGCTCTTGGATACCTTCTGAGCTGCTTGCCACATGCCTACTTACCTATTCAAAAATGATTCATTTTCTTTAAACATTTTAAATCTTCCTGTAAAAGATGAACACTTTTCACTCTCTCCCAGAACCACACTAAAACCACAACAAAGGGATTTTGTTTTCAGAGGCACAAACCCCCCTAAGGGCAGGGAGAAATGGAGAAGACCCTAACAAAATTTTGGAAGTCTGCAGTGGACAGGGGAGTAGTCTCTGACTTATTGGAACCAAGAAAACTGAAGGGTGAGCCAGTGGAGGGGAACATCAGAGGAGCCCAGTTCATACCACAGAATCCTGCAAAGCCTCAGGGTGCTTTGCCAGAACACCCACAGTGAGAGTAAGTATGGGGGCAGGAGAGTGGGCTTCATACCCCAAGGAAACCGCCCACATGGAGAGGAGCTGTGGCTCCCAGAGGCAGCCCAAGCCTTCCACAAGGCCATCCATTATGGAGCAGATGGGCTGTTCCAGTCCCACGGGGTCTGCTAACTTCATAAACACTGTTTGAGGTCATTGAGTTTTGGGTGAATGGCTACCCCTTGTCACAGAACTGGAACCTACCTGGAGATCAACATGCCTCAAACCAGACATGATCTCGCCCTGCAGAGCTGGCCATCTGCCAGTGTTTCCTGTCTGTAAAGGCTATCACGGTAGGCTACCACTGCCGTCTGTCCAGCAGCCCGAGCTGGAAACCCGAGAGTCCGCCACGTCCCCTGCTCTCACCCTGAATGGCTCTCAGCTACACTGAGGGTCTCTCTCCTTTCAGCCCTACCCATTTTTGCTCTGTTTTGGAGGTCTGTCATTTGGTACATACATATTTGGGATTGCTGCATCTTCTGATCCATTTATCCTTTCAATGTTCTTTTCTTTTTCTAGAAATTTCCCTGACTCTGAAGTCTACTTTGGCTAGTACTAAGATAGTCAATCTGCTTTCTAAAAATTATATTTACATGATCTTTTTCCATCCTTTCCCTTTCAATCTACCTATGTCATGGCATTTGGTGTCTCAGCACATATAGTAGACAACATACAGTTGGGTGGTAGGTTTTTTATTCACTCTGCTTATCTCTTCTTTAACCAGTGGTTTAAATGTAAACCAGCCATTTACATTTAATTATTGTCATATTAGGGTTTAAGTCTGCCACTTTATTATTGGTATTTGTTTCGTTCCTTCTCGTACCTTGTTGGGGAACCTTGAACGGTTTTCAGACTTCTACTTTATAATGTTTCCAAGTACATCATTATGATTAATTTTGGTTGGTGACTGTGCCAGACGCCACCGATCAGCTGACCGGTCCCGGCGCCGTATCACATCAAGGGCAGTGTAGAGAGAGACCTTACTTCCATTTATGCTCCTTTATCCTCCCCACTTTCAAATGTAATTACCATAAACGTTTCTTCCACATACACTGAGCACATCATAGTTACAATTTTACTTCAACCATCAGGTATGATTAAAGAAACTCACCAGGGGAAAGGTGCTTGGTTATGTTTACTTCTGTTTTCCTTAACTCCCCCTAACTCCCATTATCTTTGACTTTCTGTTACAATTTTCTGCTTAGAGAGCTTCCTTTAACCAGGCACCAAGGGTAAGCCTGCTAGCAACAAATTCTATTAGCCTACCTTTGTGAGAGAGTATCTTAATTCCTCCTGCATTCCTGAGGCTGGTCTTGCTGGTGGAGGACTCCCAGTTGAGCGGTCTGAGGTCCTGGTTGTCAGGACGCTGGCAAGTGAACTTGGAGACCCAGCTCAGCCCCTCACTGTCCCACCAGGGGCCGCCCGCGCCTCTCCCTCGGCAGGTCCTCCAGCCACCCCGTCCCCGCCGGTTCGGCTGTTGCTTCCCCTTCACAGGAATCTCCGCGGAACCCCACGTCCTCGGGAGCCTCAGCCCCTGCCCCCGACATCGGCCCCATCGCTCCGCATCCCGCGCTGCGGCTTCCGCGCCCAATCCCTTCCCGGCCTGACCCCGTTCCCGGCTGTGCGCTGTCAGCGCCTCGAGCTGCCAATAAAGTTGTGTTCGGAGCCGACCGGAAGACGGGCCGTAATCCGCGCAGCGGCCGTCGCAAAAGCTCCAGTTTCCCCTGACGACGGGCAACGCGGGGAGGATGGCGGCGCTTGGGGCGAGGGAGGCCGCGGCGGCCCCAGGCCCGGCAGAGGCGGCCGAGACGGCCGAGGCAGCCGAGGCGGCGGAGCTAAGCCGCTCCCTGAGCCGCCTGCTGCCCGGGCTGGAGGCCGACAGCAAGCTGGGCAGGCGACGCGCGCTGGAGGCGTTGCAGCGCGCGCTAGAGGCGGCGAGGCCCGAGGCACCTGCGGCCGACCCCGCGGCCGCCGCCGCCGCTTTCCAGGCTCCGTGGACGCGCCTGCTCCTGCCACGCCTGCTGCGCTGCCTGGCCGACCCCGCCGAGGGCTGCCGCACGCTGGCCACGCACCTGCTGGGCCTGGGCCTGCGGCGCACCGCGCGCCCCCGCGAAGCCCTGCCGCGTCTGCTGCCTGCGCTCGCCGCACGCCTGGCCGGCCCTGAGCCCGGGCGCCGGCCGCCAGAGACCTGCGAGGAGCTGCGCCTGGCGCTGGTGCAGCTGCTCGCTCTGGCTGTGCGCCTGTGCGGCGCCGCGCTTGCGCCGCATCTGGACGACGCGGTGCGCGCACTACGCTCCACGCTTCTGGACCCCTTCGCCGCCGTGCGCCGCGAGAGCTGCGAGTGCGCCGCGGAGCTGGCCCGCGCCACGCCAGGTGCCCGTGGGCCGGGCCGGGGGCGGGTGAGGGTGGGGGCTGCGCTGCCCCGAGCGGGGTGCCCTCCCGGGCCTCCGCAGCAGCCGCCGCCCTTCTCCTTCCGGTGGTTCTCAGAATGCAGATTCGTGGTTAAACTACCGTTCAGGTTGCTTTTAAGCTGACCTGCAGTGGGAGCGTTCTTACCGGTAGTTCAGCACCTCGCCGGGGTGACTGTAATCCGGGTGGTTAGGCGAACACACTTTGAGAAACACGGCGCTCCCTTTGGCTTCTTTTCGTCCACATTTCTCTAGGGAGGCGTCCTGTATGCTCTCGCTTGGACTGCTGTCCCACTGACTGAATGGAGGGAGGCCGCCTCTTTCCTGCCTCCCTGGAATCCAATCTACATTATTTTAAAAACTGATCTCATCAGGACATTTCTCTTTTCCTGAGTAGCCATTTCTGCAGAAACTTGCCCCAGTTACTTCTCCTTGCTATCTATACGGAATGGTAGGAGGCACCTACTTATTTATTCCTGTTGAGAGGGCTTCTGGGAGGAGGGGACATTTAACATGAAGATTGGTGACTGGTGGCCAAGAGGGAGTAAGGTTGGCAGATCTAAGGGGCGAAGAGGAGGCCAAGGTGGCTGGAGGGAAGGAGGGGCTCGGGGGCAGTGGTAAGGCCCCTTGGGGGTACAGTCGGGCCAGTGGAGGGCGTTGGGAAGGGGCATGATAGGCTCAGATTCTGGGTTTAAAAGATCACTGATGCTGTGGAGAATGGATTACGGAGGTGGCTAGAGAGGAACAGGGCCAGTTGGAGGCCATAGCCAATCCATGTTAAGATGGTGCTGGCTGGGACTTGGTGGGCAGTCTGGTAATAGAGATGGAGGACAATGTTTGGGGTGTCCTGAAGTCAGAGCTGATAGGGTTTCCTGCTAAGTTGGATCAGGGATGAGGTTTGGGTGGGTAGGAGTCAAAGGAAGAATGGGTTGAAGGGGATGTTGAGGTTTCCATTTGGGGCATGTTGTATTTGGATTCGAATGGTGCAAAATTCTAGAGGATGCAGCTTGGGCTGGAGTTGGCCACCCGGCATTACAGCTCTGTGTTTCTCATCACTCTGAACCCCTCTGTCCTGGTCCGCGCATCACCCAGAGGCACTGCTTCCCGTGCCTTCCCACCTTTGCCCTCGCTGGATCGTAAGTTCTGGAAGGGCAAGACCAGGCCCGCTATACCCACATCATGTAGCGGGTGCTCCCTTATAATGCTGAGCGGAGCATCTCTCCATCTCCACACTGCCCCCTCTACTGCACCCACTCCCAGGTGAGGGGCTTCGCCTCTAGAACCCCATCACATTGGGTAGTAGCAGATCAAGGTCCTGCCTTGGTCCGAGACCTCCGGTTAAAGAACGCGCCCAGGGTGTTGCTGGGGTAGCCATCTCCAGTGGGTCTTGAGCAGCTGGAGAACTGAGGTCGGAACTCCAAAACCAGAGGGTCAGCACGGCTGTCACAAAGATGTTTTCTGCTTGTGACTTTCTGTGAGAACCTCACAAATAGAAGTGGAGTGACTTTCGTCAAAGCAGTGCAGGTCCAGCCCCCTGCAGCAGTGCTGGCAGCTGGCGCAGCTGGCGTGGGGGTGTGTGCACCAGCCTCCGGGCTTGGCCGGCAGCTGCTGGCCACCTGGGGCTCTCCTGACAGCCCGTCCTTAGCTGAGGCAGGGCAAGTCCCAGCCTTTTCCCTTTGGCCCTCTCCCAGGCCCAGTCACAAGGTTCCTGTTCAGGTCACACACCTGTCCTGCACCTCTCCAGGTGCCAGGATACGAAGCAGCACTTGCAGGCCTGAGCCACATGCTGTGCCTGCAGCAGAGACCACAGTGGAGAGAGGAGGGAAGTTCAAGCACAGGGACCACCGGGAACAGCATGATAACTGGGGTCCCCGTCCCACAGGCCACTTCCACATGCAGGCGGAGTCCTTGATCAGCCCCCTGATGCAGACCCTCTCCCACCAGCACTGGAAGGTGCGGGTGGCTGCCATCGAGGCCACGGGCACAGTGATCCAGTTCGGCAATGGGAAGTCGGTGGACGAGGTGCTGCCTCACTTTGCTCAGAGGCTCTTTGACAACGTCCCCCAGGTAACGGACTTCCTCCTCCTGGCTCCTCCTCCCAAACCTTGTGCCCTTGGTAACTCACTCCCTTTCCCTGGTTTTACAAACGTGACACGCTGCACCAAACATCCTTTCCTCTTTCCCAGTCACAAGGTGTTCCTGGTTCTCAACTTTGAGAAACCCCCGGAGAGCTGAATTTAACGTGTTTGTTATTCTAATTTCCTAAGATATGGAAGAGGACAGTTTCCCTTTAGGAGAAAAATCTAAAGGGTGTATGCTCCCCAGTTTCCAGAGGCATCTCTGATGTGCCCCATTGAGGCAGGTTAATCGAGAGTCGCAGTGGCTGGCAAACCAGATCCGGGGGAAGCATGCAGCCGGGTTGGTGTGTCAAGGGAACTGGCTCTGTCAGGCTTTGGAACCCCCTGAGAGACAGACAGACAGACAGGTGCAGACCAGAACCCCGGCTTTCTACTAGGAGAAGCCAGCTCAGAGGGCAAGCTATGGGTGTACATTTGGCTGATAAAACTTCAAAACCCTGACCCCAGGAGAGGGGCAGAGCAGAGGCTGCAGTGGTCAGGCCCCCCTTTGAGGAGGAGAGCGATGGAGGGGCGTGGGCCCCAGTCACATGGGGGAGATGGGTCCTGCCTGACGTCCTCCAGAATGGTCAGATGTCCCCGTCTCTGCCACCTCTGGCCATTTCACATCCCGTCGGCCAGAAGGCACATCGCCTAGGAACAGAGTGCCAGTCATAGGGTAACTGAGGAGCCAGCAGACTTTCCTGCAGAGGCTGTGCCATTTACGTTCCCGCCGGCTGTGTGTGAGGGCCCCAGCCTCGACGTTCTCGTGACACTTCCTGTCTGGCTCTGCTTGTTTATAGCCCTCCTAGTGGAGTGAGCTGGTCTCACTGTGGTTTTGATTCACTTTTCCTGATGACTTCACGTTGAACTTCTTCCCTTGTGCTCGTTGTCAGGTCATCTATTTCATGTGCATGACATTCCACTCGTGTGACTCATGACATGGTTTTGCTCTGTTAGCACGTGTGCACGAACAGACTGAAGGTGTCGGGGTTGCTGTTCCAGTTTTACAGAGATGTTAAAGGTTCTTTCCACTTCTGGTGGAAATGATAAGTGTTTCCCTCCCAACATTTGTCTGAGGAAGCAGGGGGTTAGAGGGCGGGGACTTGGCTCTGCCAGCACCATGTGCCTCTGGGCAGGAGGCAGGCCCCCTGGCGTGAACTGTCCTGCCTCACACGGCCAGCTGAAGTGCAGTGTGCATATCCCCCACGGGCCCCTCCTGGAGCTGGGGCAGAATCAGGCTCTGCCAGGCAAGGAGGAGGGGCAGGGCTGGGCCAGCCCCAGGGGAAGGAGGGGCTTTGCTCTGGCCGGGACAGCATATCAGCCTCCTGGAGTTGAGGGCACGCAGGGCCAACGTGGAAAGCGTCTTCCATGTGTCACAGACCAAGTGGTTGGAACAGCCTTGTGGGACAGCCGTCAGTGTGCGCCACACTGCATGCCCATCAGCGTGGTCGTGTGGCTGACTCCCTGTAAATACTCCGCCGTGTCTGCAGCTCTGCCGACAGCTCACTGCAAAAGCCAAGGCCACGTTGCTGGCTTGAGAACCTGGGTGCTGGGCCCCCAGCTGCCGGTCCTAAGGGCCCGCGTTCTCACATGGACCGAGGAAGTCAGCAGACAGCCACCTCCTCTTTGGTGCCTTGAAGAGTGCAGTCTGTGGCTTCTTGGTGACAGGATTTTGCGAAACTTCTGTCCATGCATGACTCTTATTGTTATTTAATATTCCAAAAACAAATGTTCTCCATTATTATTTTCATTTTAATTTCTTCCCAGTGGGATTTGATTTGCTCCATATGATTTCCTGAGCTGACTGAGGGGATTTCAAATCCAGCTCAGCAGTCGCCTGCCAGCTTTCACACTGACTGGGGTCATGTTAATGGGATGGCCTCCGAGTCCCTGATGTCCACCATGCTGCCCTCAACGTTTCTGTCAGGCCCACACTCACGCTGATGTTTCTGAGGGCTCCACAGTACTGAGCGGCTGGCAGACCCGTGTTCTCTGGGACGGCCCAGGCCGTGTGGGGGCCTCGCCCACACTCTGCAGAAGGTGAAGTCCTTGCTGCCATGTGACTTTCAGAAAACTGAGCAGCCGTTCAGGTCATGGGCCGCATGGCAAGGGCCTGCCTTCAGGAAAGAACTTGCAATCAGTGCTGCCCCCCTGAATGGACTGGTTTGGCCCCTGCAGCAACCCCATGAAGAGGGGGTGTGATGATCCCGCCTTACAAATGAAGCAGGGAGGGCCCCGAATTCGCCCTTTGCAGTTTGTCACCTCACGTCCCCAGGACTTGTCTGGGGACATGGGAAGGGGGGTGTTCCCATACAGCAGCAGGCTCTCTGCTTCCCCGGCCCAGAAAGGCTGTCCCATCCTGCCGCGTGTACATCCAAGTGAAGAGTGCCAGGCTCAGGTTTGAGCAACCATAAGCACCCTGGAGCCCTCTTGCCCCCAGGGTCCCCTTCCCTTCAGGAGCCCCTCTGCTAGTGCTGCTCAGACTGCAGGTGATAACGGCTCAGCCAGAAGACGGGACTGTGTGTGCTTCATGTGGTTTGTTTCTGAGCTCCCTGCCGTTGCATGGGAGCCTGCCTGGAGGTGCCAGGCTTGGCAAGTGGGAGCTCAGTAGCTCACCTGCCCTCTGCCGTCACCCTGGTGAGCGGAAAAGTGAGCAGGTCCTGCATAGGTCCTGGGAGAGATGTGGTCTGATGCACTGCAGCGACCTTGCTGGTGCTCAGGGATGATGGGGGGCAGCAGGGTGAAGGGGTGGGCGGAAGATGGACTTGACGCTCTGAATGAGGAGGAGATCTAAGAATGAGAGCAGGGGATCCCATCACTCCAGCCACTCAAAGGCATCCCGGGTGCAGATGCTGGACACCCAGGACCCCTGACGGTGGGGTCCTGCCTGTGTGACCTTGAACAGGCTGAGTCCTTGGTTCCTCAGAGCTCCTTACTTACTGGCGGAAGCCTGTGCTGCTGTCAGGAGGTGCAGTCTCTGTGTGGTCACGTTGTTGGAGCAGGGATGGGGCGTCCCCTCACCTGCCCACCCACTTCCTCCCAGTATCAGATTGGAGGGAACGAACTGAAGGAATTCAGTGGGTGTTCATACCCACAACAGACTTAATATTATGCTAACATTTTCTCGGGTTACAAAATAAAAATGTTAGACTTAGGTGAAGCCCCTTTAAAGCTAACTCTTCTTTAAATGAATTTGAATACTCTATATTTCAAACAATTTGCTGTTATTAAAATATCTTGATGCCATTAAAGATTTCTTTTGTTTTCAAGAGGTGAGCTTACTTAAAATGAGGTAAGAGGCTTAAAATTCAAGGCCTCTGGTCAGCATGGATGGACAGAGTGAAGGCCACTGAAAATACTCTGCATGAGACAGTTACTCAGGGGCTGGGCAGGGGGATCTTCCCACCAGCCCCCAAAGCCCAGACTCTGGAAGCTCAGAGTGGCTTTGCAAGGCGGCTCTCCCAGCAGGGCACTGGCGCTGCTCTGATTCTGGTGCCCCTGTGCTGACGGGCAGCCTGGACTCCATGTGAGGTCCCCACCCCAGCATCCCGATGTACAAACCTGATGCAGGAGAATGGCAATTCTCAGTCCACTTTGCTTCTTTTCATTGAAGTTTCCTGCTTAAGCTATTACTTGGCAACACTGTTAAGTGCTGTTTTTCTGAACTGAAAGAAACAGGGTAATTTGACTTGTGACAGCAGAAAGTTGCAGGTTTTTGATGACGCCAGCTCAAGGCTGCTGCAAGACCCTCTAGCTCCCCCAGCTCAGCAGGCGAGATGCGTGAAGTCTCCTCCGTGCAAGCAATGCCCAACCTGGGGGGTGGCAGGTGGCTGTCCTGGGTGTGTGGCCCCTCAAGGAGCGGGGAAGGGTACAAGCCTGGTGGGCTCCCACGTCAGCGGCCGCCTCTGCTGCGTCTAGAGCCTCCTGGGTGCCCAGGTGCTGCTCACTCTCGGGTTTAGGCAACCGGCCGGGTGCAGTTTGGGTTTTCAGCCTGTGGCCTTTGCCTGACAGCCTTTTGAGCCTCCAGCTGACAGTGTTGACCGAGCTTGAAGTTGTCCACTTGCCACAGGTGGTTCGTGATAAGCGAGGGCCTGTCGGGGTGTGAGCTCTGAGGCCCGTCATCCTCCAGCAGTCCCTGAGTGTGAGGGCGGCCCGACCAGTGTCCCAGTAGCAGCCAGTCTGAGGCCGATTGGGTTCTGGGAGCTTCCGCCGGGCACCCCACATGTTGTAGGCTGTTGGGAGCATCTCTCCTCGGGTCCTTGTTTCTTGGGTTGTTAACAGCCGGCCTGTGTCAGGAACAGCCACCTCTGCTTTGTGCTCTAACTCTTCAGCAAGTGGCTCCCAGGCTTGCTGGCCCCTTGTGGCCTGCACTGTCTACACTGGCCACCGGTGTCCACGCTGTGCCAGGGGCTTTCCTGCCTTGGGAAAGACAGTGACACATGTCCTGTTCTCTCACTTTCTGGAAGGGAGAACGAGCTTGGAGAGGGGACTTTGCCCCGGTTTCAGAGCAGCAGGGGCACAGCCAGGTTGGCCAGGTTGTCTCATGTTTCTGGAGCCAGTCCCCTGGCCTGCATGCTGCTTCTCGGGCCCACAGCTGCTGGAGCACACCACCCGAAGTGCCTGTGGGCACCCCCATTGGCAGGCACCCCCGTTGGTAACCCCACCAGTGACTGCGGGGCTGTGCAGGTGGCAGCCCTGGGTGGGACGGTGCTGTGGTGCCAGGCACACAAGGGCTCCTGCAGGATGGGATGGCTGGCTCCGCCCATGCCCATCTGCTTCCTCCCCAGACCACTCAGAATGCAGAATCCTGTCTCAGCTCTGTGTTAAGGTGCCGGCTGTGTGCTTGGTTCATCTCCGCGCTGGGTAAGGGGGTAAGGCATGCACGACACCTCTTCAGATGCAGCAGCACTGGAGGGGCCCTGCTGGCCCCCAGGTGTTCCTGGGGCTCAAGGCCAGAGGCCTTGGCCATGTGGTCTCTGCAAGCAGCCATTTCCTAGCCACTAGTCAACCGCTTGTTTAAATGCCACTGTGACACGGCACCCAGCCCGGCCAGGAGGCCGCACACAGAAGACCACAAACAGGCCACGTGTGTATCTGCTAGACCTGCTCTAGCCCACAGGGCACCGCGCCAGGCCCTGAGTTCATGGGCTGCAGCCAGCAAGGCCCGTGGCCCTGATGCTGGCTCTCTGGCCACAAGAGGTGATGGCAGAGCCGCCGGAGCAGCCGCCCTGGCTCTGGGACCCCAGACTCGCGGTTCACCCAGCATCCACAGCATCCCTGCCCAGCCTGAAGTCTTTTTCCTCTCTTGTGTGCAGGTCCGACGGGCGGTGACCTGTGTGGTGGGAGGCTGGCTGCTGGACCTGCGGGACCGTTACTCCTTCTTCCACAAGCTCATCCCACTGCTGCTCAGCAGCTTGGACGACGAGATACCAGAAATCGCGTAAGTGGGGACGTGATGGGGACATGGTGGGCACAGCCGCGGTTCTGGGCGGCTGTCTTGGATCCTGCTCAGGCGCTGGAGCCTCTGCTGGGGCCACGCCACGTTTCTCTGTTCTCTAAAGAATGGTTGCAGCAGCGTGATTTCTCCCAGCTTCAGCCTCTTAGAGAGCCCTGCTCTCCCTTTTTGCTAAGAGCGCGTGGCATACAGAAAGTCTCCGTGGCTGTTAAAACATAATTTTGCATTTTTTTCTCATAATCCATTCTTTATTCTTTTTTCCTTTAATAATATATTTTGGTATCATTAATCTACAATTACATTTGCAATATTATGGTGATTAAACTACCTCCTTCATCAGGTCCCCCCCACCAACCCCATTACAGTCACTGTCCATCAGCGTAGTGAGATGCTATAGAATCACTACTTGTCTTCTC